>JAVJAQ010004346.1:0-326614 GCA_032362365.1 Zygogramma bicolorata | reverse complement strand
ATTTCACGTGTTTATGGCTGCCATGTTGAATGTTTCTAATAATGCTTGAACGAAATAAAGTTAAGTACAGAAAACTCATTTATTATGGACTTTTTGAAGCCTACATTTGGCAGGGTGATTCTTCATTAGGTGAATTAGGTGCTGAGAACTTTTGGTTCCATTCTGAAACAAAAACTTGAAAAAATTACAAATGTTTGAAAATCAATATTTTCTTTTGTAGAAATAACTCGAGCCTCAAATTTTGTCATCACCTATTCCAATCCTTTATCTTTCGGTATACCAAATCCCGTTTCAGCCAGTTGTCATTTAAACGAATCGTCTTTTCGTAAAGTTGATGCTGCTCTGAGCATTATTGTCAATCCCCCTCTTAACATTTTTTCTGAATGTAAATAGTGAAAGTAAACAAAAGTTAGAATGACAATTGACATTGACGCGAGTTACCATTTAGAACGTTCGGAAATGCACTAATATGTCATATTGCAGACTTATCGGCGAAGTACAACCAATGAACTTGATACAGAACCACGTTCGTAGATACGAAAAGCGTTCAAATTACCAGACATGTATATTAGAATATGAATTTTAGATTAAGGTTATTTTAATCCATATATGATAGGTTATTGTTGTTATTAATTCTGTGTTGTCAAATTTCATTTCAAAATTTCTATTCGTAATTAAAAAGCATGAAATTCAATTCTTGTTTCTTAAAAAAGCTGAAAGGTTCCTAACTTCTCATGAAGTACTTTGAGTCTTGGATTTCCTTCCTGATTTGAATCCACCCGAGGTAAAATGAAATGCTATGACCAAGGTAGGTGAAGCAGAAACTTTTAGAAGAGTCTAAACATGAAAAGAAATTTCATTTATGATTTTAAAACCCTGAGATCGATATTCATATACAAAATTTTTTTGAAAAAACCCTGAGAATATTATATTATGATGTGTATTATATAAAATTACAAAATTCAATAATAAACATAATTCGTTATCACACAATATATATATATATATATATATATATATATATATATATATATATATATATATATATATATATATATATATATATATATATATATATATATATATATATATATATATATATATATATATATATTTGAGATGAAGAAAGGGAATTGACAGCAAATTATCAGTTTGATATTATTCAATCACGTTACGATTACTAGAGGGTGATTAGTTTTTAAATATTTTTTTAGTATCATATAGGGTTATGAGAAGATGGAGGAAATAAGTTTACACACTATCGATTTTATAAATGATGAGATCGATGATTTTTCATCAACTTTCATTCAAAGAAATGAGCTGATACTTTTTCCAATGACAGCAATTGAGTCATACTGAGTGAAAACCCAATTTGAATTCCCCTGAGTAATAACTCTGGTCTCAAATGAAAATGTTCTCATTGAAACGTAGTTATTTGGGACTAGCAAAGCTTCTTCCGATCTGGCTCTATATTAAACCCATCGCAGCACTATTCTTCTCATGTGGCTGGCTCGTATTTCACGGCTTCCTCGATAATTTACAATCCTCGAAATACATGGCTAAGCCAGTTCATTCATTCATCATTCTGTTTGAAACTCTGTACCATACGGATGTTTTCCTTGAGTTTTTAAATGAATTCGCCTGTTAAAGAAAAATCTCGCACCTGGCTTATTCCGAAAGCACTTCTCCGGTTCGTGCCTCAAACATTGGAGGGGGAAGATTCATAAAGGGACGTTAATCTTGGAAATATGTCCCTGAGACCTCATTTTTGAGTGTTAGCTGTTTGTTTGCCATTTAATGTCCTATTTATGTTCTCAGGAATGTATTGCAGCACTTAATCCTCAGTAGTGAATTACTGAAAGTGGTGTTTAAAGATTCAGTTGCAGAAAACCTCTTCGCAGAACTGACAATAAAATTATCAATTGAACGGGGATGGAAATCTGAGAGTTTGTTCGAAACATGCTTCTCACAAGGTGGTCCAACAGTGATAAGAGCAAAAAATTAAAGTCATATTCAATGTACTCAATTGTACCAAAGCAGCGATGCGATACAATATTTCACAGATCGAACGGTTGTACTTCCACTGATTGAAAATCTCACACAAATATCACCCATTCATTCATGTATTCGAATGTCAAGATAGCTAGTGAACATGTTGAAGCTTTCTTCTCTACTTTTTCAGAAACCAACAATCGAATTATCAATCGAATGAGGAAGGGAAAGTGAGAGTTGATTATCAACGTTCATTTATTCCTCAAGAATGCAGTGGCCTAACAGTGATGACATCAAAACAATGTTTTATATGGAGGGGTACTCAATTATACCAAAACAGAGCTACGATACAATATCTTGACTCTCCAGAACGGCTGATTTTAACTCCGGCGCCGATTGATTAAACGTACTTAAACCAGAAACTGCGTTCGCGGGAAGAATATCCGGAAACTATTTTTCGAGTCCACGTATGGTACAAACAATGAAAATGATTCTTCACCCAAGTGCTGTAGAAAAGTTAGAAATAACGGCTTCAAAGATTTTTCTGAAATTCAGTTTGCAGTGATTTTTGGGGGCGATGAATCGATCTAGGTTTCGAATTAAGACAAATAATTCTGTAGACACACCACCCTCGAAACGAAAACGAGAATAGAATTCATATCCTGGACAAAGCATATGTACATTATTCGTATATGAATTGACCTGAGTTTCAGTTAGAATAAGAATGCCAGGTTTTTCGATTTGCAGATAGTGATACACATCATCATCCCCCCGAGTACCTTCCCACCCGAAAATCCTCTTGGGGAGGTATTTCACTTCTGCAGTTCTTTACACTGGAAGACATTATCATCATTTCGATGTTGATGAGGTATTAGTATGGAATTTCTCCAAATTGACAATGTGTGGCGCTGATGTCGATTCTGTGAAGTATGTTCAAAAATAGATCAGAACATACCTCTCAATATTCTTCAAAGATTTCCGTGTCGCACTTGTTCAACAATCAATGTTCAACATTAATTATTTTTTAATAACAACTCAGATAAATAAACTGTTTTTCACCTTGAATCGCGACGTCCCACATGACAGATGTCACTGATGTAAAACTTCGTGTCGAAAAATTTCAACCCATTCACAATTCTCCATCCGGTTTCATTAAGAAAACGTGAATGGTTTGAAGTTTGTGAGTTGCAGTTATCCAAATGTTCTTTTTCTATAACAACCACACATCCTAAAATCTGGAAACCGAGTGCGGAAAAGTTTATTGACATTATGTCATTGACATGAATGATTTTTCAAACCTAATTTTCTTTTCGAAATTTTTTGAACATTCATCAATGTTTTCCACCACATAGGTGAGTTACTCATTCATCATTCTTAATCTCTGTCAATACTTATGGAACATTTTCTCTCTTACCTACCCAGTTCCATCTCACCTGCACTGTTAAGGTACCCCTTCACGTACAGTCGTGGCCTGCGCGCCAGGACTGACGGCTGGGCCTGCACTCCTGGACTGATGATATGCCAAGGGCCTACGCCTACACGTTCAGTCCAAACTGTCTGTTGATGTTGAGAGGTGGTGGCATCAACGTGAAAATTCATTCCTCACTGAAAGAAACCGAATACGCTTCGGAAGAATAGCGATTGCCTTGTTACTGTGCAACCCTCCAAAATTTCAAAATGCAAATGTGAATATATATTGAAATAATGGAAGTTATCACTTAGGTGCTGATAGGCTGCTCAGTTTGATACGGTGAGGGTGTGAGTAGGGTTCAACAAATGATTGGTAACAGTCGAAGGCAGATTACATTTGACTATTACCAATATCTCATAGTTGACTTGACTGGCTCAGAAAGTGGGCGCCAGGTAGCAATGAAATTATCCGGAGCTGAAGATAGAGTTACATCTTTCTTCCAAAGCCTGTCACCGACATGAAATTTAAGTTCTCGTTTTCTCAAGTTGTACTGACGAGCACTCTTAAGATAGGCTTGATGTAATTTCTTACGAACATCAACAAACAGTTTCGGAAGTTCTTGGACATCATCAATACGCTGAGATTTATCAGAAACGGTAGGAATGTTATTTTCATTATCTGAAATTTTCCCATAAAAATCTCCTGTAACAGGAACATTCCTAGCAAAATTCAAAAAAGCAGGAGAATACTCAGTTACATCATGCTTTGCCAATCTAATAGCTTGAGCAACTTTATAGATAGAAGAATCCCAAGTTCGATGATTCTCATGGACATAGCAGCGAATTGATGTTACTATTACCTTACTGGCTCTTTCAGCAAAATTGACTTGTGGATGATATTTGGCATTATACCAAATTTTCTGAACCCTATAATCTTCCATCAATTTCTTAAATTCCTTACTAATGAATTGACTTCCATTGTCAACAACAAATATTTGAGGTACTCCAAAAATAAGGAAAACATTATTCTCAATGAACTTAATTATACCTTTAGAGGTAGCTTTAGACATGGGATGAACCAAGACATATTTGGTAAACCAATCTACAACAACTAAAACATATTGGTTGCCATTTTTAGACCTGGGATAAGGACCTAATAAATCTGCGGAAACACATTGAAAAGGAAAATGGATATTTTTGTAGGATCCCATATGACCAGCTTGAGGTAAATTTGAACTTTTACAGGCAGCACAAACAGGGCATTTCTTAACATACTTATAGACATCTTTTCTTATATGAGGCCAGTAGTACAGTTCTAAGATACGAGAAAGAGTTTTAAATATTCCTAAATGAGCGGCAGTTTCCTTATCATGGTAGAATTTTAAAATTTCCTGTCGATTGGCAGTAGGTACCACTATTTTCCAGTCAGTGAGATTACTAACTATATTGTGGCGGGAAAATATATGTTCATAAATAATACCATTTTCGACACGAAAAGAAGGATAATTTGCTGGATTTTCTTCGATTTTCTTAATCAAAGAAGTATACCAGTCATCAGGCTGAAAGGTAGAAACGTCGATAACAGAAATTTCAGCAACAGAACGGGATACCTGAAATACCTTGTCTTTAATGATAATAATATATAATACATGTTGAAAGAGTGAATTGAAATATCTACATTACATTTCATTGCAATAAACAAGAACCCAAAGAAACCATGGACGGTTGTATATGGGGTAGTAAGTACATTTTACAATTTTTCCTAGTCGATGTAACAGTGATCAGGTGAATATTGATAAAGTTTATTAGTAAGTACAAGACAAGTAAATATACATATACATACATTCTAAGACTCCTACAATAGAAATTTAAAATTTAATAACTTAAGAATACAAGAAATGGAAAGAAAGAATTTACATTGGGGGGAACTTCATTCAAGAGAAACAGATTCAATTATTTCATGTATTTCTTTTCGTTCCGTTTGAAATATGAAGGATTTGAAATATTTTTTAAACATTTCAAGACTGTTTATTTTCAATAAATAATTTTTATAAGTTTCATGTAAGTTGTTGAAGATTACTGAAGAGAGGTAAGTATAACATTTTTTACCAATTGTTTTATGAATAGTTTTGACTGTGATATAACTACCTACGTTTTGTCTTGTATTTTAGCAGTGCTCTACATTTTTTAGTAGGTGCCTGTTTTTGTAAGTATAGATTAATGTATTGTAGTAGTACAACTGTCTGAGATCTAATACGTGACTCTCAGCAAAAATTGAGGCAGATGGGTATAACAAAGGCTTTCTATACATTATTTTCAAGATATTTTTTTGAAGGACATCTAGTTTTCGCAAGTGTGTGTTTGAACATGCACCCCAGCTCAGTATACAATATTGCAGGCGTGATTCGACCAGAGCATGATATAATATTTTCAACTGCTTCAGAGTTAGTATGTTACGTAAACATTTGAAGTGTTAGAGGAGAATTCTGAGTGTTTTACTAACCTGCTCAGTGTGATAATTCCATTTTAGATGAGAGTCAATGGTGATTCCAAGGTATTTCATCTTGTTAGTTGTATTTATTTTCTCTTCTTTACCATTTACTTTGATCTCTAGAGTTTTATAATCCGGTAAATGATTTTCGTAGCTAGCAAATGGGATATAGTAAGTTTTTTCGAAATTTACTGTAAGTAACTTATGGCTGAACCAGTTGAAGATGTTTCCCAAATCTTGTTCAATTTCTTTTTTTAAATTCATCCATGTGGTAGATGAGTAAAGGATAGCTGTATCGTCAGCGAAGCTGTAGATTTTTCCAGTAGATTTCTGGGTGAATAAGTTATTAATGTACAATGAGAACAATATTGGCCCAAGAACAGTTCCTTGTGGCACTCCATAGGATAGTTTTTTGTCATGACTTACAGTTTCACCAATTTTTACCGACTGTTTACGATCTGTCAGATAGTTTTTCAAAAGGTCAAGTGCTATTCCTCTAAAACCTGATCCCTCCAAGGCCTCGAAAAGCTGAAAATGATCGACAGTATCGAAGGCCTTGGCAAGATCTAAGAAGACAACAATTGTTGGCTTTCTTGTATCAATGCAGTGATTTATTTCACCCGTTAATTTTGATGTAATATCGTCTGTTGATAGACCTGTTCGGAAACCAAATTGCTGATTCGATATTATGTGATTTTTTTCGAGGAAATCATTTATTCTCTTTTTCAGTGACTTTTCAAATATATTAGCGAATGTGTTGATGAGAGAGATTGGCCTATAGTTGACTACATCCTTCTTGTTACCCTTTTTATATATTGGAATTACTATTGCCTTTTTAAAATTTGAAGGACAGATTCCTGTTTTATAAATAACGTTAATTAAATGTTGGAGTAAGGGCGCTATTTCATTTCTGATCATTTTGATTGTCTCCGTTTTAATTGTGTCTTCCTTGGGAGATTTACCTGATTTTAGTTCCTTAATTATTGATTCAATTTCGTTTCTCTCGACAGGAAATAAATAAAATGATTTCTGTATCGACATAAGTTCAGGTTTAGGCGTTGAAGGTTTTTCTATCTTCTTAGCGTAATTTTTACCTACAGATGCATAGTGTTGATTGAAGTAGTTGGCTGTTTCTAAGGGTTCACTTATGATTTCTCCACTTTTGGTTGAAATTTCTTTAATGGTGTGTTCTCTATTCTGGCCGCTAATTCGTTTAACGGTTTTCCAAAGGTTTTTTGCGTTTTTTGAATTTTTCTCTATTTCATTTTGATAGTATTTAGATTTTTCCTCCTGTATTATCCTATTCAGCTTATTCCTATATTTGGTATATTCAACTTTTTTTATGGGATTGTTAGGATCTGTCTTTAATTTTTTATATAATTCCTGTTTCGTTTCTATTGAGTTTATAACACCTTGTGTGATCCAGTTGTTACGTGGGTGTTGATGGTTTTTAATTTTGACTTTACTTGTATTCTGTTGAATTAAATGATTCATCTTAGCTGTTAGTTCATTAGATAGGAATTCAGAATCTGTTGAAGAGTAGAATAGGTCCCAATTGCTGGATTTTATGGCTTCATTTAGGTTATCATAATCAATGAAATACTTGTATCTTTTGTTTGATGTAAAGGTTCTTTCATATTCCATTGGGGTACCCGCAAGAATAGTTTTGTGGTTGTTTATACTGGTACTACAAGTTAAAGATATGCAGTTATTTTGTATGTCATGCTTTGTTTTCAAAAATATATGATCAATGCAGCTAGTCGACTCACCCTGCAAATTTGTTACTGCGTTTATAATAGACACAAAATTGTACTCAGCCATTATATCTAAATAATTACTAACATCTTCATTTTTTTCTTCCTTTAAAATATTTAAGTTCACATCCCCAACTAAATAATGATATTCAACTAACACGTTTTTTGTTTGCTCCAGATATAACCGCAAGGCTGTTAAAAATTCTGTCTCATCTCCAGCTGGAGATCTATATAGTGCTGTGATTAGGGCGTATTTGTATTTGGATACCTTTACTTTAATTTCTATAACTCTGCATTGTCCTATATTGACGACTCTGGATGTATATTCTAATTCATTTTTGATGAACACAACAACACCGTCGTTTTTATTGAAGTCTCCCTCATTGTATAG
Organism: Zygogramma bicolorata; assembly: GCA_032362365.1. NCBI lineage: Eukaryota > Metazoa > Arthropoda > Insecta > Coleoptera > Chrysomelidae > Zygogramma > Zygogramma bicolorata. The sequence goes on along the minus strand of JAVJAQ010004346.1, from coordinate 318,576 downwards.
TGCGCTATAATTTTCCAGCTTATTACAATCTAAATTACGTATTCTGAAAGTTTCTGTTAATACGATTATTTCAATGTTAAAATTAATTTGTGTCAGATACACTTTATATTCATCGAGATTTCTATTTATACTTTGAATATTCTGATGTAATATTTTGAAATAGTTTTGTGGACTATATTGACTTAAATAGTTATTTACATCAGATATGTTGGTGCACTCTTTTGTGATAATGAGATCGTAATTGAAATCTCTAATAAGCTGATCCATTATATATATATTGTTCTGCAAGAAAACTGTATAAGACTAAGAATAATAACCAATAAATAATTTAAAATTACAGTTACAAGAGTAAAATAATTTACTTTTTCTCCTGAAATGCTGAACCGGATCTAATTTTTATTCCGCTAATCACGTTTACGGTTTGTAGTTTGATAGAAGAAGTTTTCCGATTAGGGTAGGAGACAGTGATTGAGATAGATGTGATAAAATATTTCTGTGAAATTACCACGAATAATTATAAAATACAGTAAAATAAAATAAAATACAGGTCTAGTATTTTTGTTCCTCAAAATTTAGAATATGCCATAAGATATAAAAATGTATAATGATAAAAGTATGTATATGATATTAAATATAAAAATGTATAAAAAAAGAGAAAGAAAGAAAGATGTTTCAGGCTTATTTGAATGAACGTGTTCTAGGTTTGGCTGATTCATTTTGTTTTGGTGCTATCGTTTTCTTAAATGTAGATTTTGGTGTACTTGGAGGTTTTTCAGCTAATGACAACGGCTTCTCTAATGCAGCGGGCAGCTTTTCCATTTGAGTTGTTGTTGGAGTAGCAGGAGCACTATTTGGCTTTTCTAAGCATTTGTCTGGTGGGAAGTCCTCTAGATCATCTGCTTTGTAGGCTTTTCCATTCACAAACAATTTGTTTCCCGCTATGTAACAATCCTGGTAATTTTCCTGTTTGGCAAGTGAAAGATGTCTTCTCAGAAGTTTATGCTCGCTTCTTTGTGTGTTCGTTAGGTCATGGGCAATCGAGATATTTTTTCCCTTTAATTTTTTGCAATTTTGAAGGATTTGCTTCTTCTTGAGATTTGTTTGAAACTCTACTTTTATGGGACAATTCTCAGCCCTCCCCAGCGGATAACAGTCACTTAAATCGGTTTCCTCTAGTTCCACATCAAGTAATCCTTTCAGTGACAAACAAATATTACTTGGGGTAACTTCTTCCCTTTTTTTATTCAGTCCAAAAATTACTATATTCCTTTTCTTTTGTTCTCTCTTCAAATATTCTACTTCTTCCTTGAGAATTGAGTTCTCTTTTTCCAGCTCAGATACTGAATATTTCAGTTCTTGAACTTTGAGTAAGAGTCGAGTCTCACTAGCTTCAATATAATTTTTGATTTCGTTTCTATTTTTCAATATCTCATCATATATTTCCTTGTTTGATCTGTCTCCCTCTGGCATTTTTAAAACTAGTCTTCAATATATTTTATCAATTTGACCATACAGTAGAGGTATATTAGATAGTCTTTTTTATCGAGTTTCTAATCAGTAACCAAAGAAACATGACGATATAAAGTACTTTGGGGTTTTTATAAAATACTGCAATTAATACATACAGTTTTTCATCCTCTGTCGATATGTTATCAGTTGCTCAGACACATTGTACTATTCACATGTTGATACACAATAACAATCCACATCACAACACGAAATTTAGTGATTATGAGAACAATGAAACTGGAGAAATGCGTTGGTTGTAAGGACTGTAAAAATACGTGTTCACTCGACGACGACTAGATTTCTGGTAGGGCATCTGATAGGGCATCTGCCACCACATTTAAGGAACCTTTACGGTGTTTGATGGTAAAATCGAATTGAGACAGTTTCAACGCCCATCTAGTCAAACGTCCAGAAGGGTTAGATAAATTGTGAAGATAAATAAGGGAAGCGTGATCAGTTTCGATGGTGAACCTGGTTCCTTCGATATAGCTCCTGAACTTCTCTATGCCAAAAATGACAGCTAACAGTTCTTTTTCAGTGACTGTATATTTTCGTTGACAAGCAGTAAGAGTTTTACTTGCGTACGTCACTGGATGTTCAACACCGTCACATTCTTGGTACAGGATACATCCTACACCTGTGTCGGATGCATCGCACTGAATTACAAAAGGTTTTGTAAAATCAGGACTAGCAAGCACGGGAGCAGAAGTGAGACGAGATTTGATCTCATTGAAAGCAGCCTCTGCTTCAGGAGTCCAAGTTATTGATTGACCCTTTTTTCGACCGTGTAGAAGATCAGATATAGGGGAGCAGATAGAAGAAAAATCTTTAATAAAGCGACGATACCAACTGACAAGACCAATCAAACGTTTAATTTCAGTAGTGTTTTTAGGAGTCGGATAGTTGATAATAGCAGATACTTTTTCAGGATCTGTTCTCAAGCCTTGTTGATCCACAACAAAACCAAAATAAACAAGAGAAGGCCGACAAAACTCACACTTATCTAAATTAATAGTAAGATTGGCATCCCTAAGTCTTCGATACACTTCTTTCAAGGTTTTAACATGAAGCTCAAAAGTAGGGGTGGCCACAATAATGTCGTCCAGGTAAACAAAACAAAATGGAGCTAAGGAAGGTCCAATGACGATATCCATTAACCGTGCCATCAGTTTAGGGCTGTTACTCAAACCGAACGGAGAAACTGTGAATTCAAAGAGACCTCTACCATATACAGCAAAAGCAGTCTTTGGTCTAGAAGATTCCTCTAGAGGAATTTGAAAGAAAGCCTTGGTCAAATCAATTGAAGACAGATACCTAGCATCCCGTAATTTATTCAGAATACTATCAATAAGAGGCATAGGTAATTATCATTGACCGTGACTTCATTCAACCTCCGACCATCGAAACACACACGGAAACTTCCTGAACGTTTAGGGACCAACCACAAGGGACTACACCAGGGAGATTGAGAAAGTTGAATGACCTCGAGCTTCAGCATCTCATCAGTTTCTTTGTTCAAGTGTTCCTGAATAGTAGGAGACAAAGGATATTGTCGTTGAACAATGGGTTTTGCATCACCAGTATCTATGCGGTGTGTCAATAGATGAGTGCAGCCAAGTCTATCCTTGGGAGCTATAGATTTGAAACATTCAATAACTTCCTGAAGTTCTGTTTTCTGGGAACCAGTCAGTTCAGAGAATGGTTGGATGGTATTCACGGTGCAGATAGAGTTCGGTACAACATAAGACAAGTTACTAAAATTTGCTTCAATTTTAAAAAGCTAGGAAAAATCCATACCTAAGATAAGGGTATGAGTTACTGAAGGAATTATTAAAACTTTCAATTCTTTAGAAACACCATTGAGAGAAACAGGGACTAAAACGTAACCAAGAAAATCTTGGGGCTTACCATCTGCAGTGGTAACATGGACTATAGATTCATATTGAATTGGGATATGAGATTTCTGCAAAAGGTTAAAACCTGCAGAACCTAAAATTGAAGCTGTACTACCGGTATCAGCAAGAGCAAGAAGTTGCTGACCACAAACGTTAACATTAAGATAAGGACGATTATCGTTAAGTTTTTTAACAAATAAAGGATTAATATTTACAGGATGCAAAAATTCTTTTACAAAAGATAACCATTTTTGACATTCTGAAAAGGAAGTTTTTAGTGGTCCTGTTTGTTTTGCCTTTTCTTCGATTTTTTGGATTTGGATTCGGCTGGTTTGTGTTCTGGACTTTCGGTATACTGACTGGTGACAACGTCCAGTTTTTTCGCCACCTTGTTTTACGTTTTTTGGACGGCAGTTAGGACATTTAGGTTTGATGATATTTTTCAAGCCACATCCATAGCAAAACATGGATCGTGGTTTCCTACACTGAGGATAAGCGTGATCAGCCGAATCACAACTCCAACATCGAGAGTTCGATAAGGTAGAAATATTGTTGGAATGAAAGTTATTAGATAAAGAAAAATTTCTCCTGTGAGACTGTTGAGAAGTTGAAGGAAAGGAAGTACTCGCTCCACTATAAAAAGGACTACTCAAATCAGGCTCCAATAAACCAGCACTGCGACTGGGTGGTGCTTTGTAACGGTCTGCCCACAAGCGGGATTCTTCCAGCTTTTTACACAAATCAGAAAGTTCAGAAACAGTTTTTGGGTCTTGCAAAGCCAAGTTAGAAATGAAAAAAGGTAATAAATTTCTACGAATTTTTCGAACTATTGTTTCTTCATCAGGCTTAGTAGTCAATCTGTTGAAGAGACCTTCCATTGATGGAATGAATAGTGCCACCCTTTCGGTAGCGCCTTGAGTTCGTGAATTTATTTCTCTTTCGAGATCTTCCTCATAAAAGTAAGGTAGAAAATCTTTTTTTGAAGCTGTGACAAGGTCATCCCAATTATTGAATTTACTTTTATTGTTAACAAACCATGTCCAGGCAGAACCTTTGAACAGGTCACAAGCAGGCTGGAAAAGCTCAGGCTTGGAAACACCTCGAGCTTCCCGTAATAATTCAACTTTTTCAAGAAATGAATTAACTGATTCTTTCTGATTTGATCCAGTAAAGAAAATATTCCACTTATATGGAGCAACTGATTTATTAGATAATACAGGGGTACTAGAAAGTGTTTGAGCATTGCTAATATGAGTGGGGGTAGAGGTACTTGGAGTAACTTTTAAATCAAAGTCCGCTTCTAACTCTAACATAAGAAACTGTATTTCTTTTCTAGCAGATTCCTCTGCTTCATCGTCAGCTTTAAGGAAATGAAAACGGTTAGCTAGATGAGCCAAACGACTAGAAATTCTTTTGAATGCAGGATCTTCTTTCGATCCACTGAATGAAGCAATGCAGGTGTTCAAGTCAATTATGGTTTCTTTCATTTGAGTTACCTCTACAGCATGTGTGTTGGGAGTAGTAACCCCGCCATGAAAACTGCGATTAGCATTTTCTTGACTCAACAGTCCCCTCAAAATTTTACGTTTAGAATCAACAGTTCCTGAAGGATCGATACCTCTTATAGTTAACTCATAGTTTAATTCATTAATTTTCAAGTGATTAGGATCCATGATAATCAATATAGATATGAAAGATAAGATTAAGCTAGCACTTCAGGGAAACCTCAAAATAATTTTCCGATGAGATACGATAAGATATATAGATAACGAGATAACGGTATAGATATATAGATAACGGTACAGATATATGAGATATTCGAGACAGTACGATAACGAAATATCAAAGATCAGTAATAAATATATTCCAAGTTCTTTTGGATCAGATTTTTCCATGTGAACACTAAGAAAAATTTACTCTGTCTTCCACCAAGCTAGAATAAGATAAGATAAGAAAAGAACAGTCAAGTTTTTGGGGCCCCAACGTCGTGGTGCCAATTGTGCAGCCCTCCAAAATTTCAAAATGCAAATGTGAATATATATTAAAATAATGGAAGTTATCACTTAGGTGCTAATAGGCTGCTCAGTTTGATACGGTGAGGGTGTAAGTAAGGTTCAACAAATGATTGGTAACAGTCGAAGGCAGATTACATTTGACTATTACCAATATCTCATAGTTGACTTGACTGGCTCAGAAAGTGGGCGCCAGGTAGCAATGAAATTATGAAAATTAGGAGAATTAAAAATTCAAAGAATTTACTATCAAAAAGAATTGTCTAGCTTGGGTGAGGAAACAGAACAAATAATCAGCAAAGATTAACAACTTTAATTATAAAAGAAAAAAAACAATCGTAAGCTGAAGGCTAATAAATGAACAAAAGCTGAAGGCTAATAAATGAACAAAAGCTGAAGGCTAATAAATGAAAGCTGAAGGCTATGAAAATTCAGAATATTTACAAATTTTTCTGATTCAACCGAACGTGGTCCTGGCTGGTTAATACCTGGGTGGTTGGTTTATACGAAGCTGGTCCTTACAGAGCGCTGTTGAGCTTGAATTTGATGAGCTCGTTGATAAAAGTCACTTGGAGTCGTTCCTGGCTTGACAACGATGATGACCAATAGCTACTAACTGGTCTCTGGTCTCTACGAAGCAGGACGATTGCTTGTGCTTATCAACTAAGCCTCTTTGATCTTCTCAGGACAACGGGATACTTTTGTTGTTACCAATCCTCGACCCAGTATTGGATTTCCTCAATGGCATGCGAAGCAAACGGAATGAATCAGAATAGATATATACACAATATTTTCAGGGAACGAAGGATATCCTTAGAACCTTAGGGTATATTCTGAACCTTAATGAGCACAATTTTACTTTTAAAACCAAGTAAAGGTTGATAGAAATTTAATAATAAAAAAAGTTATGCCAGAGAATGTATATTCTCAAGAAAAATAGTGATGAACCAAGAGAAACCAGTATTCTCAAGAAAAAAATTATTTTCAATACTACTGCAAATGATTGACTGATAATAAATCAATTCTCCATTGAAAATCTATCCAATATCAATATCACACTATTGTGAAGTTTAAGAAAAAATTAATCGATCTCTGAGAAATTGTCAAAATTTCGTATAGACGCTAGAGATGCAAATTTTATCACGTAAGCTCTCAAACCTTCTGACAGAAAGGTATGTGATACTAAGATGTTAATAAGATTAAAGATATAAGATAGGTATCAGCTATATATGCCAGATATTAATGAATTCAAAGAAAGATAGGTTTAGGTGGACAACTCCTAAACAAGTTAATGTCAGATACTAATGAATTCAGAGAAAGGTACTTCTACATTCAATACAAGCTGTAGTTGCAGGTATGGCAAGAAAGAGAAATCACCTGGTAGACCCTAAGATATAAATTGCACAGGCTTGTGATTGAATATTTGATAAAAAAATAATTGTAGAGTCCATGAGGTCGAACGCTGCACAGCAGAGTGAGACAGAGAACAAATTCTCTCAGATTCGCATTTATTTCCCAATGAGAAATTGTAGGTCATAATATATAAAAAATAAATGCTCACCTGAGTAATTCCTCTGATAGTTCCTTCTCCGGCTGTGGCTAGCAGTCAACTCCGGTTTCCTCTACAAGTTCTTGGTAATGATTATTGAGATAGAAATGGGCAGGATACTCTCAGTCAGTCACAGGTCACAGGAATAATATTTATTTGATTGCTGGAAAAGGTACAGAGAGTAGACACTGTTTAAACAGATGAAAAGGCAAAATTTCGTGTTCGCACGATATCGATTATCAAGTTCCTGTCCCCGAAGGAAATTTAAAAATGAGATGAAATAAGATGGCTTCAGTTATTAAATTTGAAAAGAACCAATATTTTACTTATTACCAAAAATATTTTCCCCAATATTCGAACGGACAGATCCCGAATCTGGAATCTACACTGAAATCCAATTCTATGCGAAGATTATTTAAATAAATGGAAATATAAGGTTTTAACCTCAATCACCTGTTGCCTCAAAAAAATTAACCATGCAATTCGGTACACTGCAAATTACAAGGTATCATTTAAATCATTAGCAAGATATTCAATCCACTTTTCCTGTTGAATTCAAATAATAATGAGAGATAAATAGGTCTTTTTACCAGATAATAACTGCTTCCAACCCAATCCAAAACCTATCAACTCGTCGAAAGATCGAATGCAAAAGGGCCGCTAATCTTGCCGATCCCTCGAAAATCGAAGCAAATCATTCGTATCTCATATTCGCGCAAGCGATCTACACTCGAGGTCGGAATAGAAAGTGTCTACTGTTCCGGCATTGCCTCGATACAGAATTTTAAAAACTTGAACAATGGAACGGAATTTCCGTTACAACTGTTAGCAGAAGCCGACGAAACCGAACATGTGACTCGAAGGGCAAAAAAGAGTTATTGGTCAAAACCATGGTATTTGCGGAGGGGCGAATCTTCTCATATCAGCTTCTTGAAAGAAATAAATGAAACAAATCATGAACATTATAAAAACTATTTTAGAATTAATTATGAGACTTTTAATGATTTGTTAAGTATAATGAAAGACTATATAGTGAAGCAAAATACAGTGATAATTATTATACAATATAATGTATTGCAATTAAAATACTTCAGAATAGGCACTACCTACTGAGCTGCTATGGACGTAACTGAAAGTATTTACGCACGTTCCGCTTTCGTCCACTCAATATACCATAGTCGCACTCTTGCTAATCGACAACTGACAACTGAAGCGCACCTACATGCTCCGGTCTTGCCTGTACCGCGTTTCAGGCCGCGCCTAAATAATTGTTCGATTTGATTTCTTCAGTCCGCGCCGGGACTGAGACAGGCGGGAACTATTGCATCCCTTCACGTTCAGTTTCGGCCTGAACTGATGGACTGACTGTCCAAAACTGACGGAAAACTTTACGTGAAGGGGCACCTTTAGTCATGGATCGCCTCCGTTGAATAACATATGTCAAGTTAATTCGAAAGTTTGACACCTGATATTGAATTATTTTTCGAAACTTCAAAACCAATATCCCGGCCTGCGTGTATTCCTGATCGATATTACGGTTGACTAGACAATCGCATTCAGAATCAGTTGAAACATTTACCAATGCTACGAATGATACATGAGTGTGCAAACCTTGCCTAGCGCTCGCAACTACTTTGTGGTTACAGTTAGGATTCACAGCTGCGAGCGGAGTTCCATGGATTACAGATCAGACTCCCGTAGTATGGATAATGATGTTTATCGGATCAATGTTGTTACGGTTTCTCAGTGTGCACTGTCAAGCATTAGAACGAGATTGATTTGGCAATTATGAAACATTATATTACGGAAGTTTGATAGAATCGATCGTTCATTTAACCTTAAAGTTTCAATACAGGTTGGGATGTATCGTAGAAAAGGATTGGTGTCGATGTCTTCATCAACTTCGAAATATGACAGTGGGATTATGTTTTACTGCGTGTACAACGAATACATAATGAACAAGTTTCAGGACATGAATCTGAGTAAATGGGATCATTATCTGAATTTTGAAGCGTATCACTAAAAATGTGCAAAACTCAAATATTTCATCTCCAATAAGAGTTGATTCGTTGTAAGTCCACAGTTTGAAATTTCAGACATTTGATAACAATTCATGAAATGATTCTGTTCACGACGGGTGAAATATTTCAGTACCTAGATGGAAAAATACATTTAACTTGTTACTTTTGTGGTAATATTTGATTTTTCGAACTCAGAGGTGGCTACTTCTTGTTATGATCGCAACCCATATATATGACTGAATGAATCTCAGTCCACAACAGTATTTGTAAAGATTAACGTTTGAATGAGAGCACTCATCCATCTCAGGAATTTCAGATATTATCAAATCTGAACTTGAATCGAATACACATTTATTTATCAGTTCAATGCTTTTTTCTGGTTTGAGAACCTCTTCCAATGAGATATAGTTTCTGTAGCAGTTATTTGTCTACCTCAAAATTCATTAGAACCCGGGTGCATTCATTGACTTATACCTGAATATTCGTAAGCCCGAGTCCTCGATATCTCGCATTCTTGATTTCGAATAATTTCAACTAAATAAATCTTTTCAAGAGTTTGTCAGCTGAAGCGCACTTCATGAATCTCGTAATTTCACATTTTCTACGCGCTTGGCGGCATATTCAGCTTGTGTTCATGTTCATCAATTTGTCTCACCAATTTCGATAATGTTCGAATCCTGTTGGGTAATTTCTCAATCCAACGCTGGCTTGAGTCATAACTGAATTGTATATTATCATATTATGAATTCAGAACATTCATGAACAATATTTGAGAGAATTTATTATCAATTAACATAAACTTTGGCTCTGGTATTTCTGAAACTATCTTCGATTCTTGAAATATGTATTGGGAAGATGGTATATTTTAAGACACTGTGAAATAATTTAGTTGCGGTAGCTATTTGAGTATTATGAAAAAGAACATTAGATTTTCTCCTGTTGGCCCAACAAACAACGCAAAAATGCTCCATCACGAAATTAATTACAAGTATATAATGCACTCAAAAATAGAAACAGTAACAATAAAAGTAGTAATAGTACAGTAACAAAACTACACAGAATACCATCAAAATAAATGAAACCAATTCCTTAATACATTTTGCTTGAAGATATGGCATACTTCTTTCGATGAAAATCTGATCTTCCCTCAACTGCATGGTTCACAATGGTTTCCATATCCTTCATGTTAAAGAAAATGAAACGTAATTTCCCTTGATATACAACTGATATTACTCCGATCTTACTTCGTTTATTCGTGTGAAACTTCGCCGTTATACGATATAGTTGGCGGAAGTGTAAATATAAATATAATAAAGTTCTGGGAATGAGGTGAAGTTTCCGTATAAAAGTAAAAAACAATTCTGAAGCACGGCAATCCAGCACATTAAATCACAGACAACGAAAACTTTCAGATAAACCCGTTCGAACCTCTGAATTAATGTTTTTAGTTCTCCTCAGATATGCGCTGACGCTGACGAAAACTTATAGCCAGAACGTGACTATACCGGGATCTATGCACTAAAAATACAAGAATTGCAGGGACTGCTCTTGTTTGAGCTGTAAATCTTTCGGATGAAAATTCCTTCAAGTCGAGAGGATTCCAGCTTTTCTGTAATTTCAGATAATATCATACAAATAGTTCATTCAGATAGAATTTAGGATTCATGCTAGTTCACAACAGCAGAGTACTTCGAATATGGAAGCGAAGAGTAAAGTGAGAGGCAATTGTACTGGCTGGACTACAGATCATTCGAATGTGACCATCAAGAATTTCAAATCATCTTTCGAACAATTCGTTCCGGCCAGTCTCAAATCTACCAACACAGTAGGTTTTGGCTGTCACCTGTCAGAAAACGACTACTCCCCAGGCTAATACCTCGAAGGACATTGAATTATATCTGACTGGTGCCAGTGCAGGTTTCTTCACAGAAGAAAATTCTGCATTTGCTTTTGGCGATACAAATGAAGGAATTGATTTTCAATTATAGGGACGGACACACTTGCAGTCCGGTTTCGGGCTAGCTGGCCACTCGTCAGTACAGGGCAGGGCCGTCATCAATAGAGTCAGTGACTTCCCATAGTTGAAAATCAAAAACTTTTATAGTATCTACGTATCTAGACTACTCGTAACTGACCCAAATAGCACAAGTACGTCCAGTGGACGTACTGCATATGTACGGTGAGGATGCATTGTACGTATTTAGGACGTACTTTTGTCTCCGACAGACGTACATAAGACCTCTCTGCGACTTACCGTTTCCGCATAGTCGGTAATCCCAGGTACGTACTTTTCTAGTCCACACAGGACCTGAAATGTACAGAAAGGGGAACTGTTTGGGACATTCCGAAAACGTACATTTTCCATTCTGTATGCGCTATCCCAAGTAGAACAAACATATTTGACCAATATTGGTTCAATATTACGGAAATATCAACCTTATATTGTAGATGATATCAATAGTGGCCACAAAAAAATGTGAACATTCGGCGATATTAGATCAGTATTCGAAAACAACGTAATGATATATCATATGATATCACTTAATTGTTCTAAAATTGTTCGTTATCGTTAACCAGCTGACGAACGTCAACCCTCAGAAGTCGAAACTTGTGCGAGCAATGGATCAACGAGGCCTTACCTTTTAACGTGCGATTACCCAGCACGGTGGCCCGGCGAGGATTCGAACCCCGGCCTTCCGCTTGATAGGCAGATATGCTAACCACTACACTACCGGGACCACATAATGAAACTAAGTTTTCATATTTGGGATTATTCATTTCTTTTTTTCCAAATAGTCAAGTTGGAAATTTTACTCATTCACGTGTAATAACCATCTAACCGAATACTTACCTGGAAAAAGACCTGACTGCTGCGGGGCTTGAACTCTCGACCTTTCCTATGGAGATATTATTGTCGACCACTGTTACGCTCTACGACACGGAGACACTTGTTTTTAAGAAGGAGTTGGGTGCTATAGATGTGATGACTTCAAGTTAGTTTTGTTCGAGATAATATTAAAATTTTAGAAAGTTCAGTAACAATGGAAATATATTCGAAAAAACACTAAAGGATCACTGTCTCATGTGATGGCGGTTTTGGAATATCAAACTTGCTGTGCAAAAAATTCTGTATGTAATTTTCTGGTATTTAAATTCACCACATGTCGATGTTTCAATTTTTCCAATTTTTTTAGGAATAATTCATTATGAATATTGCATTACCAATATTGATATATGTTTGAATACACTAAGTGATCACTCTCAAAATCCCAATACCCCTTGAAGCGAAAGGGACCCAATATGTACGTACTTGGGAGGTCCAAACAGTATGTACATACTAACAGAAATGTAGAAAATGAAAGGAACCCAATCCGTACGTACTTGGGAGGTCCAAACAGTATGTACAAAAAAGTACGTCAACGAGACGTCCAGATAGTATGTACATACGATTTCCAAACATGTACGTCATTACTATTATGTCCCGCAAACGTTTCGAAATATACGTATCTGAAAGGGACTCAATATGTACGCACCTGGAAGGTCCAAATAGTACGAACATAGTTCTTCCAAACATGTACGTAAATTATACGTCTGAGCAGTACGTACATGGGATTCACAAAAAAACACGTCATTGGTATGTCCCTAATCCATTCCGAAAAGTACGTACCTGAAGAGGAGTTAATGTAAATGTATCAGGGACACTTAATAAAGTACGTACATAGTACTTCCAAGCATGTACGTTTTTATTACATTCCGATTGGAACGGGACCAAGTATGTACCTACATGGGACGTCTAACCAGTACATACATGGTACATCCGGTAATGTACGGTCTCCTATCCGTCCCGGGACGTATCGACGTAACTGGGACATGAATGGTTCGTCTTCAGGACGTCGTGTGCTATTTGGGGAATAGTTACTCATTTGTGTAACAGATCAACACCTGTGAGTGAAACATGCCCTAAGGAAAAATCTGAGACGAAAAAAAGGAAAAAAATCACTTTCTATTTGAGAGCCAAAGTGCAGTGATTCAAATAAGGATGATTGAACTGCTGTGAAAATTTCATGATGGAAGAAGAACTTCCAAATACCTAGCCAGTGAACATTAATCACTTGAATCTCCATGAAATGAATATTGGCCAAAAAAAAAACGCATAATAGTATATTGTACAACGATCATGTAATAACCATTACATGAGAGTTGCATACACTATTTCATCTACACCCGATAAATAGTGAGGAACTACAAATATTATATTTGTATCAAATCAAATCAATTTTTTAGCCATTTAGGTACATTGTGTACATATGGTAAGTCATACAATACATAAATCACATGATACAATAAAACCTGTGGATCATTGACTATCAATAAAATAGATAACGATCTTATGTCCTAAATAAAATGAAAAAATATATGACGGCAGCACACATAAGAAACATAATTAAAAGTGAAACGATAAACAGTATAAATAAAATCATAACCTGAGTACAAATGAACCACTACCATATATAAATAAAATCATTGAATTGTAGTTTTATTACAAAGCAAGTAAGATGACAGCACACTACAAGTAACATATTAAAAGTAGAATAATTCACAATAATGGATCATCAAAATATTCTTGATAGGAATAGTAACTTTTCTCAGTCAGCAAACATTTTATTTTGTTGAAAAATATTCTGTCGCATTCATAATTTTTAATTGCCGTTGGCAGTTTGTTGTAGAAACAATGCCCTGTAGAGAGGAGAATTTTGGAATTTCGTGGTTTTTTGTTTTGTTACTTTCAGGTGACCACCATGTCGAGTGTTATAAGCATGCGAAGAAGCATTGGTATCGAAGGATTCCAAGTTGCATCTAATGTATTTCAAACATTTCAAAATATAGATGGATGGAGCAGGTATTGCACCCAATATTACTAATAAATTGCATTTCTTTGAAAAATTCTACAAAATTGTAATTAATGGTATTACTTCGGGAAATAAAACGATGAGAAAGGAAGGGAAGATCAAAAATTAAAAAAATAAATTCACTCGAGGCCGGAATCGAACCCACGTCTCTTCCTACTGGTACAACTACCTAATATAATAGTCAAAGAGCCTTAGACCGCTCGCTTACGGAGAGCTCAGGGTATTTGGTTGAAAAAATTTGAGAATAAATCATGCATTCGTCAAATGAAAAATTCAATCATTCTAACTGTATTTCTGCCGGTGATGGTGTCGAAGGTGAGTCTCCCATATCGCTGGTATCAGACATTTTGTTATAATTATCGAAGTTTGGCTATATTCTTCAAAAATTCAATACCTATACCGATTTGGATTGACAAACGTCAAATGCAGAGCATGCACATCATGCTTGATTTAAAAATAATGGGTTTCTATTGGTTGAAAATCTGTATCGTAATGGATTTCATTATAAAACGGGTTGTGGGCATATAAGTGTATTATCAGAGTACGGGTGTAGATAAAATATCATGTATTGTCTGTCTGCGGGGACTGAGATGAACTGAAATCGTTGTTAGATTTATGCGTAAACAGTGTCATCTTTTTCGACATATACAACTGACTCTATCCTCTAACTCCATATAATGGTTCATTGACATTTTTCACTTCAGTTCGTTTTGATTGAAGACATACGTTCAGCTCTAGTCATTACTTTTTTCCCTCTACGCTGATTAATCTGCACACCCTAGTGCGACCTTGCCAAGGGCACCCCCTGGCACCACATTCGTGCGCTTACAGGTGCCCTTCGACGTGTCTCATCGGCTTTATGTAACCGCAAGCAATTCACGGGAACAGTAGGATGTAGTCCTCTGCTGTTAGACGGGGATTTTCGGGTAACATGAGCAGCGACAAATTCCCAGATGCTCTTGAAAATTCCTTGCTGTATTACAAACCAAAATTTACTGTGATGTAAAAGTTCCCGGTTTGCTGATCTTGGGAGTGCCTTTGGACCAGTGGGGACGAGTTTTGTGCATTTGAATTTCCCTTCCTAATTTTTCACTTTCACATTGTCTTTCATGGGTTTGCTTGATAACTGAATGAGAAACAAGCCCTTTCGATAATTGTGTGAATTTCCATAATCACAGTTAATGCAATCCTCAGCAGGTGATATTTCGATGGTATTATCATTTTCCGATTTGCATGAAGCTTTACTTTCACTTGGATATCTACATTTATTTTGTTCGGTTTTTCTAATTATATTTGAAAAATGGTAACAAAAGTCTCTATGACAAAGCACAAATCATATCATCGAAGACAAAGAAATAAAAGATGAAAAATGATCTCTGAAATAATGCATATCCTAATAACTTTTTCAAGAAACCTTCTGAAAGTTTGGAAGGGGTTCGTATAATACAAATATCAATTTCCAATAAAGACAATAATTTCTTGTATCCAAGGTTTGTCGAGAAAATTCAATGTTAGAACAATGTTCAGAATAGATAACACGATTAGATACCTATTGAGTAGGAACAAATATTTCATCTCGAGACATAATTCAAAAAATTGTATCTTATGTGCATGTGGTAAAAAATCTAGGCGATTAAGATTTTCTTCGAAGTACGTTGTGTCTAATGGCAAAATTGGTCAGCCAGTCCCACGTTTTAACATTACTTACTACAAATTTCAAAAAGGCTTGAAAGAGGAAGCAGAATCCCTTCCGAAACGCCACCTTGGAAGGGAATATAAATTTTGAAATGTATTTTTCTTTCAAATTCATAGAAAATTCGATACATAACTGACGAAATAGTGAGTCAATTTTGCTTCTTCCTTCATGTTGCAGTCACGTCTCGTAGGCCAAGAGCCAGGTACTTTTTTTCTGCAATCTTCTACAGAATTGATATTCTTGTTGGAAAATGTTCGGGGGTGTCCCCTGAATCAAGTTGGCGGGACGGATGGGGGGGTTGAGCTTCAGCCGCCATCTTGGAAAACACGTTTTATCGAATATCTCGTGAACCGTGCATCGTACAATAAAAACAGTAGGGATCGTTTTTGTAGATAATGAAATTCTCTGCAACTTTTATTCAAATCTTTTTTTTGTATGAAGCATAGGTTTTTAATTATGGCGCGCCAAAATACTGCCATTTATACTGTTTCATCAACCGTTAACTATATATTTAGCAATAACCATGCTGGGAAAAGTTTGGCGCGCTATAAATGAAAACCTATGCACTATACGGAGAATTTTATTATCTACGAAAATGATCCCTACTGTTTTTTTCGTACGATGCACGGTTCACGAGATATTTGATAAAACGTGTTTTCCAAGATGGCGGCCGAAGCTCAACCCCCCTGTCCCGCCAACTTGAATTTGGGGACACCCCCAAACATTTTCCAACAAGAAAATCAATTCTGTAGGAGATTGCATTATGAACCTACTTTTTTTGCTCTGGCTCTTGGCCTATCGGGGCAAATCTATCAATATTCTCTAAATACAGATATTGGAAACATTCCAAGCTTTTTCCAGGGAGAAGAAATCACAAGAATCGGTTCCAGGAAATTGTTTCCACAAACCCTTTCAGTCCCGATTTTTTTATTTGGAGAAAAAATATGAAATTTGGTACATCATATCATTTTTTTTTATGATTTTTAGTTTTTGTATATAAATCCTATCTTCATACAATTCTGTGATTTGATATGTACACTGCAGTGTACACTGGGACTCAACGGAAGCATAACCACCAAAGCAAAATGAAATTAATTTTCATGATTTCTTTAAATATTCTCATGAAAAAATTGTATCTATTTGTTGAATTTTCATTTTTCAGTGTGATATAACAAAAAATAAACTTTTTTATATAATACATGAGTGTAGATGACATTTTTGACACATATTATGAGTTCTGCTTTTACATTCGTGGAATTTGCAACGGGATGCAAAGCTTTCATCATCAATTGTAGAGGTTTCGAGCTCTGCGCACCTAATAATTCAAGTACATCCCATTAGCTAACATGCAACATGGAAATCATCAATTTCAAACAAACCTCCTGGCATATTAGAATCAATTTTCCACCCGTCATCATCTTCGCCCAAAATTTCAATGTCTGAGTCATCATTTTTCAAATAGTAAACAAGCTCTTCGTATGAAAGCGGTCTTCCACTTATTTTGAAAGAAAACATGCTGGAAGAATACCATTTTCATAAACCCTCAAAAATAAGTCTAGGTATATTTACTTACTCCACTGAGACCCAATGTACACGATATTGTACGTGTCTATATTTGACGAAAACTAAGAAAAGAAGTCACAAAAGCACTAATTAATATTCCAGACAGTTTGAACTGTTGTTTTTAACTGAAAATATCTACAACTTCATAATCCAAGCCAACACTAACAAAAACAACTTGTCAAATAACCTCTTGTCGATACTGGTCGAAACAGGATCGCTGTAACAGTAACATATGCTGAATTGAACTGGCCGATACTTGATGAAAATCCATATTAACCAAAATATATTACATTTTCCTGTATGATTTTCACTCACAATGGGTTTACAAAACGGCTCATCCTAGAATTTTGTCTACTCGTTCAAAAAAACACTATTTCCCATACTTGTTACGTAAATTACTATTCCGTTTGAGATTGGAAGTAAAATCGAACGAGGTATCGAGAAAAATATATGAATCATGAAGTAATCAGTTCAACTATTTGAGACTTCACTGATATCTCCCCAATTTTTATTTTGACAACACAGTTTTTTTGAAAAATGTTCTGTTCAAGAGTCAAAACAAATAATGAAAAGTATCGAACTAATGTATCTAACTAATGAGACAATGTGCATCAGTGTCATGAATATGTGGTCTCAGAAAAGGTTCGGCTCCTAGTCAATCTTGACAAAAAAAAATCGGTAAAGAAAGCTCTCAAGGAGAACATTTCACTCTGATGACTAATCCTAGGATCATCTTCTTGATATCGAACGTAAAATAATCCACCGTATTTGAGTTTTCCCTAACGTAAACTCCATCTCAATCAATGATGTTCCATGAACAACTTCAAAGTTGTGAAAATTCGAAGGGCGGCACAATTTCAAGAACAAAAGTTTTCTAAACTTTTCCATCATTCCTCCATACTCCGTCAACTGAGACGAGAAACAAACACCTGACCTTCGCATAGATTTTGTGCTCAAAGAAGAACTGAATCGACGTATTTCCGTGAGGGACGATGGAAAGGCAGGAAAAGTAGGGCGAGTAAAACTTTCGAATTTATAGCAGGTATCATGATACTGGCTGTCGAGAGGAGCGATGAATTATTGGTGATTGATTTTTCTAACTTTGCAGGAAGGCGTTCGAGTTTTTATCCTTTTCATGCAAAAGTATCGTTTGAGAACGACTATATGATCTTTTCACGAACGCCAAAACTGTAAGAGATTCTGTGTCCAATATATGTTTATTCATGTTTCAGTTTAACCTTACATAATTAAAATCCGCTTCACAACAGTTATGACATCGGTTGCAGGGCAGCTTATGATATAAATTCCATAAATTTCATCTGAAAAAGTATACAACACCCTATATAATGAATATGGTAGCATTATTTGTTATATTACGAATAGTAGCAACGGGAGATATATATATATATATATATATATATATATATATATATATATATATATATATATATATATATATATATATATATATTCCACAAACCCAAAAATTACTAAATATAACTTTCAGATTTCTCAATTTTTCCGTATATTCATAGACCCAACAGTATCAGCTGCTTTTTCTCACTCCTCTGACTACATCTCGTTTTAGTTACCAGAGATGCATACAGAACGTACCCAGATGTATATCACACATTCACCACCTCAACGTTTCAGCCATGAATTTTTTTTCAACATTATGGATGAACATCAGTTATTACTTTCGTATTGTCATTCTATCACACAATAAAAAAATCGATAACCTATTCCATCATTACTATGTATAGATTACATACTTAGTTCAACTTATTATACTTTTATCTCAGAGTCATTGACTTTGCCACTGATGAATCACCACCCTCAAAAAAAAACTTCACCTCTGTTAACCTTACTTGAATCCTCACCGCTAATAATACGTTATTTTAATAGATAATATATCTTTGTGGTTGAAAACACAAATTGAACTTTTTCAGAAGCAATCACTTCTCTTGCTATTGAACTCTGTGGCTGTGCTGTAACACTTCATGAACACTAACAATACAAATTATTTAACTGTCAAAATGTTCTTGAATGACAATAATACAGGAATAGCTGTTTGCCGCTTATCTGAGTCCATCGATTGTCACTCAGTAATCTATGATGTCAATAAGACACCATTGTATATAATCCACCATAAACTGGAATATTATGATCTTATTTTTCTTTCCTTCATTATCACCTCATAACGTGTTTTCATATATAAATTATAGCGACAATACTGTCCCAGATACTGAATCATAACAAACACCGAGCTTAGACTGTGACCGAGCTTTGGGACCACAAAAAAGTGTAAATAATGCTGTCTAGCAGTTCTATGTCATCAGACATAGCCGGCATGCCGAAATAGAACATAAATTTTGGTTAGTAATATGCGGATGGTTATTCTCGGTTCGTTGCGTTCACTCAGTCCTCTCGATTCTCTGAGCCAGTGATTACTTACCCCGCTGTGCGGGGGTGATCGTTGGTTATTGTAACTAGCGCGTTCGCTCACTAAGTTCGAGCGGTCGAAAGTACTGGTCTGACTAGGTTGGTTCAGGTGGTGATAATAATATTAATGATAATATTAGTGATGAAAATTGTTGAATGAATATTCAGTTTACTCTCAACGGGGAAAATACAAAATAATCTTGATATCTCGTTGAGGACGACTAATATTATGAAAATAAAGAATACCATCACAAAATCTATATTTAGGAGGTACTTGAAATAGAATGTCGGCCATCACAATGTATATCACCTAAAAACATATATCTATGACCACTATCAGCAGTATGGGAAATATGATGTCAATGCGGAGGTAATCATTTGAAAAATATTCGATGAGAAATGGTTTTCAGTAAAACTTCTTCACTAAGAACTTTTCGAGTTTGATGATGCCATCAACCGATCAAAACGCAATCAAGACAAAATACTAAGAGTTAAGTTATCGGACTTGAAACTATAAGGGTTTTGATATGGAGTTGTTCACTTCCTTTATGAATATTTATGATGCAGGAATTCACAACGATTGTAGATTCTGGAATATCCTGTATCGCAGTAGAACTTTTTCTCACACAAATACTTCTCGAAGGTTCAGATCCTACCTCATCTTCACGATTTCAACTGAGTCATGGTTCGAATGATAAGCCCAGCTTCAAGCAATTAGTCGATTTATTGAACCAACAACGCATTAATATTGAAACAATTGCTTCAACAAGTACTAAACAACCAACCGCACGGCAAAATTTATTTGAGCAGGTAGTTTTCATCGAATTGTTCTAGTATTTCTTGAAAAGAATATTGATCATATAATTTACGAATATCTGCAATATTTTGATAAATCGCGCCAAGAACGATTACCTTTTTTAGTAATTGCTTCAGTGGTTCCCATGCGTTACGTTTTTGCAAGTCCAGTTCGCGTTGTAATTCCAAAAATCAGAATTTTTCTCTTTACATATATTGTAGAGTTCGCCTTTCGTGAATATTGTTAGATCACATTTTCTGATGATGCTGATTGTGCAAATGATGCACATTTGGATCCGTATACTGCTTATGCTTTCACAAATTATTCTGAATCCAATCCTGCTAACAAGCAATCCTTTCATTCGGAGGTTTGGCTGGCCACACTCAAATTGAAAATCAAGTATTGCACTGGCATATTCCAAATTGGGCGCGCTATTCTGCATTCTGGCAGTGAATCGTGTTTCATTTCAAATTGTTTGCCGCTTATGATTGCCTAAAAAAAGATCATCCATGAATACTCACGATTTGGGTGAAATGAAAACATCGTCTATATCTGACCCAATGGGCACACGCACGTTGAGGATACGTTGAGAAGATGTTACATAACCAACGGTTGAAAAACAGTAAAAATGTCGCGGGAAATGATGTTTTCTTGCATCGAGAATTATATTATTGAGGAACGTTGTGTTTCAACATATTATTATAATTTACTTCAGGCGCGATCTGAACGTTCATTTACAACGTGTTGGTATATTATATTACTATACTAATTTATATATGTAATAAATAATGTATGAATTATGTTCATTTCCACCATCATTTATACCTTTGATAAACGTTGTCCATCAACGTTATATAATAATATATTTCGACCCAAATAAATGATTCAGAATATAAATGTATATTATATTAACTCACAAGTTTATTTATTCGATCAATTACATATAAATTATGTTCATTTCTACCATAAACTATATCTTTGAAGAACGTGGTTGTTCAATAATATATCAGGAATATATAATCATAAAACAACATTTTTTCATAACGTTGACTTACATTATATCACTATACAAATTTTGTCCATAGTGACATATCCAAAAATAAATGTAAGATGGAATATAACCCCATCAGTATCAAGTTTCCTTCCCCGATCCAGCAACAACTTTTTCGTTTTGGATTAAAATGACAGGACTCTTATCTATTCTTTTCCAATTGAAAAGTTCGGCCACATTGGCAGAAATATGTATCGGAGCATTCTTCTGGTCAAACCCTCTGTCTCTTATTACCTCAGACTAAGATGTCTATTATATACTGGTGTTTCTAATGTTGCGATATTGTTTCAGACGAACCTGTAGACAAGGCGGGGTAGTTCATCAGTGGCCATGAGGGAGCGCTGGTAATAAAAAATTTCTATTAATTTTCGTGATCACTCGATCCATGGAACACGCTGTTGCCAATGCTGATGTTTTTGTAAAAGGATAGAGAATTTATCGGGACGGGATATGTGAGGTTATTGAAAACACCAAAACGCGCCAAAATTGTGTTTAACTCTATGCGTTATTTATTCCATGTAGTTTGAAAATGATTTTTCAGTTGGAATAAATTTGCATTGTGTTTCTACTGATCTGGATATTTTCATAGTTTATCGACTATTATTGTGCATTATGTGGCGATATTGTTACCTGTGTGGACAATCGAAAAAATACGATCCTAGTATTAGTTTACATTCAGTGCCGAAAGAGAGAATGAGTCCGGAAATATATTCATTGTACCTACTTGTACCAGTAGTAGCAAATCATCACACAGACAAGAATTCGCAACGACATGGCCACTTGGCAACTCAGGACTGTCATCTCCACTGCAAAAGTGTCGGTACCTGGCGGATTTTTTGCAGTACGGCTACGCCTACATCATTAATTTTTGATCAAGTAGGCCATATCGGTCGTCTGTTTTGCTGACAATCTCTTATATGGAGTAAACACACCAGTATAATATAGCCACCTCACCTCAGACGCTTTGACAAAATCAAAATGGTGGAGAATCTCCTGAAGAATAGAGACAGTAGGTACAAAGTTATAGTGATTGAACTGAAATTTCAGAATATTAAAATTATAGGTGCTTGAAATACTAAAATATTACTCACCAACTCAAAAATGATTGTATGACACTATTATTTCACAAACTAAGTGGGTATAACTCAACCGTCAACATGACCTGCTGCCATTCGCAATAACCGCTACGAGCTCGGGCTACGAGATACATCGATGAGCGCTATGAACAGAGCATGCGCGAATGCAATACGTTCAACGTGAACGTATATACAATGTTTTACACTTACGTGTATGTTACCGAATCAGTCAATAGAGAGTATAAATGACATGTAATTTCAATGTTGAATTGGGAGTTAATGAAATTGTTTTAATGAAACGTTTAATCAAAGTGTTTCATCAAGCAGTGGTTTTCGAATATATACAATAACTTGTTTCGATGTCGTTCCCTAGTAACAAATGAACAAAATACATGGTCATCGGAATAATAGTCTCTGAAGAAGCTAGTCACTCGCGCTAGCGAAACGTCAGGAAAAAATTCCAAAGAACGACGGCCTTCAAACCCGAAGAAAATTAGTAATACTGAAAACCTCGGCCGCGAAAGCCTCAACCATTTTATCAAAATACAAATAACGAGTAGATCAACAAAATGAGATAACAAGATTGAATAGTTGTTAAATAACGGATCAAATACATATATCCATGTATCACCATCAACAATGAGTAGATGAATAGTTGATAGATCGGTTGAAGAATACTTTCAAAGTTAACGTTCAACATCAACATGTATATTACCTATCATCAACTGGGAGCATGAATATGTTATATAAACGTTTCATGTGAACATGATGATATTATTCATATAAGACGTATTATCAATGGGGCATATCAACTAGTAGTTGTTGAAAGCATTTGATACAATGTTGACATAACGTTGTTTGGTAATGTGAAAATCACTTCGGAGAATAGTGCATATTATCAAAGTCATTCAATAACAAGAATATAACGTAGGTTCATTATCAATTTGAAATATTTCATTATAACTATCAATCGAACGAGTCGAAGAAGGTTGATGAGTCGTTTGAAGAATACGTTCGATGTGAACGTTGATACCATGTTTTACACAAACGTGTATGTAATTGAATTATTCAACAAAGAGTATGAATTATATGTTACTTTGACGTTAAATGGAAAGATATAGATATCGTTATCATAAAACGTCTAATCAACGTGTTTTACCAATTTCTGGTTACGTAATGGTTTCAATACAATCTCAAAATAACGTTCAATATCATAACATTTGAATCACATGAACAAAAAACGTATTCTCACCAGATTTCAATAGTAACTATTACCTTAATACGTTGAATTCGATGTTATCGACACGTAACTCAAACACGTTAGAACTTATGACCAAAATAACAACGTTGACCATTCAACTGAAAACGTATATTTCAACGATACAACGTCGAAACAACGTTGAATCAACGTACGTGTGCCCATTGCGGATAGAGTATCCTGTGAAATAAAACCGTTCAAACTTTTCCTAGAGATCAATTACCCTAACACCAAACTAATATTTTTTCCACTCGACGTGCGTTTCGCTAACAAGGTTAGTATCTCGAGGAAAAGAAAATTGATACTGTATCAATTTCCTTTCTATATGCAGTATTCCTCTCCAGAACATTGATTTGTAACTGTTTTGTGATGAATCCTCGAAGTCACATACAGCGTGCATTTACGCTGAAGTCTTGATACCAAATGAAAACTTTCTCTAAACACCTTTCGGTCCCCTTAGTTGGATGCTTCACTCTTTTTTTGATACTTTCCATGACAGCACTATAGTTTGACTTAACAAACCTCCATTCTTTCCATCAGAGAGATGTATGCACGGATGCAGGAAAACCACCCAGAGAAGGGACGTTAGTGGAAAATAATAGTGTATCTGAATAGAAATTCAATCTTGCAAGAATAATAAAATACTTCTCCCGGACGATGACGGTGAGGCAAAAGTTGCTGAAATACGTCGAAAAACGAGGTTACTTACCCGAACTCTGGTGAAACTTAGTCCTTTACCAGAGGCTTAAAATATTTTCTTTAACTTTGCTTTCATTTCCTTCATTTTGAACCATTCCTATTTGTTTTTTGGTTCCCCTATCCATATTTATCAAAACTAATGAGGGATTAGAGATAAAAACGGCCCATTCAAAATAAGCAACAATCTTAATACCTATTTGTTCGACTAGAAAGTTATTGGTTACCTCACGGTCAAAGATATGAAGTGAAATATCCAGAAAGCTGGTAGACTTTCCAGAAAAAAAAATTGAGGTTGGTGTTGTCCATTTTTAAATTCCCAAATTGTCCATTCATTTCAAATATAAAACAGTCTGCCCACAGATATTAATCACAGTTATTGTCGAACAACTATCTTTGAGAAAGTAGGCTTATCTTTAATGAAAGACGTTTACTGTAACCTCAACAATTATCAACCTATCTACTCTCTCAGATAATTAAACTTCTATTGTCTGTATCACTATATCATTCTTTCTTTTGAAACACTCGAATATAAATTTCAAACTTTGAAAATGAATGAGCATATGTCAATCGAAAAGCGATAATAATATATCAAACTTGTCAAGTCATTGGGTTGAACCATTGAAATTGAATCAGGCACTGAAAACCATACATGAAGATTCAAATTTATTTCAGTCAGAACATTCAATTCAGATCGTCTGTTATCATTCGAAAACTATTGCGGAAGTATCAAAACATAATGAATGCACTCAATTCGAAACTAAATTTCACCAATTCGTTTCCATATTTCTATTATTCTATTCTTCACTATTCCATATTGAATGTTCAGTACTCATCACAATACTATTTTCTGAGCATTCACATATCGGATCATTTGAATTTTTCAAATTTTCTGTTCGGAATCCATTTGAATTTTCTCGTTCGAGCTTGTGTGCCTTCGACTGAGTTATTTGACTCTATCATTCGAAGAGTTTCCATTCTCATAATCACTCAATAGAGAGAATAACATAGAAAGTCCGGACCAACACCACTCACCAAGGTACCTCGTCAAAAGTATTCAAACCTGCTATAAGTAACTGCTGAAAATTTGCCCTTCGGTCCATCCTTCCAGCCTCTCGCCCATCCATCCATCTTTCTATCTGATTCATCCATTCCATTGAACTACCTTATCGTGACCCAATGTTTAACAGAGCTATTGTTGAATATAAAAAGTAGGAGTTTCGAAAAAAAGCTCGGACACGTCGATTTCTAATTAAAGGGAGACACCTTTCAGACTACTCAGATTTTTTGTAGTACGCACCCCCTCGGAGGAGTGCGTCCGACGACCCTTATTTAGATAGGGACAGTAGGTCAAGTGGCACCTTGTTTCAAACGTCTTTTGAATACCTTTACAACTCTGTTAAAAAAACATTTTTGTGTCGATTAGTTTTCGGGATAATTTGAGGTTAAAATTGCCACGTTAATAATAAATTAGACAGACTACTCGGTAACTTGTATGCCTAAATGAAATTTTTTTTGAGCAGTTCCTCTTATCATTTTTCTGTTGAATGAAATTCCTTTTTTGGAATCAATACCCACTCCTCTTTTTCCAGTGTTCATAAGTACATCGTTCGATTGTTTTGTTGAAACGGGTCGTGTATTGTTATTTGTTTAAAAATGCTACACTAATGCTGAAAGGGTTTCAGTTATTGCTTTATTTTTTGGTAACGACCAAACTGCTAATGAAACATCAATTTAATTCAACGAGCAAAACCCTGGTAAACACCAAAGCAGAAATCACGTTCTGGATTTGGTCAAGAAATCCAGGGAGACAGGTCCGGTTTTAAATGAAAAAAGAAAAGTTCAGAGACGGGTAGTGAATGATGATAATGCGATTGGAGTGATTGGTCAAGTCATCGCCGATCCCAGGTTGAGTACCAGAGGTTTATCCTTAAACACCACAAATTCCATCCTTACAAAATTAAACTTGTTCATGAACTCAATGAGGATGATTTTGGCCGAAGACAGGAGTTTTGTGAGCTGCTTCATAACATCTGTTGTTCTGACGAAAGCTCATTTTATTTACATGGTTGCGTGAACCGCCACAATTGCCGTTTATGGTCGGATGAAAACCTAAGACAATACGCAGAAATACATACCGAACATCCCCAAAAGTTGAATGTCTGGGCCGGAATATTAGTCAATCATATCATGGGTCCATTTTTTATTGACGGAAATTCAACCGGTGATTCTTATTTACAACTTTTCGAAGAGGCAATACAACCTCGTATAGTTGAAATAATTGAACAGGATCCAAGATGCCAAGATGAATTTATCGATTTTCAACAAGACGGTGCACCACCCCATCATGCCCAGCAGGTTCGAAATTTTCTGAATGATCATTTTGAAGGACAATGGATTGGCAGAAGAGATCCAATTGAATGGCCAGTACGATCACCAGATTTAACACCAATGGACTACTTTTTGTGGGGATATTTAAAGTCTAAAGTTTATGCTACACAGCCAGGCAATTTGGATGAATAACGTCGTAGAATGATTGATGAATGCCGAGCTATAACTCCTGAGATGTTGAATAATATAAGAGCAAAATTCGAACAAAATCTTTATTGTTGGATGGAGCAAAATGGCGCACATTTTGAACATTTACTCTGAATTTCCTATGTGAGTTACCAGTATTAGGTGTTACTGTTTTTGTGTGTGCTTCAAAAACAATTACTGATTATTGGGATCTATCCTACAACAGTTTCCTAAACTTTTTTGTGTCATCAGCATTAAAGGAAATCAGCAGGTTGTATTCGTTGTGTAGGTAAGTTTTTAGTATGATTCACTTTTTTATCAGAAGCATAAAATATCCACGTCAAAAGGCAACCTTCATAAGGAGGTGCCACTCAATTTACCTAAAATGTGAGGGTGGTAACCAACCCCAACCCCATCTCCCCGTAATAAACAAAAAATACGAAATCACATGGACACGTATTAGCACGTGAATTGTACCTTGAAAACAATCTGATTTATCTCAAAAAGAGTTGAACTCAATACAAATAGGTACCTTTAAAACTCCAAATTATCTCGGAAACTAATCGTCACAAAAATTTTCTGTTAACAGAGTTATGGGGGTATTCAAAAGACCTTTAAAACAAGGTGCTACTCGACCTACTTTCCCTATAAATAAGGGTCGTCGGACGCACCCCTCCGAGGGGGTGCGTTCTACAAAAAATCTGAGTAGTCTGAAAGGTGTCCTCCTTCAATTAGAAATCGACGTGTCCGAGCTTTTTTTGAAAATCTTACTTTTCATGTTCAACAACGGCTGTTTAGTTTTCGTTGTAACACACTGTATTTGTTATGCTGGTATGTTATCAATTTGCAACACGAATATGTGATATGTTCACAAAATCTCATAGAGGCTGATTCGAAATCTTGAAAAAGGAATATTCCGATGCCAAAAACAAATAGGATGATTCACCAAAGACTGGATTATTGAAATGCGTTTTAGTTTGAAATGCTCGTTTGTTTCATTCGTTAAGCTTTTTATCTTTGTACGTTTAAGAATCATCCCTGTCAGCAAATGATACCAGGACAATGAAGCAAATTGTTTTTATCGGCTGTGCTCATACCGAACATATCAGCAATATGTTAGTTCCGCTCCGCAATTCCGGCAAACATTCGAAACGCATCAGTGTCAGTACGTTCGTGAACGGTACGAACAAGGATCATTTGCATAATGATATTGTGAAAATGGGAGCGGAGTCAGACGAGAAAAACGATTTTCGATTAGCGTGAAAACGTATAGAACGACAGAATATAATTACGACAGAGCAATCAGTGTCGTTACGTAAACGAACGCGATTCCGCACTGCTTCGTTTATCAATAGGTTCACAAAAAAATGGCACCGAATTGGGGCAGCGGTTGCAACCCTTGTAATTCACACATGGGTTCGTAGTTTCAGGCGAAACCGTTCCAGTGGCATTTCGATTGGGGAATCAAAACAGTTTTGAGGTGATCGTTGGAAAAATCTATCAAAATAGCTGCCTATGTAATTCACATACACAGTAGGATGAAAGCGATCCAATCGTCATGATTCAACTCGTTTTCTGGGGATGCGAAATTCAGGCGAAGGAATTTCTCACCACTATCACTCATGAAGAACATTCTCGATACTAGAAAAATAGAAATATCAAAATAAAAAGGAAATACACAACGGAAAACGGCATTTGAATTAGGAACATATCCCAATTTGGAAAATAACTTTTGTGAAATTCCACTTTTTCATCTGATTCTCTTTCTGTAAATCTATGGTGTGCTTTGTAAGTTGTTCTCAGATGAACGAAGTCGTTTTATTATTATTATCAAAAATGACATATGCTCAACCATGAGATACAACTCATAACTGATTGGTTGAGTAAAAATCTTATTGGTTCAGAATTCCGAAGTTCGAAACCCAGCAAGCACAAGATATCCTATGGTTATCCATTTTATGCCCAAAATACGTACGTATATCCATGGACATAAAATGGATATCCATTTGAAGTGGACATTGAGGGATATCCATTGGATATCCATTAGTGGACCTTTTGTAAAAATAATTTTGTCATACAAAATAAGGAAATAAGTAGGAATATTTTGATTTATTGTTTTTGCGTTCAACCACCATTTCCACTTCTATAATTCGAATTGAGATTAAGTGACCGTAGGCTTCATCTTGAAGTCGTAAAAGACTTCGCTACGCAGGGCGTGAATGAAATTTGTCGAAAAATGAAACTGATGAATTGTTTTCCTCAATCATCCGAAGAATTCCAATGTGTTCCTGAAGGAGGAATTATTCTGTGGAAGACGATTTTAAATGTGACCGGTGACTTTTCTTCTGAAATGAATAAAGTATTTGAGGATCTTCGTGAAATTTGTGAAACGTATGTATTTTTTGCATAGGTAAATTCGAACAATATGACTTCAGAACTCGAGGTTATGTTTGCATTTGAAACAGAAAAGATCGCTTTCTGGATAATATGAAGATCAATTTGATCAAGGAGAGATACCTAGTTTTGTGAAAGACCTTTCAAGAAGTATATAGATATTCTTGGAGTTGAGATGGAGCGGCTTCACTGAAAACAATCTTGGGTTTCTTTATCACGTGAATTATTTATATAATAATAATAATAATGTGTCTTTATTTTAAGTTCAAAATAATACATTTAAAAGCTAATTGCTTAATGGAGGGCGATATTCAACAGGGTTGCTCCATATAACCCCCCAGCTACCAACAACTTCAGCTACAAAATTACAAGTCTACTCGTACGCTTTAATTGAATTAACATAGAGAAAAAATGATAACTATCAATATATAATCAAAGTACATTGATCCATCAGGATAACCTAGGTGTTCAAGCACAAGTATAATTTTCAGAATTCACATTTTTCTCCTGAAAGAATGATCTGACATGTTCCCTGAATGAATGGAAGGAGGTACATTTTTAATCGTTTCTGGTAAGGAATTATAAACTTTCACCGCAATGTAAGAGAAGGACTTCCGAAACAGAGTTTTTCTATGAGGAGAGACCAGATACCTATAGCAATGTCGTGTTTTTAGATTGTGAACATCAGATCCTTTTGTGAATTTTGTCACCAAGTATATGGAAACACTCGATGTAATGATTTTGAAGAGCATGCAAGACATGTGCACTCTGAATCTTTTTTCCAGGTTCAGCCAACCAGAGTTGCTGAAGGACTCACTGATATGGTCATACTTGCGCAGGTTGTAGCTATATCTCAAGCATGCATTATGTATTTTCTGAAGACTATTTCGATCTTCAGTTGTCAGTGCTGGCCAATACACTATATCGCAGTAACTAATACTTGACAAAATGAGAGTGTCACAGAGCTTCAATTTGATATCGGGCCTTAGGATATCTTTGTGAACATATAGAGTTTTCAGCTTGAAAAAAGACTTCTTTAACAAGT
The DNA here is from genome assembly GCA_032362365.1 of Zygogramma bicolorata. Classification (NCBI taxonomy): domain Eukaryota; kingdom Metazoa; phylum Arthropoda; class Insecta; order Coleoptera; family Chrysomelidae; genus Zygogramma; species Zygogramma bicolorata. Next base: position 288,146 of record JAVJAQ010004346.1, on the reverse strand, counting down.
TACTCATGTAGTTAGAAAACTTGAGATCATTGTCAAAATGTACTCCTAAATTTTTGCATCCATTGGATAACTTCAATTGGTTATTATTGATAAAAAGACTCAAGTGTGGGTTTTCACGAATGTATATGCTTTCGTCAACCCTCAGAAGTCGAAACTTGTGCGAGCAATGGATCAACGAGGCCTTACCTTTTAACGTGCGATTACCCAGCACGGTGGCCCGGCGAGGATGCGAACCCCGGCCTTCCGCTTGATAGGCAGATATGCTCGGTGGTTCGAAAGACTTATATATCTGTGAGTCGTCAGCATAGTGATGCATGTTGCAGAATTCTATTTATTTAGAGAAATCAGCGGTGTACAGAGAGAACAGAAGAGGTCCAAGAATACTGCCCTGGGGGACACCTTGAGATATCTTCAATGTTTGTTGGGTTCGATTACTTAGATAACTTCCTATGAAATCGACTATGGACTCACCCAAACCCAAGAAACGCAGTTCATTACATGGCAAAATGTGATCAATGGTATCAATGGCCTTGCTGAAGTCGAGTGATGTCAGAATTGTACTCTTTTTCTGATCCCAAGTAGTGAAAATATCATCTGTGACTTTAGTAAGGGCCGTGCAAGTACTGCGTCCAGCACGAAATCCCGACTGTGTAACGGGCAGTATTTTCTTCTCCTCAAGAATTGCTTTCATTTGTTTAGAGAAATTTTTTTCTAATATTTTTGAAATAGTAGGTAATATGCTGATGGGTCTGAAATGAGAGAGATCTGTGGGATTGTTTTTTTTGGGGATAGGTATCACAAGTGAATATTTCCACGAATCGGAAAAAGTATTTTGTTCGAGACAAGTATTGATCAGATGTGTGAGTACAGTGCTTAAAGTAGGTAAAATAAGGTGAGCATTTTTAAATTGAGTCCATCGGATCCTTTTGCGTTGGTTTTAATCACTTTCATTATTTTCTCTACTTCCAGATTGGTTACAGGCGAGAAACTAAACGAATTATTTTCAGGTGCATTCAGATACTTCGCAATGAGTTCGTTACTACCTTGATCCACTTGAGGTATACAATCAATGAAATATTAAGTGTATCTGGATCATCAAAGTCATGGAAAATATCATTTATATTTTTGTTGATGTTGAGATAATCTAGTGCTCTCCAGAATGCCTCGGGGTTTGATTTTGATTTGACATTTCAATGTGTTACTGAAGGAGAGATTGTTCTGCGGAAGGCAACCTGAATTATGATTTCGAAACATATGTAGGGGTTCAAATTGAAGATCATGGTGAAAAATTTAACATTTGTTACAAAGTGGAAAACACAAACACATATCTGCTGATGGTGCTGATGAAATCTGTGGGAGGTTAGATTATTGATTACTAGTTTGGTAATTTTTTTCCTCTCTTTGTGTTTGTTCCATAATATATCTTAAGAGTTGGTACAAATAGTGCTTTGCTGGAAACCTTCGTTAATGTTAACCTGAATCTCTCGAGGATTCTTTGCTTAGATCAATTTAAAAATTTTCACAACAAAATGAATAAAATGAACTTAAATATTCATTGAAAACATATTTTTTGCCAAGATGAATTGTGATGAAAATTTCCCAAATTATCCAGGAATCTTTCAACTTACCCCTATTATATCAAATAAAAATTTTGCAGTCACTGCTGAATGGAATATCGCAAGAAAAAGAAAAGAAGATTCAGTCGAGATGAGCCTGTGCATTGCCAACAAAAAAAGGGCAAAAATAAATTGATATTCATCATCAAGAATATGTTGAATGTTCAAGATTTGATTATATTATTTTCACTTAGAATACTCCGTTTCATTTTGATGTTCTGCTGATAGTGTTTTTTCAGGATGCAGATAATATGAATGCCATTTGTATGTTTTTTTTTTGTTTCTTCTGATAACTTTAAAACATTCAAGTATGTGTGTGCAAATCGGTAAATATCCATCAGAAATCCATTTGTACGAACAATGGACATCCATAATTCAATTGATGGATATCCATCGGACATCCAATGAAATCCAACCGGGAGTAGTTGTTTTCTGATGGGTGCCAGCCACAACCTTCTGAGTGGGTAGATTTGGGACTGACCTGAACGAATTGTTCGAAAAAATATTTGAAATCCATTCGGATATTTCTGGATATCCAATGGATATCTGGAATGGATATCCACTGGACGCCCAGAAGTGTCTCAAATGGACATCCATTAGATATCCAGTGGTTAAAAAATTGATGTATAGTGGATAACCATCCGGATGAGAACGTATATATGGACGTTCTTGTGCTCCTTGGGAACGATTGCATTCACGCACCCAATGGCAGACAGATATTTCAGTCAGTCATATGTCTGATCAGTAACAACTGGTAAGATTCGTGAACATTTCGGACTGTCTTGTCCTCGCGAATTGAAAACATGAATCTGGGTAGATAATATAAACCTCAAAGGTGAAACGCCATCTACTGTATCACCAAAGACTCAAAATCCTAGTTCAACAAGTAGACGAGAACTTCAACAGTTGGCACATCGCAGGCAAAGTCTCTCACTCTCGCTGAAGCACACTTCCAGCAGAAACGATGTTCGTACTCCGTCCGTCCTAACAACGATATTCATTTCTATAATTAAAATTATGATACTACGTCATATAATATATAAATATTGACAACAGATGGAACAATTTTTCATGTTCTCTGCCGCATATATACGTCTGAAAATTCCCAAAATGAATAATCGGACACACGGAAAAAGGAATCAAGTTTATATTATAATTGAATATTTTGGTTGGCAAACATATCGATACTGAAGGTGAGATTTCACTCCTTTCGTATGTATATCAGAGAAATGTAGTCGAATTGGTTGCAATGCCCTGAACAGCCTCATTGCTACGTCTCTGGCATCTCATATCAGTTGGCAACGTAGGAGAAGTCGCCACTAAATGGAAAATGAAGGACTCGTCCTACACCATGTAACTGATATATGCCCGTCGTTCTCCTCTATCTCGCCCTCTAGACAATTTACTTTCAGCAGTGGAAATAAATGAGGAACACAAAAACGATATTCTGAAACAAATGTCGGAGGGTGAGAGCCATTCGGTCTTTCGTATAAACTTCGATCAAAATTGTTTGATACCATCGGAGAGGGATGTTTCTTGGGGGAAATGAGAAAATTCACTGATAGACTATTAATCATGTTTGGGGTGGAAATCAGGATAACCGGTTTGGGATAGAGGGTTTCTGCAAGGTATTGTTTAGTGAATGACTAAGACTTTTGATAAAACTATATCCTCATGGAAATTGAACCAAGATACGAAATGAAAACTAAAATATAATCCTAACCCAGATTCCGGTTATAACCGAGCGGTCCACTCCTAAAGGGAAGCAAAAATATACAACATAATGGATGAGAGAAGGAGGAATTTCGAATTCGATTCTTCCTATATTGTCTTCAGAAATCATAAATAAAATTTTCATTTATCGAAATGTCCATTAATTTATCATTAACAAAAAGAAAAAAGTGAAATCGTAAAATGGTCGGATATTATCACAAGAATTTTTTCATGGATGATCTGATCACAATAAAACACTTTTTTTTCTTTCATAACAGTTTCTCGAAGAACCGACCCGTTTCGAGATGAATGGTTGAAAATATCATATCTTTTCTTCTATCAAATACTGTTCAACATTCTCAAGCGCAAAATAATCTATGAGAGTTATACTTGAACAATTTTTTTTTCCATTTGAGCCCCTTTTTATTCACCTTGTGAATGGTGCAATCAAATTTTTGTATAATTTTGCAAGCTCTCATAGTGGTTTATAATATGGGATAACAGGCGTTCCTTTTTGGTCGGTGAAATTTCATTTTCATGATTTCAGTTGTCGACCGCCTTTCTATAAGTGTACCTATAACTGCCACAATTTTTTTTTGTGATTATCAAATCACTTTACAAGTTATAAATCAGGAAATCGGTATTGAAAATATGATCTAGGGCTCATCAGATTCGAGATAATGATCAGAAAGATGTGAGAAAGCGTCCACCCTTAATAAATTCAATATGATTTCAAATCAAACTGTCGACAAATAAGGAAATAGTCTCCCGTGAATCACATGGAACCTTCAAAATTTATTCGAAACAGAAAAAGGTTTTTCCTGAACTTCTTTCGAAAAAATTTCTCAATAATCCAAAATGATGTTCTTGGTCTTCATTCAAGAAGCAAATATTCAATTTTCTTCTTTTTATTCACCACAATTCCTGAGGTGCACTGGCGGGAGTCTGGTGGTACTGTCTCCGTAGCAGCTGAAGTGGACACCATTATACTATCATAGCACTAGCTTTCCGCGATGAGGAACCAGAATAAAAAAAAACCCGAAATTTTTGAGCTCATCGGATGAAGCATGAAAATCTGATCACCTCAATCCGTCCACTATTTTTTTCAAACCTCCTCTACGTGTCGTTACAAAGACAATAATGACGTAAACAGTTTATCATTCATAAATTCCAGAAAAAAGACTATCGTCTATCGTTAAAGTCCTCACAACTTGAAGTTGGTACACTTACGCCAACTTCATTTCATTCATTCATTGGTTCATTCAAATCACAGTTTGAATTCCATTGGTTACAACAATATGTCTGATCTGCACCGAAACTCGACCGAACCTTGCCGGTTTTCAAAAATCTAAATGATTGTAGACTCCGCTGTTGCTGTTAAATTTTCAACAATGGTGTTCTCATGTGTTTCGTAAAAAAGCACTGAACGAACATGAAGGAAAAATAATATAATTGCTAGTTTGAACTGAAAATTATACATAATTGTCAGTTCAAACTGGCAATTATAGCTATAATCCATCCTACATTCCATCTCTTACTACTGATGCATTAATCCTATGTTACATCTCAATCAACCCCCCATGTAAGTAAGATCAGAGAGAAGAACTATGTCGAATGTGAGGACCGTTTTGCCTATTCAGAATGTATGACTTGTAAAAACAATTTTTGGATACTTATGATGAAGATTTGATTATCTCTTCAATCAGAATGACATGGTTTTTCTGAATCAATAGTCTATTATCATTGTAACTCTCAAGTTATGTTTCTTACTTTTCGAATATGAAATGTTAATGAGTATTGAATCAGTAAAATCTTCCTCAGCAGTCTGTTGAATTTTATCCATCAATATATGTCCAGGAATTTCGTTAATTGGCTATATCTTCACTATTGAAAAAGAATTGTCCAAGAAACACTTCCTCTCAGCCTTGTTTCAAATTGTCACCTACTTTATTGGGACAATGCTTATCTGACCAGGAAATGATCACGCAAGTATGTCATTCATATTCCGAATTAGAATTGGAAAACTGCGAACTATGAATTGAGGAGACCCTACCTTTTAGCGTGTGCATACAAGCACAGTGGATCCGTGATGGGGAATCAAACACTTGTGTCCGGCTTGAAAGGAAGCATTTTATTAAATTCGAGCAGTATATTTGAAACTATTCATATGAAACCATAATCATTGAAATGAAAAAAAAAATTGGTACTATTGCAAATAGATAAAAGGGACCGAGATGAGTAAAATGTATGTAAATAATTGATGATTGATGTCAGTAAAGTCAATAAAAGTTGTATCATGATATTGTAATGAGAGAGACTGAAATTTCAATTGGTATATTTGATCTGAAACTCAGTTTTTACATTAACCGTTTTCTGAATTTTTCTCCTTCCACAATCTGATTTCCTCGTGAGATAAATGTACATTTTAACATGGGATATATTTATATATTTCAGTTAGTATTACTCAGGCAAATATCTTCAATTTTTGTTCACCAATCCCCCAAAAAATATTTAATACATTCCGTGGAAATGGTGACAGTATGTTCAAGGTTTTTAAAGTGTTTTCAGGTTCTCGATCTATCACAATCTGAAAAAATAAAATCTCATATTGGAATTTATGAAAAAGCAGAAGGGCAGATATGAATTCTTATGTTTTCAGATTGTCGTAGGTTGAGAAGCCAAAAACACTGCGAAGAAAGGATCCACCCCCCACAAAATAATGACACTCATCATTTCTTCAGCCTAATTACATTGAAAACTTTTGAAATCATATGGCTTAAAAAGTCTGGTAGAAAAGCTTCAATTTTCTAGCTGTTTGCACCCACTCCATTTCACTCATGACAAAATCAAACAAATTAGTGAAGAAACTCTCAAAATCTCGACCAAAAAAACCATTATCACAGTAATCACAGTATATTGAACCACGTAGAGACACGTACGCGACCACTGTGACATCAAACATAAGCTGTATAAAACAACAGAAAAACAATATTGTTGGCTAGTTCGTTTCTTCGACTCTGACTTGACTCAGCCTTTTCTCAGAAATGCTTAATGAAATGAAAACGCTGATGATTCTCAGAGGTCGCCTCAAGAAAGGTCGACCTCAAGACTTTACTATGAATTCGACCTCATATTCATTCACGGAAAGTATTATATGGAAGAGAACTGCACAAGTTTACAGAGAATTCATTACTTATAGATGAGAAAATAAATGTCAACAAGACAATATCTTCAGCACTCTCCTCATAAATACCTTGCTTATATCGTTTTCTGACGTTAGCACATAGCTAGTTTCTGACCTCACGTGTATGTTGAACGGGAAAAGGACGATGATGGGTACTGAAAGTGAATGATATCTGACTTTCAATATAACTCCGGTTCTATTTTATGGTCCCATCAGAACGGCATATAATTTTATTATCCAGGAAAGCGCAGGCAAAAAAACGACGAACACAATAAATGTAGGTATTTTATTCAGAACGTGGCTAGCAGTCGGATTGTGGTTTACGTGTCCCAAATTTCTACCACAACTTTTATTATCATCTGGATGTTTGCTGCCAGGCGATCTTCTCCACAAGGATATATCCTCGATGAGAATAAAAATATTCGCAAAACCATATTTTTTATGTCGAAGAGTTTTGCCAACAAGAATAAATAGTAGCTCACACATTAATATGGTTTGACGACAGATTTCTTTATCAATAAGCTGACGTCTCCCTACTAATGTCAAAGCTCAGAAAGCTGAAATCCCTCATCGTGCTATTTCTAGCATAGAAAATGAGAGGGTCGGAATCCTGGAAAGTGGTTGTATCTGATTGTGCATGAAAGTTCTTCAACTGAGAAACATAAATAATGTGTGGTATGGTAAATGCATTCGATAGTGACCGACGCCGACGTAGCTGCTGAATCCCAATCGATAACACTAATAAGTAGGTTAATGGACATACGCTGGTATGAAAATGTATATTTAATCCAATTAATTGATAAATATGAGTCTGAACAATAGACCTGTATACATTTTACGTTGGATTGTTGTAACTAGTGGCAACTATTAAATTCCGCTGTAACTGCGGAACTACACATTGTAATTACGGTTTAATGGGAGCGATATATTCCCGCACCTATTACTGAATTTACAGTGCGTACTTGTCGAAATTTGTCGATGCTCAGAGTGTGGTTGACTATTATGAAAACTCCACATTATGTAACCATTTGTATATGGGCGTTTCTTGTGGAATGAAGCAAAAATAGAGATGAGTTTGTAGGAAGTTCCCACATAACCAGATCATATCGAACTAGAACAAGATCCTATTTTTGTCTCGAATGAAATTATCTCTTGAGCTCCTCAATGGGCCAATAAACGAATGATGAAACACTTCCACCTAAATGCATCAAAGATTTTCGCAAAAATCAATTTGTGACTATTCTGCCTTCTATCAATTGACATTCCGGCGACAGTCATTCTCGTGATCACCAAGCCCAGCAATTCGTATATTGATATTCAAGAACTTGAGTATATTTCTGAACTGGAGAGAGTTTAATAAAACATTTTTCAATTTTGCTCCTAGTGCTCTCTCGTTTGATTATGGATTGAATGACTGACCTGTAAGCAAATTCGATCCTTATTATTCGAAAAGCCTCATTCAATTTGTCCAAAATCTGTAATCACGCCTTTTCCGTAGTACTGGCCACTACCTCTCTTTCGAGAAAGAGGAGGGGAACCAAAAAATATGTTCATGTCATTGTGGAGGGTTAGTATAATCGAGAGGGGCTTTTCGTGTAATTGAATACATATTATTTATCCGTTTGTTCGTCGGTATTGAGTTTCGACGTTTCGGCAACATCTTGATTGACATTGTCAAGAATGTTACTGCTCTTACTTGCTCTTACTTGCTAGCAACTGTTGCTGTAGAAGTAAAACGAGAGCCTCCAGTGGTCCAATGAAATCATACCCTCCTCGTTTATTCAGTGAAGCGAAGAAATAACTTGAGACGTCTATTCGATAGTGTGGATGATAGTTTTGTGATACTAATCTCGATATCTCAAAATGATTTCCATTTTCATTATTCAGTTTCAGGTCACGGCAGAATATTTTGTGGCTTTCTCTGTGCGATAGTTGATCGTTGAGTGCCTGGATACTAATAACGGTAGTTGAGTTCTGTTCATCAGATTAAATAACTGACTCGGCAACACTTTGGCTTTGTGGGTTTCTCTACAGATGAAATAGCAAATTAGCTGAAGGAAAATAGTAAGCTGCTCAAGACCGCTATGTCACCCTAGATTATTAGTCGTCCTTGCCCTCATAAGGATCTGCCTACCAGGTACACTCGTTGAAGTGTTCGACAAAGTAATAATATAATATATTTCTTGTAGATGATGCTTTCCTAGTTGCATTTCTATATCTCCTATAACTTCGAATCGAATTCTATTCCTTCAATTCTTTAAATGCAAAATGTAACGCCATTCTGCAATATCCTCCATTCAATTGATTCCCACATCATCAACCAAATTCTGTTCAAATTGAAAAAATCAATTCATATTTTCGTTTTCCCCGCTTAAGGTGGAAACTCTTTAGAATTTTAATTCGAGTAGGTGCCGAGAACATCAATCCTCAACAGCGAGTATAAAGGTGTGACGTGTCACAGGTATATCCCCTTTCAGATCATCCATAATAGGGGATTTCCAAGCGATTAATACGAATATGTGATGATGGCGGAAAAAATGCTGACTATAAAATGCGTCGGAATCAACTGAATAAATCATAATTCCAATGAAACATCCATGTTCGGCATTCAATAACGCGAATTCGACGATGATTTGGGACGTTACATATTGAAATTATGTATGAGAGATTGATTCAGGTTTGTATATTTGTATGATTGATTTCTGTGGATGTTGGAATTGAATTTCGCGACAATTTCCTGACTACGTGAGAATTTATTTCGACTAATGTATCATTCATGAACGAACGTACAGCTGGTATGTGAATAACTAATCACTTCGAGCACTCTTAGTGAATGCGAACATTCATTTTGACTTTTCACTTTGCCTTCTCACATTATTCAGAGATGTTTCATCTTTTATCGTTCATAAAAAGTTGAGTAGTCATGATGTGATATCCAAGATTCAAAATTCAAAATAGAAAATTTTCGAGTGCATATTTCTGCAATTATTCGCCAAAAATAATCAGAAAACGTGATTTTTTTGCCTGAAAACGATAATTTTACTCACGAATAAGTCGAAAAGTATTGCCTCCCAGAAAAAACTTCATGGAGTAAAAGTTGCTTGGAATCAGCCAATTTGTAGATTTGTGCACTGATTTTTAGTAAAAAGTTTTTACCCTGAAGAAGGGGTGGCATCCAGCCCCAGGAAAACAGCAACCCCCGGCACAGGGTAGACTTTGAAATTGATGATAAGTATAACCTGAATCCAATTTTTCATGAAAATCGTTGCTGTAAGGCATAAATACACGAAAAAATGATCATTGGTTGGATTAGATCGGAGACATTGACAACCACACCTGATGGTAAACACATATCCAGGCAGCAGCTGCAATGCATATTAATGAAAGTCACATCAAGAGCAAAATTCAATGAATCCCAACCAACCCGATGACGGGGAAAAACTCAGGAATTGAATCATTTCCACGAAAAGATAGAACTGTGATATGCAGAAGTGCAGAAGCAGTTGACAAAACATGTTTGCTACACGTTTGCAAACTGATGCCTACTTCCTCAGCCGATGAACTATTAAGGGCACGTTTCCCGAAGCCAAGGTTGGAAAAATTCACTCCTCACACCCACACCTGTACTCGTCTTTTAAAGTATCAATATATCATGAAAATTTGGAAAAAGCCTAGAACGCTTCCTTTAAGCCTTCCGGAGAACAAGTCATAAGGTTTTTTCTTAGAAGAAATAATCCAACAACTGAAACCTGATCCTCCAGCTGATAAAAGTCGAAACTGCAACGATTTTGATGCAGTGAGTATTTTTCACTCGAACATTCGAAAACTCCCCAATAAACTGGATGAACTGTCACTCTTTTTGAACGGAAGTGAATCCAATTTTAGTGTTATTTGCCTGTTTCAACACTGGATGAACATTGTGTGCCATTATGTAATGTCCCCTACTATAGCTTGGCTGCTTCGTTTTGTAGATCCAACTATTTACAGGGCGGTGTGACAATGTATACTCGTAACAATACTGACACTTGTTCACTTCTGTGGAGAGCGTGAATTTGTAGTATGCGAAATTGAACTCACGGCTTCAAAGATTGCAATACTTACAGTGCACAGGTCAGGTTGTATTGGAATAATCAATCTTGGTCTCGAGAAATAAATGTAGTCTTGGTCTTGGTATTGGACTCGATGTATTGGTCTTGATAGCCTTGGTCATAGATCAAAATGCGCCTAGAAATTTGAATCATTCCATTCAATTTTCCATCAGTTTATTTGCATATAGTATGTATTCCGTATTTCTCAGTCTTTAACAATTGTCAATTTGCACGGGGAAAATGAATATTTCAATTCACCATGATGATAAAGTTTTCAAGATTTAATTAGACCCACACAGCGCACAGGCCGACAGGCCATAAAAGAGGTTCAAAGGGTCGGAATGTTAATAAGTTTTTTATTGACCATTTTAAAATGGATAATTGTCTGATAAGCAGTAAGATACAGATGCGGAAGGGGGGTGGAATCGGAAACCCAAGAAAATTGCTATACTCATTATGTTTTGTAGAAGTGGATAAAAAATACACATAGCTGACCAAATATATTGATCATAATTTTTTTTTTTCAAGTATCGAACTCTAGTAGGTGCAATGGTGCATCTTATACTATACTATAATATGTCTTCTATGTGATATTTTTGAATATAAATATTACCCATTTACAGGGATAGTTGATGAAGCTGCGGTAATAGACTGTCAAAAATGACCACTGCAACCTCACCACATGCACCTATCTGTTGTAAACTGTAAAACTGCAATACTGAATTTGAAAAATATTTTTTCGATTTTGAGTGAACAGAAATGAAAAATCTACCATATAAATATATGTAATTGAAATGAATTGCCATAACATTTTCCTTCAGATTTTTCTCAATATTGAGTTTCGAGTTCATCATTTTCCTTTCTAGACCAAAACCAAGACTCTTGGGAGAGATCTTGGGAAGATTTATTAAGTCTTGGTCTCGGTCTTGGTCTCGCGAAGCCCCATTGATCTGTCTTCATGAGTTGGTTGGAAGATCTTTTAATATCTAATTAAAAAAATACAGTCAGATTGTACTATTAGGAGACTTCAAAATTCATTTTTTGAGAACACCACAAACTCTCATAGGTTTGTTTGCCAAACTGACTCCTTTTGTGTTGAGGTCACAATCTCGAAATTCACTAGAATTGAAAATTGCTGCAAAAGTTGCATAGATAGTATACTCACAAATTTGAACCCAAAGTTATATGAGACCGATGGTATTGATCCCTATCTGTCTGACCACTTTGCTCAATATAATATAATAAATATCATGAAACATGAGATAGTTGCTCCAATTTCTAGAAGGTTACATTTCAGAGATATTTCTGACATGCAATCATTGCTACAAAAGAATTGGAGCGATTTTAATGATGGAACATCACGTACTGTTGTGGTAGATATCTTTCTGAATATTTTTCATTGACTCGTTGAAAAACATTTTTCTCTGAAACGAAAATCTGCTGTTCTAAATGCTTGTGATATGGTTCAATGATGATCTTAGGAAATTGAGAAATACGGTATACGCCATAAAAAATGGATATGACGTAAAAAATTACCCTATTGATAAATATCCATTCGAAATCATGAGTACCAAATATAAATATCGATTCTCAAGTCTAAGCAATTAACTTATGACGAATTCATGGATGAATCTAATAACAAAATAAAAGACAGTTGAAAAGTTATGAATTTTGGAAAAAAAATCAATCTGGTAAGAATTATAATGATACAACACCCCAAGATTTCAAAATTTTCTACCACTATTGATGAAGCAATCATTGAAGAATTTCCAGCTAGTGACATTGAAACATTTTTCACAGCAGTAAATACTAGTCACATCAGGCTCATTTTTTTCCAACCTGTGGCCTTCTTAAGAGTCTCAAATGCCATTTGTGACCTGAATAATTCAAATTGTTTCAACATTCATAACACCAATAATGGAATTATTGAAGCAGCTGCCACTTTTTCAATACAGTTTTTAATTTGTATTATCAATGCTTGCATACTTGAGGGTTTTTTCCTGGAGAAATTGATGATCACTAAGGTGATCTCCATCTTCAAGAAGGGTGACTCAAATCTTCCTGGAAACTACAAGCCCATTTCTATTGTTCCCATTTTTGGCAAAATATTTGAAATAATACTTAAAATAGATTATACTCCTATTTTTGAGTTCACAATCCCCTCAGCCAGAATCAATACGGACTCAAAAAGTATCGTAAAAGGTTTCGAAAATGGTCAGCATAGTGCAGCAACACTTGGTGACTTCAGTAAGGCTTTCGATTATATTTCTCTTAATATGTAATTGGACTGTTTCTATAGTATTGACGACTATTTTGCAGCACTGAATTATATGTTCTGCTCGAGAAAAGTATATAAATTTTATTCATATTGTTTAATCAATTAAGTTTACTTTGTTACTTTAATCAGTTTCAAATATTAATCATGATTATATAGATAATTAGTCATATGTATATTGTAAATATGTTTTGTTCCTTTGATCTGCTACAAATGTATATTTTTTGAATAACGTGGTTGAATAAACTATCTATCGTTCTACTTTCTATATCTTGACTATATATAAATGAGAAGTATTCAGAATTAATTATCACAATTGAAAAGGCATGCGGAATGCTGACGCACAAGCTGCAAGGTGGAACTAACCTGGTTATGAAATATAAAAATAACATTTCATACATTGCTCCAGAAAATGCCTAGAGTCATCCAGCAGACTACGCGAAAATGACCCATCAACAGTGTATTATTAAAATTGCAAAAGGCCTAATACCAAAACTCTTTCTTTTTGGTGTCGTCTCAAATAACCAGTGTTAAATTGATTCCTGAATTTTGAACAGCTGGTGTTCATGTTCTGTGTATGTTTAGGCTCTCTTCGTTGCGGTTGAAGTTGTTCTTATGTTTGTGGATTTCTATAGCCTCCATATAGAGCCTACGGTAATAGCTTATAGTCGTGTCCAGAGCTTGCGTTCCGTCGAACTTTCCAAAAGGGTATGTTCGGCCAACGCTGATTTTTGTGTTTTGCCATATCGACAACTTTTTTGTGCTCGGTTAACTGCGTTTTTACGCGACTTTTTGTGATTCCGATATAGACAGAACCATATATGGTGGGTCGTGGGTCCTCTACAGATCTGGGGCTCTCCTCAATTCCTCAATTTTTATCGTAGGCTTGAAAAATGCTCTCTCCCCCTGTTTATCCAGCGGTCTTCCAATGCGGTCCTACACAGGTAATATGAGGCAGGAAAGACATTATTGACCTTTTTCGTGGCCATTCATTGAACATTCCTGTCTGGGTCTCAGGGCTCGATGAATTTCGTCCTTGCGGTAGCCATCACCTGAAAAATCGTTTTCTAAAAGACGTATTTCTTCTTCGAAATATTTTGGCTCAGAAATGCGTCTCGCTCTTTCTACCAAGGTTTTCATAACTTCTCTCTTCTGCCGCGGGTGATGGTTGGAATTCCTGTCAAGGTACCGATCTGTGTGAGTGAGCTGTCTATATAACTTATGCCTTAGTTTTCCATTTTCCCGCCTTCACGTCCAGATAAGCTCTTACCCTTTTCAGTCACCATCGTGAACTGAATCTTTGGATTACAGGAATTCAGAAGATCGAGAAATTTCTTCAGTTTCTCTTCTTCGTGACCTCAAATCACAAAAGTGTCATAAATGAACGATAAGATTGGAACCTTTGGTGTGAAAGTTGGAACTTTTCCTAGAGATCAATTACCCTAACACCAAACTGACTGAGCGCAACGCGCGTCGACTGCAAAAATATCAGTTTGGTGTTAGGGTAATTGATCTCTAGGAAAAGTTTCACAAAAGTGTCATTAACATAGTGTAACCAACAAGATGATTGGACCGACTAACGTTCTAAAACTTGTTTTTCGAAGTGTTCTATGAAGAAGTTTGCCACTACACGACTCAGGGGACTCCCCATAGGAACCCCTTCTTTCTGTTCATAATTCCATTGCGTTCTTTTTTTTTCTGTTTCCATTCCCAATCCGAGACTAGAACTGGATTGATACTATTGGATTCAAAGTTTCAAGTAGAAAATTCTATTTCATTCACATGATTCTGTTCAGTATTCACAATACGCCTCTTTTGAGACACGAATTACAAATTTTTCAATGAATGTCTGTCCTTTATATTGAAGTCAGATATGACTTCGGTGTTTGAAGGATCATAAGATCTCTTTCTACCACGATACTGTCGTTCAGTTCCTCTCTGAAGCTCGAGTAGAAGGCTTTAGGGGTCCTTTCACCACACTTTCCATTTATATCAGTCTCTATTTTGGTTCTGGCTCCATCTCGAGACCTATATGCCTGAACTATCATCATATATCATCACTTTCATTCGATATGGCCTTGCTGTGATCTCAATTGCAATAAGAGCAAAGCTGAAACAGAGTAATCAATCTACCTTTGTCATTTTCGATTGTCTGTCTTTTATTTTGATGTCAGATATGACTTCGGTGTTCATAAGATCATAATCATAAGATCTCTTCTTGACTGCAGGGGTAAATGAAACTGATATCAAGTATTCTTTCGTAGATCGCCATCGAAGAAAACAATAATTTTTTCTCTTTCTTCAATTTGAGCTTGCTACCATATTGTTCCTACAGCGTAATTCTCAGTACATATAATCCATGAATATATTCAGATTAATCATCGCGAATGAAACAAACGCATTCATAAGTTGCCGGTATTAAATTCAAGAAACGGTACAAAACCCGGGCTCACACTTAGCGGATTTCCTCAGCTCCTTTGAGATTACTCAACTGAGATTACTGCAATGAAAGGGCTTTAAAAATCGTTATCGGAGTTCACTTGCATAATATGCATAATCGTTTAGAATGTGTGAATTAGTTTCAGTTGGGGATAATAGTTTTTATGGACAACAACCAGTTCGTTACCCTCGATCAATATGTATACAGAGCGAACAATTTGAAATGAAAGTATTTCCTGAATTTTCTGTAGTCAATTGGGAATTGTTTTACTCGATGAATTTCCAGGAACTGATGAATACTATCACTGATCTCGGAAGAAGTTCTGCATTACAGAAGGTCGGAGTACTTGTTGGTGATGGTGTTTTTTTTTACTCCCACCCTTAAATATGCTCATTTCTGTATGGTTCACAAAACAGATAAGTAGGAATTTCCAGTTAACTGAATAGTTTTGATTTCATATCCACCCAAGTAGGATATGGAATCCAATAATCACAGAGAACAAAATACTTGTTCGACAAGTACAACCTTGTGAAAACCTCAAAATTCTGATCTGACTACCTTATTTAAAAAAAAAATGATAAATTTTGGAATTTCAATGATTTCAACGAATTTTCTTCAAGTTTGAATTGCCACAAGTGATGTTTTATTCTAGAATTGAGGAACTGACATCCATTCTTCATACCAATAATTGACTGAAATTGTATTTTTTCAAAGGCGTACGCCGTTTCAGACGGTACACTTTATAGTAGTTGGTTCGAGTCCCACCAAAAACCGAATTTGTTTTTACTGTTTTTCAACGATTTATATTTTAATGCTTTTCTGGTAGTATTAGTCTTTGGAATTTCCGGAAGATGTCGATGAATGTAAATATCGGAGGAATACTCTATATCTAAAACTGATTATCCATATTATGATACTTGAAAGAGAGTTACCTGATCGAAGAAAATATTAACCGTATAGCTCGAATGAATATTGGTCACTTCGTCTTCGTGCGATATGGCCACCATTGATTCGCAAACTACTATTTAACGTTCTTACATATAGTCTTAGCTAGTCCAAATTCAACTTCATATGCATGAATGAAACACGAAAAGTGATTTTTCCAATCAAAGTACCTTATCGCGAAATCTTGTATGGACCATACCCTACAGTCTTGGTGATGGTACCTGTACTGGCTGAAAGCAGTACAGGTACGCAGAGAAAACTCAGTTTGAAAAATGCTCCACAAAAAATATTCAAAGAAAAAGTGCTATGAAGCCGTAATAGACAATCCTTTGGAAACGATGATCGTTATTGGTCTATTTGCAGAGAATGCTTTGCCGTATAATGTATCCGCTGTTACGGATTTTTTCTATTAGGTGTACTAGTAGTTTGAATTTGGTCCAGAATTTGTTTTCCATATTATTGACCTATATAACCGGCTGTGATCCAGATCTTCATTGTTCACAGATTGTTCAGATGCCTCTGAATTTATTGTATCCATTCAATTTCCTGAATGGTAATAAGAAACCAAGAGACCATTGGAAGTGGGAATAGGCGAACATAAGAAAAACACACAACGAGGAGAAACAACGAAATCAGGAATAGCGGAGCATGTTTGGACAAACCATCACAGTATCAAATGGTCTGAAGCCGAGGTCATACACAAGGAGGAGCACTGGTTCAAGATGATACTCAAGGAAGCCACCTACATCCTCAACAACGACGCTTTCACTCATCCTAGTGTGGAGATCGGAATAATAATAAATAATAATAATAATAAATCGTTTATTTCCGACAGGTTTTCACCCAGTTACAGGAAATATAGATATTTACATATAACAAACATCATATTGAGGAAGAACTTAACCTAGATATAAGTCAAAATTAGTTTTTTTCTACCCAGTAATTACAGAACTTTTCAGTTTTAATTCATTTAGAATGTGCTGGAGTGGATCAAAACAAATATCACAGGATTGACATATCTCATTGTATAGTTTACACATATTAAATATTGGAGATTTGGTAAGAACATTTGTACTGGCCGGGTTATTATAAAATGTTTTTTCACTCCGTCTTTCCATTCTAGGTACACAAAAATTCAATCTGCTCACCATATCCCTACAGTCTACATTCTCATGTAATAAGTTATACAAGAAGGTAATTGACGAACAATCGCGCCTTACTCGTAAAGAATCAAGACCGAAGTTTGACAACATATCACTGTAATCAAATCCTCTTTCCGGGTATCTACCATGAACTTTGAAAAAAAGATACTTCAAAAACTTCCTCTGGACAGATTCGAGAAGTATTATTGAATTATTATAGATAGGAGACCAGACCAATGTCGAATATTCCAGCTTGCTTCTAACGAAAGTAAAGTACAAAATTTTTAGTGTTTTTGAATCTCTGAAGCAAGACCAGTTTCGTACACAATATCCAAGAAGTTTTGTGGAGAATTTCACTATTTCGTTAATGTGGTCGGTGAAAGTCAATTTACTATCGAATACAACCCCGAGATCTTTGAATGATTGACATTTCTGAAGTATTACATTATTGATGAAATAGTTAAGATCAACTTGGTTTTGTTTCCTGTGATAAGACGTGGTTTAACATTTCGATATGTTCAGTTCAAGAAAATTCAATTCACACCATTTACTAACCTCATTTATGCAATTCTGAAGAAAGAAACAATCTTTTATTGAGTCAATGCGGTTGTAAATTTTAAGATCATCAGCAAAAAATAAATGATGACAGGACAATTCCAGTGACAAATCATTTATAAAAATCAAAAATAATAACGGCCCCAAATTCGATCCTTGAGGAACACCTGAGTTGGCCAAATATTTGGATGATTGATAGCCGCCGTATTCCACAAATTGTATTCGATTCAATAAGTAAGATTTCATCAATGATAACAAATTGTCGGACAGACCTACAGACTTGAGTTTAGATAGAAGTATGTAATAATCTATTTTGTCGAAGGCTTTCTTAAAGTCCGTATGAACAACATCCACTTGACTTTGTCGATCCAAGGTTTCAGAGATGAATTGAGTGATGCATGCCAGATTCATAACTGTCGATCTTTTTTGTACAAACCCATGTTGATTTTGTGATATTATACCTTTTACAGAGTGATAAATGTTATCGTATAATATTATTTCAAAGAGCTTTCCGAAGTTACATAAAATAGCAACCGATCTATAGTTGCTAATATCACTGGTATCCCCGGTCTTTAGAATTGGACATATTTTTGTCATTTTCCATATATCAGGATATTCACTTGTTTTCAAGATAAGATTGAATATAGCACATAGAGGATTAGCAAGTACGTAGATGAGGTCTTTAACAACAAAACTTGGGATATTGTCGATTCCTGATGTCATTTTATTCTTGAGTCTCTTAGAAGAGGTGATTATATCATTTTCAGTGACATTACTGAGCGAGATGAGAGAGTAATTGTTAATAATATTGTTTTTGAACCTATTTGGATCAGATTTAATATATACACTTGAGAAAAACTGTGCAAACGCTTCTACAATATCAGCAGGGTTATCAAATGAGGAATTTTCATTTTTCATGGTGTTTGGAATTCTGGAATTCATTTTCTTGCTTGTTACAAAAGACCAAAATTTAGTGGGATCTGTACTAATTTTGTCCTCAACAGTCTGAACATAAGCCGAGTATGCAACATTAATCTGTCTCTTTATTAGGCCACGAAGGTATTTGAACTTTTCTAAATAAATATCCATTCTATACTTCTTGAACTTTTTATGTGCCTTATGCTTTTCTTTTATATTATTTTTAATTTCGGCTGTAAACCATGGAGGATATTTTTGCTTTGATCCAATCTTGTATCTGGGTATACAGCTACTGAATATATTATCAACTACTGGGTATAACATAGAACAAGCTTCATTCACATCTTTTATGCCATCCATAAAAGACCAATCAACTTCGTAAAACATTCTATACATTTGTGTGGAATTTGCACGTTTGGAATTTTACCTGCATGAGTCATTATTATAAGTAAAGGTATTTCTATTATTTGAATCTAGAATCTGAAATTCAATACTCAAGGCAGGATGATGATTATCTTCTTTGACGAATGGAAAACTCTCTCTAGTAACGTAGCATTTTGAATTAGATAAAACCAAATCAAGCAGTCTGTTATTAATATTGTGAATATTGTTATGATTTGTTATGTCTAAAAATGAACATAAATTACTAATAATATTGTACAGTTTGTCATTATCTTTGCCATAATACGGTATGTTGAAGTCTCCACATATTAATAATTTACAATCATCAAATACACTATTGAAGCTTTCGAAGGCCTCACAGAACAACTGAAATTCTGTACCATTAACAAATGGGGGAATGTAAATAGAGTAAACAACGAGCAAACAATTATTAAAAAATACCTTCATAAAAATATATATGGGTTAGGATAATTGAAGAATTTCATTTTTATATCTTCTATTCGATTCCTCGATGAAGCAGGTGTCCAGCTTGACTAAGAAGAGGAGATGTCTCATACAATTAAAAAGGAAGTTCTCATTTTGAAAATCATCAAGCTGAAGAGAAATTCGGAAATCGAGTGATCATTATCAATTCATAATTTTTCAGTTCAACATTTAATTTCACAGAAATCATTCTCCTATGTTAGACTATTCAACTGTATTAGTTGTATTATTTTTTGCGATTTTCTAGTTCAACTCCATTCGTAAAATCGGGATTCAGGTTACATCACGACGATTTGCCGATCGTCTGTCAAATTTTTTATGTCTTCATCTTGTTAAAATTGGAAAACTTCCTTTCGACTCGAGCTTTTTGTTTTATTGATCTCTGGTGATCAATTTGACCAACAAGAGTCAAATTGATTTTCAAGGCGTTGGAGTTCTTTCCAAAATCCAGCGAACTTATCGTAAATAGTCCAACGAACCTCTTGCATGTTTTAGATGTCTCATCTGGTGGATTCAACTGATGCATCCCAATCTTCGATAGTTCATTTCTTTCATTTTGATTGAGACATTGTCGAAGAAAAACGAATCCAAATTCCTCTGATACTGAGCCCAATTTTAGATATCCGTTCATAATCACCAAGTAATCAAATACCAACCAGCTGAACGCGTGTACGGCGACAAGTTTCAAGAAACTTCCACCTATTGAATCATTAAACTGCAGAATTAACATAGTTTCTGATATAATAAACGTCATCTGTTAACTTGAATACCTACCTTCGTGAAAGTTTCCGACCAACTAATACGTGAAAGTTTGTCTCGAACCCATGCTAAAACGTGCTTTTGTTGTACCCTATTTAGATGAGAAAAGGTACAACTTCCGAAGTGTTCCTTTGTCGTGTCTAACTGATATAAGCCTTCATAGAGATAATTTTAAAATCCCATTTTCCTTGTGGTAAGTTCAGTACAAAGTGCATAGTGTCAATGCGATGTGTACTAGATATACCTGTTATAACAGGGTGTTGGGGTATGCAGCAAAAATTATTTCCTTGGGGGTGCGTATTCCTACGTCGAATTCTTCCTACGGCGAATTCTTCCTAGGGCGAATTCTTCCTACGTCGGATTCTTCCTACGGCGAATGTCATCCCCTCCACTGACGTCATCAAAACACGAACGTTTCCGATGATGATCCTTACACCCCATAGTGGGGAGTTCACCTTAGGAAGAATTCGACGTAGCAAGAATTCGACGTAGGAAGAATTCGACGTAGGAAGAATTCGACGTAGGAAGAATTCGACGTAGGAAGAATTCGACGTAGGAAGAATTCGGCGTAGGAAGAATTCGGCGTTGGAAGAATTCGACGTAGCAAGAATTCGTCGTAGGAAGAATTCGCCGTAGGAAGAATTCGTCGTAGGAAGAATTCGCCGTAGGAAGAATTCGCCGTAGGAAGAATTTGCCATAGTAACACTCCCTGCTCCTCAGAATTAGTTAACATCGCCGCCAAATTATTATTTACGGTGGAATTCATAAGGCGATAATTTTTGCGACGTGCGAGAAAATTCGACAGTAACTTTTTTTTCGCTGAGACAATCAGTTATCCCTTGTTTATAGTCGATTGTATCAGTGAAAACTGACGACATAGTGCTACAAGTTATTGTTTCATATATAACAACATCGTCCTGAATATGTTTCATGATAGGTCATTTGATCCCCCCAAAAAGTGTTATTGGCTTGTAGCATTCCTTTCATTTCAGTTCACTACTTCGAAGGATATCGAACGCAAAGGTTTCGGACCCCTCTTACCTTCCATATTCAAATACGAGGTCGAAAATAACCCATTGTTATTAATATTACATTTTGTATTACAGACTATATCGGGTTTTTCAACTTTAACGCTCACTATTATGTTTTCGAATAATATAAGAAATACGAAGACGGTTGATTTGGGGAAAGTTGCACATTTATGTGGCCAACAAGATGCCTTTCAGAAAGTTATACAATCTCGAGTATTAATGAATGAATCCCACTGTGAATGCGAAAAAGTAATTCTTCGGTACAAATCGTTCATCTGATGACGTCGTTGTCGAGATGTTCTGTCTGCGATGTGATATATTTCGAGAAGGAAGGGCGTGTATTGTCGCCGATTTTTTCTTACGTCAAATTCTTCCTACGGCAAATTCTTCCTACGACGAATTCTTGCTACGTCGAATTCTTCCTATGGCGAATTCTTCCTACGTCGAATTCTTCCTACGTCGAATTCTTGCTACGTCGAATTCTTCCTACGTCGAATTCTTCCTACGTCGAATTCTTCCTACGTCGAATTCTTCCTACGGCGAATTCTTGCTACGTCGAATTCTTCCAACGGCGAACTTTCCACAATGGGGTGTATAGACCATCATCGGAAACGGTCGTGTTTCAATGACGTCAGTGGAGGGGATGACATTCGCCGTAGGAAGAATTCGCCGTAGGAAGAATTCGACATAGCAAGAATTCGCCGTAGGGAGAATTCGACGTAGCAAGACGACCCGTTTCCTTGGTCTATTCTGAGATTATTTCGTTTCGTGATGATTAATGAAATATCTCTTCGTTTCGAAGGTATAGGATAGAGAAAATTCGCAATCACTATATTCGATAATAATCGATAATCTTTAATGGAAATGAAAGTATAGCGTACGGCAATAAGTTGATGAAGCCCAAAAATATTTCGCCGACTCACCAAATCGGATTATTGGTAGATGCAACTCGATAAGAAACTAGAAAGACATTCATTGTAGATTGTCCAACTCTACATGTACTTTGTAATCATCGACATAATGTCGATGACTTCCCATGATTGAAAATCAAAAACTTTCATGGCATCAAGCCTCCACCAAAGCTGTTGCGAACAATACGAAGTCATTGCGCCATCTACCCATGGACGAGGTATTCCAGAAACAAACCGAATTAATCCATTCCTCCTGCTCCTCTAAGAAAGGTCAATGTTCGTGTCCGAAAACCAAAAGCATTGGGACAAATAGTACCTCTGTTTCTTTTGGCGTACCGAAGTTCTCGACATGAAGCTACCGGAGGCACACCCTCCATGCTGCTAACTGGTAGAAACTCCCAGTCGATATGAGTTTGGCAGCGTTGGAGCTGATGGAACCAAAGATTTGTCGCTGCCAGACTATGTGGAGGAACTGAAGGAGAGATTGAAGACTGTCTACGATTTTGCCAGGTCGAAGATACAGATGATCAGCGACAAAATGGAAATCAGGTTCGACAAGAAGTCGATGCCGATAAGTTTCGAAAAAGAAGATGCAGTATGGTTATATCGGCCACAGAGGAAAAAAAGGTTCGAGTCCAAAGGTACAACGGCCTTGGAAGGACCCTATTTAGTAAAGAAGAAAATGAACGACCTAGTCTACCAGATCCAACTGTCACCTCGATGCAAGCCGAAATAAAGAAAGACTGAGCACCTACAATGGAAGTGACCCTCCAATATGGAATAATTAGATAGATTTTGTTCGGGGCAAACAATGGTAAACGTGTAGAACACGTCAAATCTCAGATTCTGATGAAAATCGCAGGGGAAGTTCGGGGTACCTTGAAATGAATGGAAAACATGAAATTTTGGTGCCGAAACCATTGGAAAACCTTATTTCAATGAAAATTAATGTGCGGAGGGTACGGAAGAAAAACTCAAATTTTCTGTTATATCATCCTTGTACTTACCACTACATTCATGAAATTATATCTACATATACTATTCTTGAATAAATGTTATGTTTTTGTACATATTTCAGCTCAAACAGTTTGCATTCATTACTTGAATTTAATTACTACAAGTCAAAGGGGTGACATCAACCTTATCCAACATTTATGAAATTTCATTCATTTGACAGCTGCAAAAAGATAACTGGTACGATGTTGCCACAGTTCCAGAATGTTTTATTTTATATTCGAATGGTATACAATTGCAAGATATGATCCTTTAAAGTTTGAAAATGGACATGTTCTGCTTTTTTTTTCTGCACCACAAAATCTCTCGGCCACACGTGTTTCATTCATGGTTATTATATTTTTTTATGAAGTTGTTTCTTCGCATTCAGTTGATGCTATTGAAGATTTAGAACGGATGGAAGAAGATAGAAGCGACTATTATTGATGTTGTGGAAGTAGTTTAATAACATTTTGTTCTGTATAGGTTCTGTGTTAAGTTAGGTTTGACTTATTCTTTCACATGATTTCACATTTTGGATCATAATCAGTTTTATTTTGTTCAATTATTTTTGATTTCAATACTTTTTTATATACTCATCATATATAATATATGAGATGATAAAATTATATTGTTATTGAAAATAATCTACAACTTGTAGGTGCTGGTTTTTCGATATGGTAGAATATTCAATTCTCAAAAAAAATTCGAAAAATATTTATTATTGGACATTTTTGATTTGCACCATTATTGCATTTGGTCGCATTCTAAAATATTTCTCAATAATCAGACGTTATTCAAGTGATGCTCGGTTAGTTAGGTTTGACTTTCATTTATCTCAATAATCAGACGTTATTCAAATGCCGCTAGGTTAGTTTGGGTTGATTTCCGTTTATATCAATAATCAGACGTTATTCAAGTGATGCTAGATAAGTTACTTTTGATTTTTCTCAATAATCAGACGTCATTCAAGTGATGCTAGGTTAGTTAGGATTGATTTTGAATTATCTTAATAATCAGACGTTATTCAAGTCAAGTATTTATTGGTTCTCAGAGGATCATACAAGGTATGAAATAGAACAAGTCACAACAGTTTGAAACAAAAACGGTAAAAAAAAATTATGAAAAAATAGAAAGTCAACATTTAGCATATGACATCGAAACATACAAAAGTATTTAAAGAGTTTGACAACAACAGTAAAAATAGATGATGCTAGGTCAGTTAGTTTTGATTTTTCTCAATAATCAGACGTTAATAAAGTGATGCTGGGTTAGTAAGGTTTGATTTCGATTTATCTCGATAATCAGACGTGATTCAAATGAAGCTAGGTTAGTTCAAGCTTTGACAGCAATTCGAATACGACATTGTCCTAATTTACAGTTTGGCAACTTTGCTTTACATCACGGGCGTTATGGGTAAAATGTTGTCACTCTGACAGTCACTGTTGTCAGTGTCAATGGTGACTTTTTCCAAGTAACATTTTGATATTTTCAATGCATATTTTGGATATTTGGAAATAACATATGCTCAATTCTGATGTGTTCGATCAAAATAAGTGTGAGTACTTGTATTTCGTTCGAAATATCGTGACTAAAGCAACAAAACAATGAGATTTCTTTCAACACAGAAATTACTAGTTTTTTGGCTTTCATTTCCATTTTTCACACGAAAAAATCGTTTTTCATACCTAGCTTCCGCGCCAAAATTTCTATGTATTTTACGACTGTATGCCGTTCCTGGCGATTTCCGAAAAAAATTACAAAAATTGACGATTTGACGTATTCTACACCTTTGCCCAAACAATTTCAGGAAGATGGATATTGTAACGAATTTGAAACACTTTCTCTATGGCCATGGCTTTCTGTACGCCTATGCATATGTGTTTCGAATGAGACCACCATGTCCAAGAGATAGCGACCAAATCACCGGCTGATCGCATAATGGATGGAAAAATTATATAATGTAGTCCCGAACGTGTATTATATGAAAACCGATGACTGTCAGCTCGGGCAACTTGCGTTCATTGATAAATAAAAAATTATTTGCTGTTTTGCTGGGCCAAAATCTGACTGATTGCGTTTTGCTTCAAAATTCGTTTAAACATAGAAAACATAGTCTTAAATATGATTTTTGGTGACTGCCACTCGAAATCGGTTGTTAAACCCTGACTGCCACTCAAAAACGGGGTAATAAAAATGTTGAAAATCTAAATCATCGCAAAGTGGATGAAAATCGGATATGACGTCATTGAACACATTCAAAGATCATACCCGGGTGACTGCCAGCCCTCAAAGTTTGCTCTGCATCGCCTGGAGCACTCGTAGATTGCCGAGATATCAGTATTCTTCAATATAGCAATTCGGCTAAGATATTAATATACAATGAATAGTCACATAGTATATCATAAACCATGTGTAAAATGGAAAGTTTATAATAAAAAAATCATAATACTATGAATCAATATTATTATATATTTTTTTATATATAAAAGCACTACATTGTTACTGTTAGATCTCAATCGTCACTATCACTATCGCTATCGATATCACTTAAGTGAACGTCTTCTGAAATGCCCTCAATTGTATCTGAATCAGTATTATCATCCGAAAGTTCTGGCTGGATTATTATATTCTCAACGAATTGAGGGACCTGCTCACCCTTGAACCAGAAAAATGGATATTTGTTATTTTTCTTAGTCCACTCATATTCGGTGGGGCAAAGAGTGGTGGGAGATTTCTGGTAGGCGTGACACCAAATATTTACGATGTATTTTGTTCGTAGAACTTGCTCTTCGAGTTCTGATTTGCATGGGGGGATTGTCGAACCATCAAAAGTAGTCGCCTTTTTGGCGAATGTCTCGTTGACTGCATTTACCTTGTAATTGTCCCAGAAAATGAATAATCGCGCCTCGTTCACATGTCGTACGCCCTTAACGCCATACATCTGACATACAAATGATTCGATTTTTCCCAAACTTGCGTCATCGATAGCTGCGTCGTTCCCAAGCTGTGCAAAAGCTGCCCGGTATTCCGTAGAATGTTGCAATAAAGTCAATGTTTTTTTTTATTTTTCTGGAAAAAGGAGGATTGAAATCGCATCCTGTGAATGCGTGGTATCCAGGTAGCGATTTGCAAAGATCGGGGCCGAGATGAAAATACAAGTTTGAAACATCAATATATCGCTGCCAATTTGAAACTCCGACATTTATCTCCATATTTTCGTTCCGCTGGTTACGTGTTCCATATTTGCAAGCATTATCACCAAAATGTCTGTATCGGAACAAGGTATCACAACATTCGACTTGTCATGTGACCTGCAAACATGAAACACGATTTTTGTGTCAGCCTCTTCGTGTTTTTCGCATGATGAGCCGTCGACGATGCTCGAAACCACCTTTCCTCCAATAACTTCGAATTTGTGACATTGCTCTGAATTAATACGATGTTATTGAGCCAAGATGACTCGCGTATTCATCCTTACGCCATTCTTCAATGAAAAACTGGATCAAAGCTTTTTTGAAATTAATATTTTTCGAATCTTTCGTGAAATCGGTACACCGCTTTTGCTGAGGACCAGTTATTTTGAATCTACGATCTTCTGTATTATCTCGACGAAAGTGCTCATTGTCCTTGATGGAAGGGCTGAAGTGGGAATCGAACATCACTGCGATTTCGAGTGAATTGTGGTTTAAAAAAACATTCAAGCATTCACTTGCGATTTTGCCATATTGAACAGGAATTTCTTTTATTGTATGCAAAACAAAAAAAACCATCAAGGACAACAAGATAGACCTCGCTTGGATGAGAGCTCTCGATTTGCGATTCGAGCGATTTCAAGAGTACAGACTTGTCAGTTTTGTGTATGGAACCATCGACGTGACACAATTATAAAGGTATGGGTGTCAAGGGGTATTGAAAAACTTCGCACATATTCAACTTCTGATCCACTGCTACTCCTGTATGAATTGTTCTCGCAACTTATTACCCGTGGATTCTATCCGTAAAAGACCATTGCAAATCAACTCGGACACTGCTTCTCCGCTCGAAATATTAAAAAGTGACTTATGTGGTACGTCGAGGTCAAAAGGGTTAATATTATAGCAGCCAAAAGTTTATCTGCCTGAGCGCGACTCTTTCTGATTATATTTTCATGCAAATCTGATGAAACGTCCTGCTTTTTTCTCAATGACAGATCTTGCATTAAATTCGCAATCACCGTTGTTCTGAAGCTGTGGGTCTTGCACCAACGTTGTCTTGCAGCGATGGAATAAGTCATATGACTTATTCCAGTCATAAAGTTTGTTGCATCGAGATTAATAGTCTCTTTCAAAATCAAAGCGATCGGTTGGGTGGAATGAGGTTTGGATGTTCGTTTCACGCCAATACCATTTTCGCGCATAATCACTTCCAGTCCTGGATGAGACCGGGAGACCTGAAGCAAGTTGTCGAGATAGCAAGTCATCCAACGAGAAAATTTTGATGATCGAACGCGAAAAAGAGGTTGGTTATCAATGGGAGAATATAGAGATACATATCGTAATTTCGACGCCTGACGCTCGCCTGGAGCACGAAATGATACTGAATTAGTTTGACGTACGTCATGTAATATTGCGCTGTGCACCCATGAATACCACTCAATGTTTCATCGACATAATCTTCATATTTTGTCAACAACCACTCGACTCGCTCATTTGCAAGGACTTCATTCACTGCCACTGTGGAGGAAGTGATGGTTTTCAGAGCTCGAAATATATCTGATCCTGCCGATATGTCAATTCCGTGAGTGCTTAAGGATTGTTCCCAGTGCAAAGTTTGTAGAACGAGGCTCAAGAGAGTATGCATTTTCTTGCATCTGTTGTAGTGTTTTCCGGAAATGAACCCCGAGAGAGAACCCCCTGCTATGGAGTTGCAAAGCAGTTTTTGCAATGGCAAGATCGAACGTAACTTGAATGAACTCTTGGTCGCACTTGTAAGAAACTTGCAAGGAATGTTTAATAGTTTTGATAACAACTGATTTATTAGTCGAGGATGCATTAATTGTTGTCATGTAAGACACTTTTTGCATGGGCGATAGGTCGTCATGAAGTAGAGTCTGGAAACCCGTCCACATTGGCGTTTTCGGTATATCGACCACGTGACACAACGTCCACAGGTGATGAAAGTTCATGATTTGCGAGGAGTCGAAATTGGAAGCAGCCCTACGAGACAGAGAATCTAAGGAAGGAGGCTTTCATTGAATCTTGGCTTCTTTGAGTACTCTTCCAATTCATGTGTAACCGGGTCACAAGTTCTTCTTTTCCGACGTTTCGAAACGTCTACCTGACTAGAAAAATGGGGACCATCGACAGAGTTATTACTCCCCTTATCCTCCGATGCATTTTCAGCAATATTTTGGTATATTATACCAACTGTGTCATAGAGAGTCTCTTTTCCGGTCATACTGTCTACGAAACAATCGAAATTGTTGAAGGCCAATCCTGTGCATAAATGGAAAGACTTGATTATGTCATCGGGACAAATCTGGAATTTTTCTACTGAGGAAATTGCAGCCTCAGTCTCGTTCTCTCCAATTGTGTTATAGCAACACGTATGGCC
Organism: Zygogramma bicolorata; assembly: GCA_032362365.1. NCBI lineage: Eukaryota > Metazoa > Arthropoda > Insecta > Coleoptera > Chrysomelidae > Zygogramma > Zygogramma bicolorata. Next base: position 259,096 of record JAVJAQ010004346.1, on the reverse strand, counting down.
GTAACGGTTCATAATATCTATAATCTTTCTGCTGCTAGTTAAACTTTCTATTGCAATCCCAAGTTGCAGATGTTTGGCAGGTTCCATTCGACCATTTGTTACTCCGAAAATCACATCTTGCGCAAACGATTAACTCAGTCTTATTCGTTTGTCACTGAAACGCCTACGCAAATTTCCACAGCTCAAAAGAGTGTCATAAAAATCCTGCAGGAGTTCCGGTATCGAGCATTCTCAGTGAGCAAGGTCTGTTGCATCAAAAGTACTTTAGAGCTCTCGTTTTTTGATAGAAAAAATTTCATTTCTCAAAAGAATTGCAGCACGCTGCAGCAATTGCATTTTATCCATCGCCTCGTGGGTGAAATTCTCAGGAATGACAGTGTTAAGAGGTTTGACAATCTTCTTCGTCGACAAATATACAATCTCCACTTCTCCGGAAACCCGTTTCAATATTTTCGATTCTAACTTATTGCTGTCGATCTCCGAAAAACTTTGGTTTCATAATACACTCGTGTATTCGCATTGCAATATTGTCGTACGATTTTCTGAGTGACTCTAGGTAACAAACCGTCTTATTTTTCATGATTTCGTTGACGTGAGCGCAAATTTCTTCAAGAGCAAATGCATGAAATTTTCTCATAATATGCCAAGCATTCTCGTCACTGCGAGGCTCGTGTTGCTTATGATCTCTTTTGTATAGGATTGACGACTTACAACGATTATGGTATTCGTAACTATAGATATAGCTCGACATGCATCTATCTTAAATTGAGTTTCCTCGTCGCCCACGCATTCAGCCGCCTTCTCGATTTGATCCAAAAGGCATTTATCTGAAGTCCTCACAAGTGGAAGTACCTTACTTTTAATCGTCAGTAACACAGCTTTGCATATCTACGTCATCATAACTGCAAACGTAAAGTAAATGAACTGAACGAATTTCAAAAAACGTTATGGAAATTGATAGTTGCAAAATGCAAAAATAAATAAACGTTTGAGCAATTTTTCTGATTTTTTTCAACGTAGATTCTTTAAGATTGTTGGGAATGAACTAAAAAAAAAGACCTGGACCGATCCTTGACTCGATTTCACATATTTCGTATGAAAACACAAAAAATTCTGAGGAAAATGTAAAGAAATAAATAATATTCAGAGTTTTTTAATCGAAGCGTGACCAATTGTCGAAATTAAAATTGAAAACGCAAATTCGTTGTAATTCAGCGAGTCGTTAGCTCAATAAACTATATTTCTTTGGTGTTGACTTTTCCATGTTGAAAATATGTTGTAGTACAAACCAACCACAATTGCACGATAACGTGCGCATATAACTTACTCACTCTGATTCTGAGACGACGTTGTACTAACATCTCGATTTTGAACCTTTTCCTTCTCATTTCCTACTTCCTTCTTTACATTCCCTCCGCTTTTATCGTGACTATTCTCCATTCGCATTCTCGTGAACTCCACTCGAAATGCCCATCGTGTCTTCATGTATCTCACAAACGTTTTGCTCACATGAAGATCCCCTAATTAATGTACGATTTTATTTTCTTCCATCAAACGTAATAGAAGATTATACCACGAGTCAATAATGACAGCTATTATACTAGAGGAATGTTTACGAACCGAGCCGCGTTACCTACAAATACAGTCGATATTTCATAAATATTCCTAAAGTTTAGGCTTATTTTTTCGATTCGTCCTTTGTTGAATGAATCTTCAGGCCAATATGTCCTCCTGTCACACTCTTCCTGCAATATATGACTGGTTAATCTGGTGTTAATCAGAGTAAGAATTCGGCATTTCCTCAGAAAAACAGACCATTTGGTAGAAACGTGTGAAACTTTATGGAGCGGATTCACACAGTATAACACTTATGAAGTAGCTCCAGAAAATGCCAAAATTTGTGGAATCGGTAGAGATTCTGGAGGGTGGAGAGTTCAATACTATGAATTTTGAAAACATATTGTAGAAAAATGTGTGATAAGAAAACAGAATACATCAATTTTTGGTTGAAGTGGAGGAAAGGAAATTCTACATTTTTTCAAACATGTAAGAAATGAATGGTGAGGAAAAAGATGTTTCAATTTTTGGCTGGAGTGAAGAACCAATAAACCACTGAAGGTGTCAAGAATGCACAGAATCATAAATTCATTGATCAATCAAGCAATAATCTTCTAACTACTCAGTTGGTGAATCGTCCCGAAAACTGACTCGAAACCTATTCTTAACTTCTCATTTAGTAGAATTGACTTGATTCTGTTGAGCCAACCGTCTTATTTGATCTATCACTCACTTTCAATTACCTGACATACCTCCGGAGTTGCGAGAGCAATTCAGATATTTTCGAAATTCACATTTTTCACAACAGCCGGAAAAATAATGATTATTTTTATGAGTTGATTGATACCAAATCAAATGGTAAATCGTCTTGAAAACTGATTCTATTCTTCTGTTTTCGAGTCCTCTTATTCGACTCATTTGTGCAGATGTCTCCAGATGCCTCACAAAATGCTCAGTTTTCGTCAAATTCATACATCAAATAACAATAAAAGTCATATCCACCTTAGAGTTAGAACGTTCACCTCATTACTGAAACAATTCTCCTCAAATGAACACCTATCCTTATAGTTTCGATATTGAATATACAAAGAATATTTGGAAAAGGCTGGAGAAAAATAATTCGAAGAATTGACAAAATATTAAGATTTTCCATAAAAAGACACTATTGCCAGCACCTGAACCGACAGACACAGAGAGTTACAACAGACAATCTGAGACAATCAGTCTAAACATGCCGTATGTTATATCATTCGTCACATGAAACAGCGGCTAACAATTCGGTTGCTAGTTGGTCACGATCACATCCTTTTCGAGAGGATGGAATGGATGTCAACAGAAATTCGCGAAAACTGGTTGGGAAAAAAATATAAAATTAATGAGCTCAGAATTCAGATTTTTTATAAAAAGACACTTTTGTCAGCATCTGAATCGAAAGACATAGAGAGTTACAACAGAAATGGAAATGGTTGCTCATTTCTACTTGGACTCAAACCGAAGAAGATATACAACAGAAGGTGGGAAACTGAGAGAATCAGTCCAAACATGCCGTATGTCATACCATCCAGCTTCCTCTGGTCTAGGTGAGAAGCAAAATGGCAATATGACTTCCACCTTCTGATCGAAAGTATCGGTTCTGTTCTTGGATATATTCAAAATATATCTTGATAATATGATTTTCGTTGCCTGAGATCAGAGAGTGGTATAGCCTCTCCCTTCACCACAATGTAACAACTTCTTCATAATTTCACAATATTTGTTCCTTCTATTTTTCGTGATTCCATTGACATCCATGAATCCCTCAAAGTACCCAGGGGATATAGAATAATTGCAAGGTGACACACAGTATGACGGTGGTGGACATTCTGGTGGGTTCCTGAAATTTAGTGTTAGGGAATAAATATATTATTTGGAAGGTTAATAACATTGTGACATAGGAAGTGAATGTTGACTCGAAATGGGATTGTTTCGTAGAAGGATTGAATAAGTATAAATGTATATTGATTATAATAAAAAAAATTATTTTACATTCGTAAATATTCACATGTCCTTACTATACATACATTGAAAGCATTCCTGTACTTTCATTACAATTTTGGTCGCTTATTTGCGATAATATATTCAATTCCGCTCGCATCGCTCTCATCCTCATCATTTTCACTGTCGAGCACACATTCGCCATAATCAATCAAACTGTAGCTTTGTACCGGAATATTTGATTTATCTATAAAGATTTTATGCTCCTCCTAAAATTCTTGATCGATATCCGATTGTGAATGAGTAATAATTGATTTTAACATAAGCTGTCATTAATCGTTGCTAGACTCATCCATAATCATTCTTTGAATTCGCTCTTGATACTCCGGTTATTTGTCGAAATATATGAATCAATTTTTTTAAGAATATTATGACTCTGAAATGCTTTATTGGGTTCAGGTTGGACCTTCCGTGCAACTCCACATCTATCATTTCCACTACATGTTTAACATGAAATTTTTCGATTTTTTGTCCACCCTCGTTGTTGGCAGAGAAGTTTTCAATTTGTATGAGAATATTACGAAGCTCAACATGTGTCTCATCTCTTTCTTTTCCTAAGAGTTGTTCAAGAACACCTCATTATTGGAAGATAACTACACTCAAGAGTAGCTTGAGGGCACCGTTAGAAAAAAAAAAAATAACATATGTCTGATAATTTAATAAATTGACTATTTGAAGTTCTTGTCACTGAATATCAATGCAGAATGTTAGAAACATCTAGCAAACAAAATCCACCAGAGAGCTTGGTGAAGTATTTCTCCGCACAATTGTAGAAAGTACTACATGGAGAATCTTTGAAAAGGGGGCACTTCATCGAACACTGGTAGGAAAAATAACAGAAAAACTCATAGCATTTATAAATCGCTCTCAGACGAACAACGTTTTCTTCATTACGTATATTCCAAAAGCCCCATGATATTCTCCAACGTGTTTTAAAAGGAACAGGACATTTTCATTCAGGTTTTTTGCTCACCTCCAGCTCCAGCATGGACGAGTAATGAATAAAACCGTCACAGTCATCGGCTGATCGTTACTGTGTCCCACGAGAAAAAGTATCAATCACGTCCGAGCTGCGCGGCATATATAAAATTTCATTATCGTCACGTCAACGCAATAAAAAATCAATGACATTGCGGCCATGTCATGTATGGAATCTCGTGTAAGTGATAAATTATGTTATAGCTCTTGGCGGGCATTGAACGCAATGCGTCAAACTGAAATCCTGGAAGTTAAACAAAGCTTTTTATGGGTCCGCTACTTTGTGTGCCGAAAGCTCAACTTAATACGGAAATAGTTCTGAATGTTAGGCATTCTTTACGAAGTTATATTGCCATGAATTCTTCTACATTATGTTCGCTACTAAGTGACACTTTTGCAACTCCGAGAGCTTGGAGAAACTTTTATTCGCTCTGAAGTAGGGAAGACTTGATAAAAACATATTTCAGTAAATAGTCTTGTCATCATCCCCACTTCTGAATTGTCCACATTGAAATCATATTCCTTCTTTGTGAATAAGGGCTACCTCCAGTATAGTTATGCTTAGCAATGCAAAAGAGATTGAAAATAATTATCGTTAGTTGTTGGCTGATGGCATTGGCCAATTAAACTGCATTGAAACACTACATTATATGATTTTCTCCAGGCAGATAACAAAACCGGTACACGTGTTTTGATACTGAGGAATTATTGTTTTATTTTCCTACTACCTAAAATCTCTGTTTTTACGAAAACTCTATGATGAAAGGTACGAAAGAAAGAAAGAGTTCATCTGAAACAGATACACCCCTACCTTCATGGTACGTCGAGCACTGAGCTACATGAAAACCACTCTTTTCCGCTGGATTTGTACACCAAACATTGAAAATTGAATCAAATAGATAGCATACAGAGGAAATATACACACAGAGCAAAATTAATGAATATTTGTAGTGAAAATCCCACTCACCAGGATAATATATCATTGAAGCCCAGGAAAGACCTCATTTCTCTCAGAAAATACTATTCCTTGAGCTCTTCAGTGGAAAAGAGACCCAGAGACCCCAGACTATTACCAAATAATCAACTCGTGTCAATTCTGTCATTATTTTCAATTGATATTTCGGTGACATTCATTCTTTTGATAATCAAAAAAAAAAGTGTTATGATACTATCTGAATACGTCACCCAACTAACATTCTCAGTTATAATTACGTTAATCTTACCTTCGATCAGGTCGGCGACCTTTCTGAAAGAAGACTAGATAACGTAATTTTCACCTTGTAATTACCAATGTGGGGTAAAAATTCTAAGTAATTTGGACGTCGAAAATTGGAATATTTGGACATTGAGTTTACTAGGTTGAGGGTAAAAATAAGTAATTTTGACATGAAATTGGTCAGAAATAAGTAAATATCAAGCTAAATCAACCTTTCTCTTACCAATTATTCCCTTGGACGAATAAGTAAACAAAGAGTGGTTTCTTTATATGAATAGCATACATATATACATATTATCTCTATCCCAACTTCTCATAATTTGGTTGCCACAACGAATCATCTATGGTCTACATAAAATGTTGACAATAAGTATGGGAATATAAAAATTATTGTCATACGGTAGCTACATGCTCTCTCCTCAACAATATTCTCTTTGCGGCGCGAAATTTTCTGTGAAATGATGGTTCTTACCTTCATAAAATTCATGGGACTCTTCAAATATGCGATTTAATGCAAATATAATTTAGATTGATTGCACATATTTAAATTTTTTCTCCAAAAAACACTCTTTTAGCAAAGTTATGGTTTTAAAATGTCATATGCAGCCATTATTTAGAAATAAATCGTCAGAATAAACTAAAATTCAATATATTATCGATATTTATTGATGGGTAAAACAGATATTTTAATTAAATATGGCGTAATTTTTGAAATGTACCTATCAGTCAATATCCTTCTTCTTACAGTATGAAATCAAGTCGATAAATGAACTAATAGACCTGTTAAATAACCTTTATATTCCCTGGCCGTAACGGCTTATATCTAGTCACATTTAGGTTAATATTCACCAAGAGAGAATACCAAAACATTCATTGGGTTATGATGAAAGTTGCTTCGTAAATTATACCATAAATGATACCAGAATTCCTTTCCTGTAATTAACCAAGGTTGCTACTTATAAATTATTTATACTTTGAAGTTGAATATTCAAAGCCTGTACTACCAGTATTATCCTTTTTATAGACATTTCTCCCCGGCATGTGGAATAACTGTCCTGAAACGGCAGGGTTTTCATTGAGTAGTTCAGTGCCTTTTGGTGTCTCATTTTTGGTATATCAGTCCAACCGCGCGGTATATACTCGTGCCACATAGTAGTTTCGTGAAATGTTTCAATGTTAGGATTCTACCAGTATAAGTAGGGATTTTCATTTTTGAATTTCGATTCGGCAACCGAGCATAAATAAACGATGAGATTGGAACCTTTGGTGTGAAAGTTGAAACTTTTCCTAGAGATCAATTACCCTAACACCGATCTGATATTTATGCACTCGACGCGCGTTTCGCTAACGAGGAGAAGAAAATTGATACCAAATCTAAAGCTAGGGTTAGTTGTTTATATACGTAAAGTTTTTCGGTCCGATATGGACTTTGTTTGTTACTGTTAATTATTCTAATTAATTCCTCGATAATGAACTCACTACCTGCAAGTTCCGTCATCTGTTAGTATTGATTATTCTGATTACTTTCTCAAATTGAAAAGCGGGCTGAAAGGGATAGGTCTCTTGTCACCATTCATGCTGTTTTTACATTTTGCTATTTCTAGACTCTCACATGCATCGAGCCTTGTGTCATCCACATGCTTAATCAGTTTCATATCGCTTTCACCAATTTGGTGGTCATTGTCTATAGCGTGTTGGGCGACACTGGATTTTTTTACCCTTCCGTATTTTATGTGTGCAAAATGCTCTTTGGAACGGGTTTTAATAGCTCGTCGGCTCTGGCCGATGTACTTGTTGTTGCAATCTTGACAACTGATCTCGTAAATTTACGAGATCAGTTTACGAATGTTTCCACGATGAAAGGCAATTCTACAGTTTGAAGTTCCTGCTTGAGGAAGCCATTGTGTAGCAAACAGGTGTCGCGGTTCAGTAAACCTTAATATGTGAAAATCTCACAGGCAACTGTATATCTTTTGTTTAATATGGATTTTCATCGAGTAACGGCCACTTCCTTTTTGAATGAAGCCAACATCGGCTTTTTGGTCACTTGGTAAGTACTTTGCGCTGATCTTACGCTGTGCCATTCTGAATCAAAACATTTGGTTTTTCAACGAATCTTTGGAAGAAGAGGTTTTCCCCAAATTATACAATTTCCGCAACATCAATTTTCTTATGTTTTGTGTGATGGTTCGAATAATATAACTGGAAAAATCCAATAAAAGCTCTCAGTGATGAATCATGAATATTATATTATCATTAACTGATAGTAGTTCAAACTTTCATTGTCTGAACCATTCAGCTGATGAATGAAAAAAATATTTCGAAATGACATGGTAAAGATTGTCACAACGAAACCAAACAAAATTATTTTTTCAAATGGTAGAATGGTACGAAATATATGTTTGTTTCTTGTCACTCAATGTTTCATCTCGATACGTTTCTTTTTATATATTCAGTAATATATTTTTGCATCTTGTGAATAGCCACCATTTAATTATACAGTTTCATGACTGAAAACACCGCCACTCAAGTCGAGTGTACTGACACATTGTGGTTTAGAATATTGTTTTTTGATCATTATATGAATAGTATCATTGTATATGAGCTCAATTTTGAAGCTTTTTCGTTACCTCCATCGACTACAGTTTGGAAAAATTCAGAATCAACTTGAAATTTTGCATGGGTGTGAATGGACAGCCCCAAATAATGAAAGATATTCGAAAACACAAAATCAGCCAGCAACTTGTATAAAGATAACAATTCATGGCATGTGGATTGACGCGCTTGTCTTGTAAAGTACAGAGTACTGCGTTCTTACGGGTCTGACTACTCCTTTTGTTGTCGCCAGGCGCGACACTCTATGTAGGGTCACTGGATCTAGTAAGCTCCGCTTACACGGGTACGGACATTGGGTGGAGCTAATCGAAACGATTACCCAAAAATTGACCAATGGCATTGCACTTTAATTTGTTTAAACAAAAAGAAGAAGACAAACTGTCATTTTTCAAATTGACGTGACATTGACATTTTGATGCTCGACGCAAAATGTAAACAATCACAAGGGTTTTCGACTGAAATTTTGGGTATTTCCTATGGATATTTGACTAATTTTAATTTCCTTTTAATTTTTAGAGTTGAATTCCAATAATTTTGCATGTGCACGCCATATTGACAATACTGCAAGTAATATTCGTAACGTGGCTGGAGGAATGTTGAAACAATACCACGAGTTCTTTAATACAGTTTATATTTTAGGTCGCTAGACATTGAATTCGAGTAAATTCTGAAGATTTTTCTGAAATTTTCAAGAAAATGATAAACCTGATTTGAAATTTTAAGCAGTGAAGTAAGTACCTACTTTGTCAAACAATAATATTTGGCAATGAAATGTAGAGATGGAGTTCACAATGTAATGGATTATTTGGCTTACTTGTTTTCAAATCTGAACTTCAATTCGCTTTTCATGAACATATATTCAACAAATGGACTGTAACAACGTGTTTTCGTCCACCATAGGCAGATCAATCACACGGGTATGAAACGAAAAGGGTTCAACATTGCCGCCCCCGTTGAAAGGCTGAGCGTTTCAAGAAGAACATAAATAAATCGTTCATGATGCATTAACATTGATAGGCAGCTTGCATAGTTTATTAATCGCGCGTTTCACTTCACCACTTTGAGTCTTGATAGATGCTACACGTACCAACTGGTCTGCGCCGAGATGAAGTTTCAAAATCTGTCCTAAAGGCCAATTCATTGGAGGAGTATTTTCACCTTTTAGTAGGACCATATCACCAACTTTCAGATCAAGACTTCGATCGGTTTTCCACTTGGATCGTTGATGTAGCGTTGACAAATATTCGTTGCCCCAACGCTTCCAAAAATGCTGTATTTTTTGTTGAAAGTGAGATAGTCGATTTGAAATTACATCTTGAATATCCTACTGTGGTATGGAAGTGAGTACGTCTCCGATAAGGAAATGGGATGGGGTTAATGGAATGAGATCACAAGGATCATTGGATAATGGAGTGAAAGGTCGGGAATTTAAAATAGCCTCTACCTAAACAACACAGATCACGTTAATTATTTTTGCTCAACAAGCATACACGAACACGAAAGGCGAGTTCTGAAATTCAACAGTAACTTCTGTCAGTTCTATCACCAATGCCTTTCTCTCTCTGTTTGTCGTTCGTCACAAACAGAGAAAGAGAGGCATCAGTGACAGAACTGATGGAATTTACTGTTGAATTTCAGAACTCGCCTGAACTCAAACACTTCTTCTCATATTCTCCGAATTCGTACAAACAAATTATCCTACAGTGTGATTGGCCGATTTTAGGGTATCTTCTGGAATTGCCCAATTTACAACAATTTTCGCCAGGGCCTCGCCCATTGTCCGTACCCGAGTAAGCGAAGCTGACTAGATCCAGTGACCCTACACTCTATGCGTCTTGTAGTGCCACCTTTATGTGTATTTGACTACCCATATATGAACAATTGAACGGATGTTCGTATAGGTTCGAAAGTGAATCTTAGTTACTTGAGATAGTGGATGGTTTGGAAATACCCATTAATCTTCGAAATGAGGCATTCACCCACCACGAAGAAATGTCAAACGAACAATTATTCTTATTTCAAAGATTGCTGTCCTAGCATTTCCTACATAATCTGGAATTTGAATTTGAAATTTCAGATTGGTTGAATATGATTTATGTTTGATATAAAGCTCTCATTCTATCAATTATATCCACTTACAACTTTTTCTGCGGAATCTGATACAAAACAAAATAAATTCACTGAAGTCCCGCCAAGGGCAACAATAACGATTTCTCGGCATTGTTTTCCATTCCGCCGATAACAAAGTCTGAACGGCCTCTCCGTCACAGAAGGCCATGTATTTATGCGACTGTTTGTTAGAAGAGACTCGGTCGTAGCATTCGTGTAATTGGTTTCTAGCCTGCTCAGAGTTGTTGTTCCCAGCGGACCTCGGTCCAAGCCATCTTGATTCCCTGAATACAGATAAGAGTTCGCTTCAACTTTTACCGCAGTACCTGACGTGGTGGGGTGTTCACCTTTCCAAATGGATCGTATAATTTGGATAAGGGCTGTTCGTCGTCATTGGAGACCGGGTTATATATTTCATTCAACCCTCAGTTTCCAAAGGTCAGGAGATAATATAGTTGAGCAAATTTTGGATGTATTACAATGAAAAACATTCCAACAGAAATACAAATCGAATCAGCTCAAACAGAAAATTCAAAGCATATCGATGCTTAAGAAATTTGAAGGCATAGCATGAGTGCCTCCGGTCTACTTTAAGAATTTCTGGTTACCTTCTCAAATCATCATATCTCAAACGAATCCAGACTGGAGTGAGAATTCCTGATTTTGAGTTTGGTCCATGAGTTTCGACAACGACGACGGATACTGCCTCGTACAATCAACAACATTTTTTATGGGTATCGAAAAAGCAACTGAGATTCTGGGAATTGCCTTTTTGAGATCCTCTGTAGCAAATATGTACGATTTTTATGAACTGATTTAATATAAATCGTTCGCTCATTTGACCGCCTGTGTGAGGGGCATACACTTACCAACATTATGATAAAAGCAGCCCTGCATCCAAGTTATTAGTATAACAATCGAATTACCAACAAGCAAAGGATAGGGTCATGAGAGCGGTTTGAATTCTTTCCATTGTTGTCCAGTTAAGTGAAATACTATTAGTCCAGTCTATGGCCATTTTACGGTGTTTTTATCCCATACAGCACCGATTCGCATGAAAATTTGGACTCAGGATCTACATACCCTCTTTTTCAAAATCGACCCTGTGCCGAGGGTTGCTTTCTCGCTGGGGGTGGATGCCACCCCTTCTTGGGGGTGAAATTTTTTTAATGGAAATGAGTGCGGAAATCAATTGATTGACTAATTATAAGCACTTTTTGTTCAATGAAGTTTTTTCTGAAAAGCAATACTTTTCGACTTATCCGCGAGTGAAATTGTCGGTTTTCAGGCAAAAAAACACGTTTTCAGATCCTTTTTTGCGAATAACTGAAAAATATGCATCTAATCGAAAAACCTACAGAGAGCAAAATTATAGCTTTTGAAAAAACAAAGGCGACCGTTTATTTGTGATGTATGCAAACTCACTACGAACTGAATAATCGCTTGTTGAAAGTTGATTGGTATTTTCAAACGCCAAAATGGAATGTTTCTACGTACAATAACCAAAACCAATGCATTTTTCGGGAAAAACTCATCAACTTTTTTTCAAGTCCTCTGAAAATCCTTTATTTTCGTTTGTCATAAAAGTTTCTAGCATCAAAACTGACCGAGGTATCAAGGAAATAATGTTTAATCCTATTTTTTCGTTGAAAAAAAAATGTGAATAACTCATCCTCTCTTTCCCCCCCTTCGACAAAAATCGTTGTTACTGCATTATTCACTTCATTCATGTTCAAATGATGAGTTCTGAGTTTTTCATCAATTGTAAGTACGTAGTTTTGGAAAAAATTGAGATTGAAGAGAAAAAATCATATACGTAATTCAGCGAAAAATCGCCATTTCTTCGAAATAACTCGAAAAGTATTGATCACATGCAAAATTTTATGGAGTACAAAATTGAAGCTTCTCTGAAAATTATGATGTTCCATTTTTTTCTGCAGGATGGAAATAGAGTAAGATATGGCCAGTTAAATATTGTGAGGGTACGCGCAAAGTACCTTTTTTGAGCCCTTTCAGCATGAACCTTTTCAAAAATATGGTCTAAAACTGAAAATCATGTGAATGATCTTATAGCTCTTGAAAAAAGGTAGAAAATACTTTTTTGGTGGATTTGATTGCTTGAAGACTAAGCGAGTTATGGGAAAAAAACAAAAACAATTTTTGTAGAAATTAGAGTATGTACATTAGTATATTGCAGAATACACATAGTAACCATATTTTAGGCCTAGTGAAACTATATGATTCCAATCGATCACACATTCAAATCTAGACCTAACCTTTCTTTAATGGGGTAGTTTTCACCCTTAAAAATCAAAATCTGAATTTTCATACAGTTGGGTTTCCCGGTTACTCAATAACAATTTCGATATAATTTTTCAATGAAAACTATCATAAGGGTGGTTTTCAGGGGTCGAAACTATTTAATAGATCAGAAATTGTCTATCAAGGTTAATTCAACGTATTTACAGATGACTGCATGCTCAAAACTTGTATTTTGTAATTTTTTTCTGAATAGGGGTAGTTTTCACCTCTGATGAATGAAAATCAACCCCAGACACAACCTCAACTTTGAAGTAGATGGTATATACAGTGTGCCCAAGATAAGGATGAACAGCATGGGAATCTCGGTAACCGTAAGAGTTACACGGTAGGTCAAATGGACGAAAAGTTGCGCAATTAAGGGGTCAATGAATAGATGTTGAGAAATCCCAAATAATTGTTTACTTCCGGAGATATTCGGGAAAAACCGAAATTTGGCGATTTGGTTTTTATTTTTTTCCGAAGTTATTTGAAAAGTTTCGAAAAAACCAAAGGCACTTTCTCATTGCCACTTTTTTACCTCTACAAAATGGCGCTCACAAAATCTCCGTACAACGTTTCGTTTGGAAGAAATCATCATCAACTTTGTTTTTTTATATGGCACGTCCCCATGCTGTTCATCCTTATCGTGGGCACACTGTATAAGCTAAATCTCAAATTGAATGCAAATAGATACTGAATAAGTAGAATAACTGCCAAATAACATGTTAATTATTATTTTCTGATGATATTTTGTCACAAGGGGGGGGTGTTGAGGGCTGACACTGATTACTGAACCATAAATTATGTTAAAAATTATCAATTGATTGATTTCATTGATATAAATATGGTTTCAGTTTATTACATGCTAATCTAAAATTTTGATATTTTTTTTCGAATAGGGGTGGTTTTTACCCCCCCTCCAAAAAAGCAACCCTCGGTACAGAGTAGATTTTGAAATAGAGGGTAAGTAGAACCTATATCCAAATTTTCATATGAATCGGTGCTGTATGGGATGAATACACAGTTTACACCTTCTTTACCGTCATATTGGAGTTGAGTACCTTCACCAGATTTTGAAATAATATTCAAGGCATAGGCTTATTTGATACCTAGAGCAGTCCAATCATCGGCAACATTTTTTCTTCCATTGAAGAATCTATGCGATTGAAGATATGATGACAAGTTCCTTGATTTTTTCGTTACATTTTCTATTGACAAACGATTGCGTCCAGAAAGTACAACAGTGCCTATTGCATATAGCCAGACAGAAAAAAATCATGTTGTGGCCGGAATCGAACACACGAACAAACTGTCGCCATAGCCCTGTCGACCACTAACCAGCATTATCCTCTACGATTACAAAAATTATCTGGGGAAAGTAGATTCCTCAGTGAAATTCAATTGATACTGTTCAAAAGTCATTATTGTGGATGATCGTTTTCCTCGTAGCTTCTTGGGTTGTTAACCTAGAACAATTCGAATCGAATATTATTTATAAAATTCCTTGTTCAGATAGTTATCAAACGTATATTGTTCAAACAGGAATCATAATAAGTAAGTAGTCTTAAACGTAAATTCATATGCTTTTTCAGAACACGTGAATGGTAATGATTATCGATTGGATTATGAGAATGTTGAAATCTTGGATACAGATAAAAAACTTTCGAAAAGATATATCTAAAAATGATCCATATTGAATAAAAAGCATCATTCTATGAATGAATTTACCGACTTGAAAAACCTCAGTCAGATATACAGTGCTTTTCTTCAGTGTCCCTCCTTTTATTTCTTGAACGGGTCAACTGAAAAAATTTGAATCATGAAATCGATGCATAAATACTATATTTTGGAGTGAAATTGACAGATGAATATTTCAAGATGGCGACTGTGCGCCATCTGAAAAAAAAAATTATGGAAAGGGGATCTTGTGATACATCATTTTGAAGCTCCTGACGAATACTTCACAACCCTACAATATGAAGTCAATATCTTCACCTACTAGACAATGGTGGAACATTTGATAATTGCGTAAATACATCGAAGTTCATACTTTGAAGGAATGAGCTGAGTTCAGTTCGAAAGATACTCGGAATAGTTGCCTTGACATAAGAACTGCCTGATATATCACGTCGAATAATTTAGAAGACAGCAACGTGGATATTTCTACAAATATTTATTATTTCCTGCCGTACATTTGATATTGAAGCAGGTTCAGTTTCGTACACCTTTTGCTCCCTATAGCCCCTGGAAAAAGTCTAAAGGAGACAAATCTGGCATCCTGGCTGGTCATTCCGTAGGACCTCGATGACCAATTCAACGACCATGGAAAATATTATCCAAATAGTTTGTTACTTGTCTGGAGAAATGTGGAGGTGCTCTATCTTGTTGAGATAGAAATATCTATATCGAATTCATTGGGATTCACTTCGACGATTTCGGTGATAAGAGGATCAACAGTAGTGTCCAGCATATTCAAATACAGTTCCCCTGTTGAAATTTGTTCAATTGACCATTTTGGAGATTACCTGGTATCTATCTACTTGTGAAATGAAAAACTCAATGAGAGTATTTGAACTAAACAATGATGTTCGTTGTCGTTCTTTTTGTATGAACAAATAATAACCTATCAAACCTTATCGGGTAGTTGGGATTGCCATATGGTAGAGAAAAATGAATATTTCTATAAATATCAATAGTAATGTGTTTGCATTCAGGTTACATTGAATGTTTCGTCATTTTGCAGTAGGTGAAGATATTGACTTTATATTCTAGGGTTATGAAGTATTCATCAGGAGCTTTGAAATGTATCGCAAGACCCCCTTTTCTTCATTCATTTTATGGCATCTGCTGTCACCAGACGTAGATTACTCCTCGTCAAATTGTGGATGTTAAGGCAATTCCGAAAAAGCTTGTGTTCTGCCTCTTGTGCAAAAAAAAGGTCTTCAGTGATGAACTAAGTTTTTTTTTCTAGTACTCTTTTTTGTG
The DNA here is from genome assembly GCA_032362365.1 of Zygogramma bicolorata. Lineage (NCBI taxonomy): Eukaryota > Metazoa > Arthropoda > Insecta > Coleoptera > Chrysomelidae > Zygogramma > Zygogramma bicolorata. Next base: position 243,300 of record JAVJAQ010004346.1, on the reverse strand, counting down.
TATGAAACCCGCTAATAATTTCAAGTAGTTTATCAGCAACGAATAATAAATAGGAACTGAACAAAAATATATAGGAAAATATAAGATGAGTATTCATTGAAACAATTTATAACTCTGAACTCAACCACTGAATTGGTCAGATTGATAAATAGAAGATATATGCCAAAAAAATTGAGTAAGATCAGCAAAGTCTACTTGGAGGATAACTAATCATATGGAAAACCCTCGATATATGATCAATGTTACCGTATTCGAATGAAAAAGGTAACCTTTCCGTCACATGAAAAAAAATTATGGCTTCTATTTCCAAAAATGTATAAGGGGCAATTCTGTATGGCCATGTTAAATTTAAAAGCACGTCAAAATTTTTAACATACGTAAAATGTTATAGAATAAAATTTCAACATGCTTTAAAATTCAACATATGAGGTATAGAATTACCACTATAGAATGGTTATTTACGTTAACACACAACAAATTTGACATAACAAACTTGATCCTTTGTCTAACCTACCACAATCTGAAAAAAGAAGTGTTAATGTTGAAATCAATACAAGGGTAAATTCAGTTATAGGAGGAGTTGCTGACTAATTGAACTTGTTCTATCCAAGAAGAACTGTTTTCAATTCATGCATTTTGGGGTAGATAGATACACTTGTATTGATTCCAATAATAATACTCGATTTTTCAGATTGTGGTAGGCAAGAAACTCAGAGAACTACGGAGAAATGAAATTCTTGCTATATGTATAAAATCATAGTTTTTTTCCAGATTGATTACAAATGATAAGGATTCCTCGATGATTTTAAGAAACAGAAGAAAATGAGCACGATTAACTGGATATTTGGTAGCATTCTGATCTGGAGGCTATCATCCGGTTGCTATGGAATGTTCTTATGTAACTATTTTTTAATTTATCATTCGATCATGCATTTTGTCCATCTATTCAGTGCAATACACGATATACTCGCAGAAACCAATGATTTCTTTCGATTTGTTTCATTTTTCAAGATCAAGTTAAGATTTCAAAAATAAATCCTTCGACCAGTGCCGCCGAGCTATAAGAACTCGCTTCAGAAAACATTATGCACACAAGGATCAGAGAATAAGTGAAAGCAGTCAGAGACTGATTGAAGATGATCATAACATTTGGCTACTCGATGCATTAGAGAGTCAGAAATAGCCAGATGAAAAATTAGTTTTAATGGTGACATGGTCCTATTCTTTTCAGGCCGTCTTTCAGTTCATTGTTGATAGATTAATTACCCCACAATGTAAAGTATAAAAATAACTTACCCTTGTCTTCAGAATCAGTATCATTTTTTTTCTCCTGAAGATGCGAAACGACTTGCAAATAAAATCAGATTGATGTTATAGTAATTGATCTGTACAGTCTCTACAATCTCATCGTTCAATTATTTCCTCAAATTATATTTCATCAACATTCTGAAGAATATGATCCCCAACTCTTAAATATGCAACTTTACCACCATTTTCTCTGAAAAGGTCTAGACCGGTTGCAATCCCTTCTTGTTTTATTTCATTCCAAAGTCCAATACACATGTTTCTGTTTCACTTTGATGGAATCTCAAGCGTGCAATCCGTCGTCGTTCTATTCCGATTCCCACAAAACAAATAAGAGTGAACTCTCTTCCGTGGCCCACTATACTCTAGGGGGTGTTTACCCAGCCAAATGAAATGTAAAATTTCATTTACTGTTGGCCATTACTCACGCTGAGCACAAAACACTTACGCCCGTTTTATCTAATACTGTTAAGGCGAAAGGACATTCGGGAACTGTTTATCTTGCGGAGTTTGCTGTTTATTTATCAGCGAGATTATTGGGGTAGCGGTATTGGATTCGATGTGAAAAAGATAATTGGAGCAACTTCCGAAATCCTCTTCTCTCGAAAAAATTCTGGAAATATTATACTCGATTGGTGTTATTGAATTGACCTCGTCATTCCACTCAGCTGAGAAGACGCTGAGTAATTTTTCGAATGGAATTTATTGTGTTGCAGAGGAACATACATCATAGAAGGGGTGAAATTTAATTTAATTGTTACATTTACCTCGAGAGAAATTGACAAAAAATAACTTTTCAAAATTTTCAGCCACTTCCATAATCATTTTCATCTCTAAAATTTGTCGAATAATACTATAGGCAGTTCGAAAAAACCTCGAGGAGGATCTATCGTGAACTTGTTAACAGCCATAGCGTGACAGTTGGAAGTGTATGATTCTATTCCGCTTGCCTTTTTTATGGTCGATAGTTGGCCCACAATTGAGCCAGGAATAGTGGGTCCGAATCTCCGGACGCTTGGCGGCCATATTTGAAAACGCGTTTTTATTTGTACAATATTTTTGAGTTTTTGCATGATCTTATACCGCTTGCCATTGTAACACTCGCTCATTTACACTTAATGGAGCTTGAATAATGAAAGGCAAGCGGGTACAAGTGACCGGCTTAGTTTGAAAGGTCACAAAAAACCGAAAAAAAAAATATATATATAAATTCCATGTTTTAAACTACTTGCTCTTGCTAATAAGAAAAATTAAAGTTCATATAAAAATATGACGCTACAAAAATTGGCAAGCGCCGGTTATTAGATTAACGGTACGAAATTTACGGAACATCTTGTAAAATTTTTGCACATATTTTGTATGATCCTGAATTGCTTGCCATTCGAACAGAATGTCATTGGAGTCATTAAGGACAGTAAAACAAATGGCATGCATGTAAGGATGTTCGAAAATAAAGGCAAGCGAAAATAATGTTGCAAAAAAATTTTTACTTTTTGTTCGATTTTAAACTGCTTGCCATTTTGTTGTAAAAAAAAATTTAAATCAATAAAGCACAATCTTATTTTATTATATTAATTTTCGTTCTTATACATGGTATGGATCAACTCGTGATCAGAATCAGAATCACAATCATCTTCTTCCTCCCCGTCATCCTGGAAGTCTATTACTTGTTCTTCATCCACATTGTCACTGGCGGATTCATCTATTGAAACATAAGTTTTTTCCTAATGCAAATGTTCAATGAAAATAGTAAAAAAAAATTCACCTGCAATTATGTCTTCGACATTTGGAGGTACTTCATCCCCTGTAAACAAAACGAAACTGTACTCGTTTTCTTCAATTTTCCATCCAAAGTTTTCCGGTCTTAGACCATCATTCGGAATTGATTCCGATGCATTTTTCAATAAATGGCTTATGTATGAAGTTCGCAAAAGCTGCTGCAGAAGTTCACGCTTGTAAGGGGGCAGAGTGCAATAGATATAAATTGGTTTTCTTAATTTCGTACCAACTGCATATCCTCACTTATACATATCGTAGGCGTGTCTGTACCAATTTCCATTATTTATCATTTATTTTCATTCAACTTTTCGTCGAGGACTTTTCAATCAAAATTCATTTAACAAATCTTAAAACCTGACATCACACTACTAGGATAATACAATATCAAATGATAACATATACTGTAAGTTAGGAAAGTAAATACTATTTAACGTACCAAAACTAATACGACACAACAGTCTGTTCATCACTATTATCGATTTTTGAAGTTGTGAAGCTGAATACACTTCTTGGTAAATGAAGCGAAGGTTTTTTGTAGAAAGTGTATAATTTGAATTCTATTGCAATTCAATTCGCAATAGAATTTAAATTATACGTTTCATACAAAAAACCTTCTTTTCATTTATTATCGATTTAATTATTACCGCCACTATTCGACTCGAACGCAACCTCTCCTACCTACCTCGTTGAGCTGGAAGATTACCTACCTACCTCATTGAGCTGGGCGAGATTTCACCCGATCGGACACATTCGAAGGAGTTCTCGGACATCTCACTGCGAAGCTATCGAGTGCATCCGATGTGTTTTCGGACGACTTTTGGGTGAAGGAGTGCACTCGGAGGATGTTTTCGAACGCAATCCTGTATGTGTATTGAACTCCAGTCATAAACGCGGGAAAAATTCAAATTTTGTGCTACACTTCAATGCTTGCCTTTTTTATTACATAATTATCTTATCGCCCTTTGATCAAATGCAAAATTGCAAGCAGTTTGAAATCGTACAAAATTTGGGAATGTTTTCTATCATCTCTACAAAATAATCAATTTTTTAAAATCGATTTTGCTTATGTTGTACTGCACTCCGATGCTTGCTTTTTTTATTACGTACTCATCTGATCGCCCTTTAATCGAATGCGAAATGGCAAGCAGTTTCAAATTGTACAAAGTTTGCGATTTTTTTTTACAACTCTATTTATTGTTTATAATAAGATGATTTTATTATACATGCTTGCCTTTCGGGTTGTGACATGTTTTATTACGAAATCAATGATTCTCTTAGTTTGAAGCAATTCGGGATCATGCAAATTATGTGCAAAAATTTTACAAGATGTTCCGGAAATTTCGTACCGTTAATCTAATGTTCGGCGCTTGCCAATTTTCGTAGCGTCATATTTTTATATGAACTTTGATTTCTCTTGTTAGCAAGTAGTTTAAAAACATGCAATTTATATTTTTTTTTCGGTTTTTCGTGACCTTTCAAACTAAGCTGGTCACTTGTACTCGCTTGCCTTTCATTATTCAAGCTTCAATAAGTGTAAATGAGCGTGTGCTACAATGGCAAGCGGTATAAGATCATGAAAAAACTTAAAAATATTGTACAAATGAAAACGCGTTTTCAAATATGGCCGTCAAGCGTCCGGAGATTCGGACCCACTATTCCTGGCTCAATTGTGGGCCAACTATCGACCATAAAAAAGGCAAGCGGAATAAAATCATACACTTCCAACTGTCATGCTCTTACGGTCTAATTGGTGATGGGTTGACCGAAAATTTCAGTCCAGAATATGAGTAATAAACGATTGATTTTTTTTTCGAAAAATTTTACCGATTTGGCTAATAGACAAATTCCATACCAGTCGAAAGTATGAAGCCTATAGAATATGCAAACGTTGGGTTGACTATTTTTTTCTGTCACAAATCTTGGGTAGGCAGGTCTGAAGGGAAATCAATACTAGTAATCTGCATCGGTCAGGTTGATGAATTAATTATTTGAAGAGATAGACCATGTAGGGATTGAGTTGTTCTATAAACTTAGGTTGAAGCGTTTGTGTAAATTTATCAAACATAGGAAAATTGGGGAGTATATGGATATGAATTTTTGTTTCGGAAAATTTGAAATAATTCCGAAATGACTGGCAATATCGAAAACTGCCAAGACATCGAATCTATGGAACTCAACGTGTTCCATGAAAAAGTCAGAGAAATTTGGAGTTGAACAAATTTCTCCCCAGGTCATTCCTTCAAACTCGATCGATAAAAAAATTGATGCGACTGGAAAAAAAGTTGGGAAAATTTTACAGAAGAATTTTTTGTGCTTCGATAGCGCTCGAACGGAAAGAGATATCGATTTGAAATCAAGTTCATTTCAAACGTTCTTAGAGGGTACGGAAGTGTATAGTTTCTGAAGGATATCATAAAATCGGATAGGTGTTTTACCGGGAACTTTCTTTTTTCCTGTTGAAATTTTGAAGCTAGATTTTTCATTAACTCAGCGCGATATCGTTACTATTCTGTAACAACTTCTGAAGCGAAAAATATAAATTCAAAAAATTGGGAAGAATTTGTGGCCATTTTCCATGAAAAACTTCCATTCGTTGGGATCGGAAAATCAAACACACCAGTATTGACTCCTAGCAATATTTCACTTTTTACCATCAGACAACCGCAATTAGGGTTCGTATTTTACTTCGACATCAATTCATTAACCAGACCGGTGCAAGTTACTAGTATTAATTCACTTCTTTATACCTGCCTACCCAAGAGTTGCGACAGGGAAAAAATAGTCAACTTTACGTTTGCATATTCTTTAGGCTTCATACTTTGGAGGGGTATAGATTTTGTCTATTGAGCAAACTATTAGATTACTAAATAGAAGGTTACATCAATTACTTTTGGGCTGATGCTAGATTGATACTGTGATTTCTCTAGAACTGAGAGTTCTGTCATAATATTGAGCCATGGACTTTTTGCTAATGAAAAATATCACAGTTTTCTGTACGATTTTCACAAAAAATGGGTTTTCGAAACCGACACCGCCATTTCAATTCGACTTTTCGCTAGTGTCACAATGCCAAGACCCACAAAATTCAAATGAGCTCAATTTGACAAAATTAATTTTTATTTCAACAATATCTTCACTTATTGATATTTTCAATCCATTACGTTCGCTGATTTCACTAAGAACCGAAGTGACTGGATTCAAACAGATTATTGAGTCAAATAGTGATTGAGATTAACCACAATTTCTTAACAGTATAGATCACATTTGATGCTGTATTATTCAACACCAACTTTGTTTTCTCTTCAGACGGTGTCTACTATTGACCGTGTTCTTTGTGTTCTTTCTCCACCCAAGATAATGATCAAATAAATGAATTGGATCGTTGTGTACAACTTCGATGAGTTCGAATAACTTCACCAATTCTTTCCGAATGCATACATCATGTATAATATTTCAATACAGGCAAAATGATAGTAGAAAGAATGTGTGTTCAAGCTACTATATGGTATGTAGAAGTTCTTTCAGTACACATTTGATAACCACTCTCGAATATCGACCTATTAACCATTGCAATAGTCATATTCGATCATGGACCACATACCTTTGTCTGCTTCAGCACACATTCCTTGTCTAGACTGTCTGCATCTTGACTATGCTGAATTGAATGTCCTAATTGAAATTCGTAGAAAATCTGATAAGTTTTCAGTCCGTAGTTGGAGTGCACAGTATCAGGCATTTGAAAGAACATAAATTTACGAACAAACCGTATCTGGTCGTTCTTTGAAGGAATTTATGTAGTTTGAAGTAGCAAAAGAGACATTATCTGCGATCGATTGAAATGCAGCACAGAAAGAATGTAATATCTTATTTCAGAGCTGCAAAACAGGACTGGTTGGGGAAGATGCAGAAGATGATTATTTGTTCGAGTATGAGTAAATGTAGCAAATGATATATATCAATATTCGAAAGGTTTTTTCATATTTCTCTGGTGCATCTACTGAATCGATTTTGTTCAGAATTTCTTGACGAAAACCAATCAACGATTATGATAGCTTCCTAATTTTTTTATAGGGGGCGTTATATCAGCATTTTCAAAAATCTGTTAACTGTTGGTTTCAGACTGACGTAAGTCTGATGTTATTGTTGTCAATCTATGCTCGAATTTTTGTTGATATCACTTCATCTGAAACTATCTGATATGAAACTATCTGATATTGTTAACACTTTTTAGATATCGAGATAGAAATTTGAATGTCTGAGTGCTTCTGGAGCGTTATACATTGTGTAAAATCATCTAAGAACTCACTACAGTGAATTGATTAAGCTTACAAGAGATGCTACTGGGTAATATAAAAAAAAAATGATTTCTAGCCACCTTTCATGTGGCAAATGATTGTCTTTACTGATAATGGGGCCAGACGATTCATACAATTCTTTTCTTCCTAACAGAGAATCTATACATATTTTCAAAAATTGAATTGAACTGGCCGATACTTGATGAAAATCCATATTAACAAAAATATATTACAGTTTCCTGTATGATTTTCACTCACAATGGGTTTACAAAACCGCGACACGTGTTTCGCTATTACAATAGCTTCTTCAAGCAAGATAAATAAAATGATAGATGATGATAGATAAATGATGATTTTATTTATCTTGCTTGAAGAAGCTATTGTAATAGCGAAACACGTGTCGCGGTTTTGTAAACCCATTGTGAGTGAAAATCATACAGGAAACTGTAATATATTTTCGATACATATTTTCATTATCATTTGCCAATAATGATTCGATATAGAAGATTACAGATCACATTCATTGAAAGTGATAGAAAAATGGTATCATTTGTACGCATTCATAAATTGTTTTCAACTTGAGCGATAGTCCAAAGTTATATCGAGGAGGAAACATATATACCTTGAATCTTATCGGTGAAAGATTGAAAACTAAGTGATCCGTATTTTGAACCGTTGAACCAAGACACTTTCTACCGCTAGTACCGCAGTATACTAGCATATTTTTTTAAATCAATCTCAATCTCAAGTGAACGGATATTATATATTTCCTCCGTATTAAAGTCTGTGTTACAAAACAGAAATGTAAACATCAAGAAGTAACAGTTAACAGTGACAGGTTGTTAACGGACATTTTTACGTTACATATGCATTTTCTGAAATGCATTCGATTGGCTGTCACGTCTATGAAAATCTCACTAGCTAAGTGATAGACAGTACTGCAAAATTCGCTTGCACATTCATGCCTAGTGGAAATCAAGCTCAAATTATACATGACGGCATGCCATCTAAAATAGAGATCTGAAGTTTGTATGATCTCAGAAATCAAGCAATCAGTTTTCGCCAAGTTCATCCCGAAATTTTACAGGTATAAGTCGATACACCAGAGTTTCTAGACATCTTACTTGCCACCCCTCAATCTGAAAGAGAGGAAAAACAACAACCTTCTCGGAATTGTCGACCACTTCCTCCATCTGAACTATTTCCCTCAGAAATCTCCGGATAGGTCCAGAAAATGAGTTGTGAGATCCAAAACATTTGTTCTCTTAGCGAATAACATAAGACGCGCGAGAGTCTCACGTACTTTATAGCGGCATTGTGGAAATCCATTGTAGCAAACAATGTATATCTGAAGGAGCTATCGTCTGATGTACCAATGAAATGAAATAATAAATCTCGCAAGTCCTTTTCTGTTTGGGTAGGAGAAACCGCGGTCAATCGACTTCAATCTACACTGATGAATGATGGTCGTCAAAAAGTGATTCGAGAATATGGAACTGGAATGGAATAATAATTCACAGAGGGTTTTCACTGAAAGCTTTGAAGAATGGCTGTACTTTAAATAGATTGAATGGGATCATCGGTATGAGATAGGCAAATCGGGGATTCAGTTGTCCATTAGAGAGAAACATACATAGTTCAATGGAAATATAAACGATTGCGTGAAAAACATGCGAATGTTGAGATTATTCAGAATTATATATGACGATAATGAATTGATTTCATTGAACCTAACAGGGTTTAGCAGAAGCCATTCTCCCACTTAACTGAGATATTGAAATCAGTTTTCAATTCGAATATTTTTTTTGATTTTTGATCATTTTTACATAAGGAGGAAGAAAATGGAGCGGTACTGAAAATGAAATCGCTAATTATGAGGTATAAAACACAATGATAGGGATTGGAATAGAATGGGTTGGAATGTAATATTGAGGAAAAGCATGAAGTGGTATGAAATGAAAATGAGAATGATCATGGGAACAGAAACAGGAATTGAAATAGGGATATGAGGAGAAAGAGAAATGATAATGGAAAAAGGAATAGGAATGAGAGTGGAAGTAGGGAAAACAGCAGAGGAGTGAGAATAAGAATAGAAACGGAAATAAAATCAGGAATATCAATAGGAATACAAAAAGAAATAAAAATGGAAATAGGAATTGAAATAGGAATAGTAATATGGATAGGAAAAATGAAAGTAAGTAAGGGGAACAATTTCTCCTAGTGTAGAATATCCGAAAATTTTGCTATCGTGAATAACGAATACAATTAACACAACAATTCATCTGGGACCATATGTTTTCACTAATCTATCAATTATGATATTATCATCAACCTTTTCGAAGGCTCTAGCGGTGTCGATACAGGGGTAATACTTGAATGGTACCAGCAACATTACAGGTCAAGTTTGATTTTATTGATCTGTTCCTCATTGTAACGAAGTTATTGATTTTCTCAGGGTACGTCAGGTAGAATCAACGGTAATCACTAAAGGTTTATGTTATTGCTCCGTTTGAATGAACAACTTCCTCTATTGTCACCGCTTTCAAACTGGATCAAAGTGTGACTCTGTCGCGATAGGTAACTGCAGTATGCCAGACTGTCGGTACGAACTGGATACACCGTATCGCCGACAGAGGGCACCACTCGCCCACCACCGGACACTTCGTAGAGAGCTATTTCAAATAGTCTCGAAAGCATCCATCAAGGTATTTCCAGCCCAGAGCATCTTACTGCTTGTTAGAGCTCAGTAAAACGAAGGAAAATATCCGAATAATAATCCCACCGTCCAGAAGAGCTTGGAATAAACCGGTAGCCAGAAGTAAGTGAAAACAGGTTGAGGTAAAAGGTAGTGGTCCTCAGTTCCTATTGTATTCCTATATTTGCATGTTTCATTTTATAGAAGGCCGTTTGCTAAACACCCTCATTTATAATATAATTTTTTATTCGACTCAATTGTTTTATTTCACTCCTGATTAAGAGCAGCAGGTACCCAGGGTTTGAACCCAGGAACGGCAATTAAAGCCTGCCGTACTGGCCACCATTGATTTAGTCGATACCATAGTGACCCCTGGAGTATTTCCTTCTTCACTGAAGCTGCCCGGAGCAGTGGACCTTCACATGATAAACAGAGGTGGCGCCCGAGATAACCCGTGACCTGGACTCGGTGTCAAAGTGACACGTAACGCATAAAGAGCGTTACAAATTTGGCGCCCGAGCAAGGACCGTTTCTATGGTATACCTAGGCCGTTGATCACCGAAAGTTGTTTAAAAATCGTTTAGGGGAAGTAATTTATTTGTGGAGATATCCCACTGAAACCGTTTGAAAACGCCTCCGGAGGTGGAATTACATCGGAATACACCAAAAGTTCATCAAATCCGTTGAACTGTCATTTTGACAGATTTTCAAACCGACCCTGTGACACCTCGTCTAGTGGGTTTTCTGGTACGCAGAAGCGATTTTCACCACCCGTTCAGTGATGAGAAGCACCATAGCCAAGAAAGGAGCCGACCGGAGAAGAAGTAAGTGCCTAACCGTGCAGCAAACAACACCTACGTTCTCCGAGTGCTGATAAAAGATGTCTGGCGACGAATCCGATACTCAAGGGGACCTAACTGCACACCAGAACCCCCCGGACACTCGAGTCGGATGGATACACTTGCTGAAGGAAGACGAGCTCGACGTTGAGCTGACAAAGTTCCGGCTAGAGACCACAGGAACGGTAGACGAGAAACGTCGGCGTCTGATCAAGTATATGCGAGAGGGCCGAGCTTCACCTGCACAAATAACGAAGATGCCGTTCGTGTACCCAACCATTATTGGAAGGACGACAGTAACCGCCGCAACAACGACCATCACAGTAGCCAGTACAGGAGGACAGGCAAAACCGAGCACACTCAGTGGTACGTTAGTGGAAATTCAGTTGACTCAGCCAGGACCGTCAGTCAGCCCTATGCTGCCGCCTCTGAGGACGAAAGACTGGCAGATTTCGTTCGATGGGAGCCAAGACCCCGCCGCCTTCCTCGAAAGGCTAGAAGAGATTCGTGTTTCCCAGTGCATCCCTCCAGACCGTCTTTTACAAGTGATGCCCGAGCTGTTTGCAAGGAAGCCCTGCATTATGGTCCTGAAATAACCGGTCACGATGTCCTGACTGGCATGGCAAACCTTCTGCACCGCCTTCCAGGAGATTTTTCGTTCCCGTCAACTACCTCATCGACTTGGAAGTGGCCATCAGCAGAAGGGTGCACCGGCTGCAGGAGGAGTCATCACAATACATCACCGACCTGCAGACTCTCATTCGCCGTCATGGAGGAATTTCACCTGAACAGGAGTTGAACTGGCTGTACCGAAACCTTCACCCAGAGTTTCGACAACATAACCGCAGGACCGACTTCACGGACGTCCAAGAATTCGTTGGGATCATCCGAGAATTCGAACTACTCCGCACGGAGATTGAACACGCTTCTAGGGTAACACCGTCCCCTCGCACCAGTTCGGAGCCAGTAATGCCGACGAGACCGTTACAGCCCACGGCTAGTGGGCGCCTTCCAGACCCGCCAACGAAAGAGCCGTACCAGCGCATACGAGTCGAGGAAGTGGTCCTAGTGCCAGTCAGACCCACACTCCGACACCGCCCTCGAATAGGACCCAGAGAATGGCTCTAGAGTGCTGGCGATGTGGAGAATCTGGCCATTTGAGGAACCAGTGTTAAGCAACTCCCAGAATCTTCTGCTCAAGATGCAAGAGAGATGGGGTAATGTCTCGTGATTGTCCATGCCCACGGCCGGAAAACCGCTAGGGCGCTGCAACAGCAGGAGGCATGTGCAACCACGCCCTCATAACGCCTCTGACAACGTTGTTCCGGCCGGTGAAAACAACCGCCCATAGGACATCAACCACTACCACGAAGACTACCGAGCCCATATCCTGCTCCAGGTTTCCGGAGGCACCGTTGAAGCTCTGATTGATACCTGCGCTGTGATTTCCTATGTGGGAGACAGAATTGCTAGACAATGGGATTTGCTGGGAGTACCGAAAACTCCAACAACTGCAAGTTCAGCCCGTCTAGCTAATGGAAAAACCGTCATAGTTCCGGCAACATACAAGGTAAATATACGGTTCAATAACCACCGCTTTGAGGAAACGTTCGGACACTTATGTGGACGTTCCTCCGATATGGTAATAGGAATGGATGTTCTCCGAAGAAGAAAGTTCAGTCTTGACCTGGGAAGTGGCCAGATCCCAGTGAATCACCGCCCCGTTACGATGGAAGCACGGCCCGTGCCACGCCTTCCAATTGGAACTAGCGAGATGAGCCCGCCACTGATCCTCAATCCCGCTGAAAAGAACCGATTAGAAGATTGTCTGCAGAGAGAGCTGTCTTTGTTTGACGATATACGAGGGATGACACCGTTGTTAGAACATAAGGTCCGTCCCGAACCTATGAAGCAACGTTACCGACCCAAGAATCCGCGAATGCAGGAGGTGATAAATACCGAAGAGGAAGACATAATAGAACCCTCAGAGAGCCCTTGGAGCTCACCGGTTGTCATCGTGCGAAAGAAGGATGGCGAGCCAAGGTTCTGCATCGACTTCCAGAGGGTCAATTTCGTCTCCGAGAAAGATGCTCATCCACTTCCATTTTTTATTGCCGTCCTGGATAAACTCCGTAGACTCCGTTATATCTCCAGTATCGTTTTGCGCCAAGGATACTGGCAAGTAGCACTATCAGAGGACAGCAAACCGGTCACGGCGTTCACTGTTCCAGGCCGGGGACTGTTTCAATTCCGGGTTATGCCGTTTGGCCTTCATGCCGCACCAGCCACATTTCAACGACTCATGAACATGATAATAGGCCCAGATATGGATCCGCACTGTTTCGCTTACCTGGATGACATCATTGTTCTGGGAAGTACCTTCGAAGAACATCACCCCAACTTACACGAAGTCCTCCGCCGTCTCCGAGCCGCCAATTTACAGGTGAACCCGGAGAAGTGTCAGTTTGGCAGAAGATCTTTCCGATACCTCGGCCACCTAGTAACCTCAGAAGGAATCCGCACCGACCCCAAGAAAGTATCCTCCATCGTGAAATTACCCGCTCCCCACAACGTGCGAGGGCTGAGACGATTCCTGGGAATGGCTTCATGGTATAGGCGATTCGTACCATCATTTTCCGAAGTGGCAGCACCGTTACACCATCTGCTGAAGAAAAACCGCCAATGGTAGTGGGGACCCGAGCAGAAGAAAGCTTTTCAGAAGCTCAAAGTGTGCCTAACAGAAACACCAGTCCTGGCTTGTCCTGATTTCGATAAACCTCTCACGCTACAGACCGATGGGTCGGATCAAGGACTGGGTGCCGTCCTGAAACAACCAACGAATGGAGGAGAATGTGTCATAGCCTATGCCAGCAGATCTCTGACAGCCACCGAAAAGGCCTATTCCGTGACAGAAAACGAGTGTCTGACGATAGTGTGGGGAATCGAGAAATTACGACCTTATTTGGAAGGATACCACTTTACCGTAATTACCGACCATCAGTCCCTCCAGTGGCTTCATCCCATCAAGAGTCCGGCAGGCCGCCTCGCCCGGTGGAGTATGTTTCTGCAACAGTATGATTTTGATGTCAAATATCGCCGTGGAGTTATGAACAAAGTAGCCAATGCTCTGTCCAGAGACCTGAGAGAGGACACAGAGGACAACCTCGAAGGACTAGCGACACTAGAACCGTCAACTGGATGCTCCTGGTATCAAAAGAAGGAAACGGAAGTCCAACAAAGTCCAGAAGCATTTCCCGATTATTGCATCCAAGATGACCGTCTATACCGACACATCTGGGACTCCAATGACCTCACGGAGCCAGAACTAACCGACCCTTGAAAACTTTGTGTTCCTAAGCCAACTCGGCTCAGTGTACTCAAGGAGATGCATGATGCCCCAACAGCCGGACACATGGGTATTGCTAAAACCATCGGAGGGATCGCGGCACGCTACTATCGGCCCGGCATGTTCCGTGACGTAACCAAATATGTTCGAAGCTGCGATATCTGCCAACGCCATAAGTCATCCCAGCTGAAGCCAGCCGGCAAAATGCAACCCTTCCACAACCGTCATCCTTAGGAGTGTGTCAGCGTCGATCTCGTAGGCCATTGCCTAGGCCGTCAGAGGGAAACGCGTTCCTGGTAGTCTTTCAAGACCGATTCACCAAATGGGTACAGTGTCGGCCAATTCGTAAAGCCACCGCCAAGGCCGTCACACAAGCTTTGTATGAAGATATAGTCACTCGTTTCGGATGTCCGAAAGTGGTTCCTTGCGATAACGGAACTCAATTCACGGGACACCTGTTTGAAGAAATGCTGAAAGAACTTGGGATTACCCACCGTAGGACACCGCCATACACACCGCGGGCCATCCCAGTTGAGAGAGCTAACAAAACCCTCAAGACCATGATAGCACCAATCAGTGGTGAGCCGAGACGACCCATGGCGAGCACCATCGACGCTCTGCTGAGAGCAATAAGGGAGACGTCTCCAAACCAACCACTGAGTCCGAAGTTAAAAGAGGCTCTAAGCGCCCTCCGACCACCCGACCGTCCGACAGACCGATATCACAAGCGACTTGTAGGCTCGGATGGATACTCTCGACGAGTGTGGCTTCCACCATACAGACAGACATTCGTCAACTGGTTAACGGAAAAAATGTTCAATCAATTTCAAAAATTCGCTCCGTGTTAGGCTTACAAATGTTCAATGAAAATAAAACATTACAAGAGTATATAGAGATGTGATGATGGAATATCGAAAAATAAATTCAATTCCAGAAAAATGATTGAATTGAAAACAACACAAGTAATTCAGCGCCTCCTTGTTCATAAAAAAGAATGTACGTCTTGCCACTTGCTATGGATTTAAATTGAATGGATGGGTGATACGTGTGGATCGTTGTATTCAAACCATTCATTCGTGTAGGGATGACGCCAATAAGCCGTGTAATGGCCGCTGTATATAGTACCACTGTGATTCGATAGTGAATTTAAATTATAGCGGGGGGCTTCATTCCGCGTGGGATAATTACATACAGTTCTTCGAAAGGAAAAATCACGGTTATATCCAGTTTCTGCCTGAACCTTTCCGTTGAAGTTAATCATTTGAGAAGGATCACCAGAATATTGAAAGTATCAAAATCCCACCAATGAATGGTAAGTTACCCGCACGTTGTGTCTGGCATTACAAGTCAGCAGACTGGGACGGTCTTCTATTTTTTTTTCTGATTTTCCTTGAAGAAGGGTATGTTTTTCATCCTGTGCTCCTGGGCACTCTATGTGCCCAAGAAATTTCTGATACCATATCATTCTGGGAATGAAAACATTCATTCCAAGAAGTTCAAAGAGATCACAGTCTGAGAAGCCATGGTTCAGTAAAAGCTGCTCTGAGGCTGTCACATCCAAAAAAGAGGCATTCAATCGCTGGCGACAAGACCCTAGTTCGGAGACGATATCTGAGTATGTCAACGCAAGAAATAGGTGTGATGGAACAATTGAAGCTGCTAAAGAAGCACATAATCATAAAATTCGTTCAAAACTTGCTGAATGTCTAAACGGTTTTTGTTCGTTTTGGTCATATGCTGAAGCTGTCGCCAAAAATTTCACTTTTAGTTCATTTTCCCCTTTAACCAAGTAGGATGGATCACAAGCCACCACTGCCCAAAAAAAGAAAATATATATGCGAATATATCTACTCTGGACACATCGGGAAAAGATCCTCCGAATATCACGCCTGTCTATAATAATATTCCTGAGATAATTTTTCACCACAGAAATATAAGAAATATTTTAATGGACCTGAAGACGAATGAGGCTTGCGGATCTGATGGAATTCCAGCAATTGTTTTGAAAGCATCTGCCCCCGAATTGACACCAGTACCCGAATCATTCAACCTTTCATATAACTTAGGGGTTTTTCCAAAGTTCTTGAGGCAAGAGTTCAGCCAGTTCCTAAAAGAGGAAGAAAACTTTACCTTGTAATTACAGATCATTTCCGTTGCTTCTAACATTTCAAAAGTCAAGGAAAAAGCAATCAATATGAAGCTTATCAAATATCTAGAGAAAAGAGGAATTAATAATGATCGACAATACGGATTTCACCATCAACGATCAACCATTGACTTATTTGCTCATGTTTTTCATATCTGGCGACATTCAATCAAAAAAATCGGAGAAACGATAGCTGTTGTACTAAATATTTCAATGGCGTTTGATCGAGTTTGGCATTGGCGTCTCATTTCTAAATTGCCGTCTTATGGTTTGCCTCCCTAGTTGGGTGCTGTGTTGAAGAGTTTCTTGCCTGTTAGGTCTCTGTATGTGGTTGTTGATGAAGTATCATCTGATATTCTCTCAATAAATGCAGGTGTTCCACAAGGTTCAGTTCTGGCGCTCACTTTGTTTCTGCTTCATATCAACGATTTGATAGAGAAAACAACTTGTTCAATACATAGTTTTGCGGGTGACAGTACTCTTCATACTAGTTTCTCTTTCAGAGTCCCCATACCAGCTCGAAAAACATAAATTCCAGGAAATATTCACGTCAATGAAATCAACGATGACTTGGTGAAAATAATAGAATGTGGTAACATGAACTTGGTGGAAATTCATGCTAGGAAAACCCAGGCATGTCTCTTCTCAAGGGAAGCCGGTCTATCATCATCTAGTATTCAGATGTCAGGAGTAACTATTCCTACAAAGTCAAGTACCTCGAAGCTAGGAATAGTGATCAGAGATAATCTCTCAAAGGAAAAACATATGAGATCGATCGCGAAGGGTGCTTCCCAGAAACTTGGATTTCTATTTCATGCGAAGAGATACTTCACTTCTCGTCAGCTTGTGATGATTTACAAGGCTCAGACACGACCTGTCTTGGAATATGGTTCTCATGTGTGGAGTTCGGCACCGAAACATTAATTGATGCTTTTCGATTCTATTCAGAGAAAGGCAATCTGTCTTGTTGGTGATTCTCCGCTAACAGACTCGCTCACTTCGAACCTCTCTTGCTCAGGGATCGTTTTTCAATAGAACAGCTGAGGTTTAGAGCTATTTGCCGAAAGAGGTCTTTCCTGAGGCTTACAAACTTCAAAAACTTAAAGTGAATTCTTATCTCCTGCTGCATCAGTGAAATGCAGGCGTTTGACCTTGCGTTGCTGCTTCTCATTGATTGATAATATACGTTTGATTACGCATTTTGAGGTGGAATGCACTGGATGAATCTACTTGAGAAGGATAACGAATAATCGTTAATCATAGTTGTGCTTTTTTTCACTACATTTTTTTTTTCGATTATCTAAAAAATCGATCTGGCAACTGAAATCCACCAGAAATAACAGAATTTGAATGGCTTTGCTACAGCTGTTTTCATTTTTCCAAGACAAATACCTCCTTGAAATTCAGCTCTTTGGTGACTCATGAAATTTAAAAACACTCAAATGATCAATATTTTTCCAGTTGATGGTGAGTTCAGTTTTTTTTATTCTTCTGCCTGTTTATGTGAACTCTGCAATCGTCTCAAATATTTTTGAACAGGAACCATTTCACGCCGAACGAATCAGCTTCGACAGCAGATCCAAATATATGAGCGCTGAAATGAAATTCGATATGCATAATGAAATATCGTCGTGACTGGTTTTGCTTCCGAACTTCAATTTGTTTACGGAAACGATAGAAACGTTTACTCTCGACAGAATCAATCTGCAAGCCTCACCTTTTTCAGGCGATCACTTGGGAATATTCAATTCAATGTAGGAAATCCAAACAATTATTCGATACTAGCGACAGCACCAGTTGACCTGACAGTGTTCTGTATTGAATGATTTCACTGTACGAAAATACTCGGTCGACAAATGATGAAGTTGTTAGGAAAAAGTCAATAAGAATCAAAATGATGATGATCGATTTATTCTAGCTATTGGCTGAGATTGTATGTTACATACCGAGCCGGATAGTGCCTGATTTATTCGGAAGATGGTATATTGTTCACCCAGTAGGTAAATTTCGGATATGTGGATTTTTCTACGAGATAAACATATAATATTTTCGCAAATCATAAAAAGATAACAATACGAAAACTGTTTCCTCATTCAGTTTTGTGATGAACACGGCTGAATTATGTACGAAATAATTTCTGTCAAGGAATGATATTTCGTGCAACAGGACCGCAGCAAGTGATTCGTAGCCGCAACAGGGGCCACATAATAATTTTGCAGTCGTAAACCATGGCGAGGTCCGGCAGAGTAATTGCCCAGAGTAACTGCCGGCAAACTGAACGTTTGTATTGCTAAATATTTTATTTTCATAGAAACACTCTCATATCGACGCCAACAGTTTACTTTTCTGTATTGGCGTTGAAACGCTGTCTTTAACGTCATACTATTTATTGGGATATTGGTTTATTTCCACGGTTGCAGCAAAAATATTGTGTATACCATGGCCGTAAAGGATCTTCGCGACCTTGGAATCATCTTGCCTCGGCAGTTGCGGCCTCGGCGATAGTCTCTCTCTCTCGGAACGCGAAAAAAGAATTTCGCGCCCTTAGTATACAATAGTAAATTACGTAACAAGTCCGAGTAGACAAAATTCTAGGACGAGGCGCGAGTCCTGGAAGTCTGCGAGTCCAGAAAAACTTATTCCGGTCGCGTTGCGTACACTATTTTTTCGTCAACCTCAAAAATCGATAACAAATCGATGAGACATTTCCCTATTATATTTCTTTGTGGAACAAAATTTCGAACATTTTAATTCTTATTCGTATTAAATGTTCAAAATTCGAACAGAAGATAGGTACTAACAGAAACATTATTATTCTTACTTATATCAAAATTCGATCAATTGCTAATACTGAAAGGATTCAATTCGTTTGAAATGTTTGGTAAATTTGAATGCTTTTTTTTGCAATTTCAATTTTGTTCGTTAGTGAATTCTCTATATATCCTTCAGCGACATTGGTAGACTTCCATCCACCGTGTGTCTTCAAATTTGTGATGTTTCCACCATTATCAGCAAGAAACGACGCTGAAGTTCGACGCATGCTATGGCCTGTGTGATTTTTAGGATTGGATTAATTAAAAAAATCTGCAATTCTCAATCCGAGATTCCCATTACTGTGGATACCAACGGGCTGAATCGAACATTTTCTTGTAATTCACGAATAATCTGTCGTCTACACGCACCGGCTAGCCCAATAATTGTTGCTACCTGAAAATAAAGCAAATCAAGTTGATAATTTTATATCCCACAATCGTAATATATTGTTAGAATTACCTTGAGCATTAGATATATTTCATTATCTGCTTCCCCTTATGAATTTGTTGATTTGCTCGCTGCTCTAAACTACTGATTTCTTTGCTTCATAACCAACATTCTTTCTTTTAAGAAATGCGATTACCTTCGGGAAAGTGGCTATGTTTACATTTTTCTTCACTGAAATTGTACCTTTTAACATAGAGTACATGCTCCATAGGGTAGAGGATTTGACAGTTTCAGATATTTGCGCCAAGTATGCCAAAATTACATCCTCTGTGATAGTTTTGCATTTCTTCATATCCATTAATTTCATGAACAAATCACAAACGCTTTCGTACCTAGACTTCGATTTTTCAGGCAATAATTGTGCTGTAGCAGCAGCTGCTGCGTTGGAAATTTCGTAAGGCACATTTTCATATTTACTATCGCTGCTGCTTTCTGTAGTTTATTGCGACAATTGCGACCAAAAACCATGCAAACTTTCGAAAATCAAAATGTCAACTAATTTCATGTCAGTCGTTATTTCGTTGCTATGAAAATGTTCAACTGCATGTATCAAAATCCTAGATACCGAGATTTTTATATTCACAATGACATCAACTCTGTAATTCTCCCCAGCCTAGTCCGGAAAGTACGTACTTTCCGGACTAGGCCGGAAAAATGCTACTTTCTCAAAGAAAGTCCGGGAAATACCCACTTCCCGGACGGTTGCTGAAAAATAACTATTCTTTACAGTTCACTTCAACTGAAATTGTAGGGTAATATTTTCTTCTTACAGGTCAGTAATGAACTTTTTATCATTTCTATCAGAAAATACTATACTTTCATGCTTATTAAGCGCTGCAAAAGTGGGCTTCTTCTCGCACCCGCACGGAAAATGTTACGGAACGCTTGTGTTACTAGCTGCTTGATGACATCGAGATTCGAAGGTGGTGTGTTCAACTTTTCTAAAAGTGCTTCCAGTTTGTTTGAAGTTTTGCAGGTTCCATAAGTAGTAGAATGTTGTGCCTCCCACATATCATTCCACTCCGTGCTGTCTATCACTTTAGAGAACGGGTGAGTTCTAACCATATCCTAAAATTACATGAACATCGCTTCTACTTTCACTCTACTAAGAAGTTCCAAATGAAAAGTCTGCTATCATACAAGAATCTTCAGGTCAGATGTGTCCATACCGTGATACATAGTCCAGGAACACTTCTAATAAATTTCTTCACTGATACATTTTTTCCGCTGTGCAGTCTATCGACGTAAAGAATGCAAATGACAGTTCATCTGAGAGAGATATCCAAACTCCTCAGGAGTCTAGCTGCAGAAGCGGAAACTCTACGGGTGATGAAAAATGGATTGAAATGTATAACCAATAAGATTTCCCAATTGGAAGAAGAGAAAATAAAATCATTCCGACGGGTTCTGACTATTGGGAAGAAAATGGGGAGAAATTCAATTGATGCAGTCGGAATCACAGCTGTAGATATTCCTACAGCCTCGTTATATATAAGCAATACTGAAAATGAGTGTTGAATGTCCCTGACCTTCACAACGCTTTTTCGAAGATAAAGCCAACAATCAAATTCTGAATTAACTTTCTGTCTTATTTGGAAAAGACTAAGGTACTTTCAAAATCCCATGAACACATAGGAGATGAAGTCTTCTTAGCCAACGACTTGAGCTCTAAGGATCAAATCAAATCAAAACCTCAGAAGATATCTCGACATAGCAAAAAAATACCAAACGCAACAACCTACTCCTCATCGACAAAGACGTCGACTCTTTCGAATACTTGCAGCTCATTCCTGATTTCTACTCTAGATATCTGAAGACTGAGAGTGACAGCAGAGGGGAAGAACTTTGGTATCCTTTTTCACCTTTACCAAAAAAAATGGCCGTAAGTTGATCTCAATCAAAATCATTCTCTCTACTTATAATTTATTATCTGTATTTTTATTTATTTTTTTTTCTCAACGACAACCTTTAGTATAATATTGACCAGTCTATAAAAGATAACACTCTGATTCTGTGACTTTTTTCTCCATATTCTTACTTCCACTTGTCCTGCTTCTGCAAAAAGCTTTCACTTGATAGTGATATCCCATTGATATTAACAATAAACTAACTAATAATAATTAACAACAAACTTTACCCTGGTTCATCTGAATTGCAAATTAGTTGTTCCAATGCCAAACAACTGGACATACCAGAAAGAAACACTGAGCAGTTGTGAATATCATTTTCCTGTCGTAACAGAAAATATGCACTCAGTGTTTTTTATCGACCCTTATCATCTTCAGTGAAAAAATTTTCAAATGAACTGAAGTTTTTTGATCAGCAGTATTGCGCCTAATTTTGACGAGATATTACTGACGGGCGATTTTAATACAGATATGCTAGATGCCGATAATACGTCCACAAAAAAAAATCAAATCAATTTTCAATTCTCTCGCACTACTCAAGATTCAAATGACGGAGAGTCTTTTCAAAAAGATCCATTTTCAAAATACCAGACAACTTGTTGTGACGAAGAATGATATAGAGAATTATTACAACAAAATTTGTTGGGAAAGAAAATTAATAGTAGCAGTTTGCGATTCTTCTTACTTCTCACTTTCAATCACATCTTTCGCCACTCTCATCTGGAGATTAATACTGAAATTGGAATCCGGATCACGGAGATATCATTAATATAAATTACAACAGAACCAAACGGATCGTTAATCTACACCACTGCAGCTCGAAAATAATTTCATTTGATACATTTTAATAAATTTATGACATGGTTCCGAGGATTAAACCGCTATTATACGTCTCATGCTTTACTCCTCGGCCGTCGAGAGCACTTCTCCTTCTTAAAACGATTCGGTCGGCCATTCGAGATGCAAATTAGGCTCACGCCGTTGAATTTCCTAACTGAAACCGGGATTTTGCACATGATAGCGGCCTGGACATTTCGCTCAGGAAACGTCATCTTCGCGCTAATTTTTGAGGTGCCATCAAGAATCGTTCGTTGTCGACGTGAAGATTTAAGTGAATCATTCTCAAGGATTTCTCATTCTACTCCCGAGTAGAATAACTGTCTTTCCTACTGCATTCATATCTTGCATATTTTTAAAAATGGGTACGGAACATTATTGCGATCATTTTTTGTGAAAGTTTGGCAGTCATGCTGGTCCTCTCAAGCTCTGACACATTCGGGCGTAACACTTGTGACATAACTCAACAGCTATTTCTTACATCCGTGAGGTCAATGGTTCTGAGTTGCATGTGTTCGGAGTAGAATAAATAAGCCAAGTATGACCACCTCCTGCAACTTGTCAGCTACTATCATCATAATGAGAATATCAAAAGATTTTTTCCATCAACTACCTGACACCGTTCCCCGTTCTTATAAATTTATGGTTCGAAAAGTTGTAACTCGCGTGGATTGATGAAAGTGAAAGTATGCCCAAGACCGGTCAATCGACAATTCCATAACCACAATAAACTTTGTATCTGATAATCGAGGAAACTCGGCTATATCCGCTACCATCAGTTTGTTATAACGAATAGAAAACTAAACAGTACTATTCAATTGAAATGTTCGTTTTCTTCTCAAATCAAATTTCGAAGAAATCCTTTCGGTTTGGGGCCACCTTTGATGATTACGAGAATGGCGCATATAAAATTAACATTATTTCGTGATCATATGAGAACAAATTGAAACAATTGATCAAGAACACCACATATGAGACACCTAACCAAGAGGAATCAGTAACATTGAAAAAACAACAAAATCCATTGAACAGATAATATACAGAACATTACTGAATTACAAAGAGACACTTCCGGAAACAAAACACACTACTCATCAATATCTACAGTAAACCACCACATTTTTATGGGTTACCAAAAATACATAAGGCAAGTCATCCTCTAAGACTTATCGTAAGTTCCATTGAATCTCCATGTCAAGAACTTGCCAGGTACAACCCACATTCATTGTGTTCATATTAGACATAAGTGTAATTACTTTGTCTTTTTTCTTGAAATACACCTCTCCGAAGGTGTTTCCAACAGCACAGCTCGGGAATAACTGTGCCCACTCATCATTTTGATGATGCTATTCTGAGCATAAATGGTGGTTAATAGCCCACTGAGTCCGCTGCCAGCCATGATAGCTCCCAAGATTGACATTGGCAAGTGAAAGCCTCCAAGCCTTGGTATGACATTTTTAAGTTCTGGCTTGCCATTATGGACAATCTCTTGAGCCTTCATGTGAAGTGGCTGATCAAACGTTACAAAGCAGGTCTTCTGATTGATACTATCACATTTCTGTCGGGCGATGAGGAGAGCTGTGTATACAGTGTCGAGATTACTTGGTGGAGCATTGATGAAAGGGGGGTAAAACACTTTTGATCATTGGTAATGTTCTTCAGATGTGGCTTCCTCCATGAATCTATTTCATCCCAGCACTGGGACCTCACTTGAATGAACATTTAGTAACCACAGAATGTCAGTTGCCAATGGCAAAATAACGTCGGTAGCAACTGGGGATGAGCTATCAAGATCTTTGATAGCCACAGTTTTCAGGCCAGTGCCTGGATTTTTAACAAATGTTTGAAGTTCTGCCGAATCAGCACTTGATATCAATTGTAGTGCCGTCAGCTTCTCAGAACGTTCCACTTTCCCCCCTTCACCCCTGCGTCATATGGGGTCATGCATATCATTCCGCCCATGGCATGAAAAGTCCCTCGACCATCAATAGTATTGACATTGAAGTCAGCATTATCGAAAAGAAGTTGGCAGAAAGCATCGTCACGGTTAGGTTTCACCAAAGGTGGTTGTGGTTGCATGATGGTAGAAACTTCAAGCAATTGAGCTTCGTAATGAGAAGAAGAAAATCCAAGGGATGACATCAAATCTATTAAAAGTTTAAAACCAAATTTTTTGTTCCATTTCTCCATAGATCCTTTCTTGTTCTTCGTTATAACGGTTGTCAAGAGACTAATACATGAGTTCTATTCAACAGCCGTGCCAAATCGCCAATTTTTTTGTAGGTAGTTTGGACCTCAAGGAATATGGTGTGAAATTTGTGGAATCGAGAAATGACGATTTCTGTCAAAAAAAATTTTTTGAAAAAAACAAAAGACATATTTTGATGTTATTATCTTTGGAATAAGATTTATCGAAAAATGTTTCCCACAAAAAATGTGCGCCGTGATGAAATCTACAAAATAAGTCCTATGCAAAAATCACGTAGAATTATTAGTTTGGCGGTAAATCACTGTTAAACAAAAATTTTTCAAAAAAATTAACATTGTATTTACGAGGTTTATTTATGAAGTACTGTCCTCAAACTCATCCATCACCTGAAAGAAACTCTCCTGAAGAGATACCGGTAAGGTTTATCCAGCCATGTTATATAGTTTAGCAACAATGACCGATTTTCGTAAATCTGGCGTGTCGCTATAGCATTTGTTCCACAAGGCCGAGAAGGTGCAAAAAAATCATGGTGATTCTTTTCAGCATGTACAATCAGGATTTGAGTGAAAAAAATATTTTTAATTTTTTTTTAACATGTTTTTCGAATATGTAAGATTTTAGCTTATAAACAAATAGAAGTTACGCCTTATATATTCAAGTTATTTGAAATGTTCTTCAAGATTCCCGTAGATCTCAGCGAGACGCGTAATTTAAAAAAGAGAAAATTCCAATATCTTTATTCTAGGCCGAGATACAAAAACTTTTACGTTTGTTTCATTTGTTATTGTTTAAATAAACATTTTCGCGAAATTCAAGTTTTCGGGCATTCGTAATAGCGTTAGGCACAATATTTGATATTATAGAAACCGTTTTGAGCATTTATCTCATGGCAGATCATGATTGCATTCGGTCACTCGCACGCGAAATATACTGACGGCGGCCTCGGTTCAGCCGGGTGACGCGTGCTGGCCTGCTAGCCTCGCTCCAAGGCTCCTCTCGCGCGGCTTACTTAACAATTTCCATATCTCCCTTATAAATTGTCGTAAACAAATGAATTTTTTTTTTGATTCAACGTAGTTTTTTCTCGTGAATTCAAAAATGTTCGTGAAAATCAATGTTTTTCAATACGTACCCCAAAAAATTTTTTTTTAAATTCAATATTGATGTTGGGTGGCCTATAAATAATCTTATATTTGAAAGGTGACGAGAAAAAAAGGAAATTTGAATTCGTCCGTAATTTTTTTATAACAATTATCAACTACATACATTCCTACAAGTACCTTATGAAATACTTTTTTTTTTCTTCGGTTCATAGCAAGCGTTATCATCGTTATTTCCTACAATATTTTCATCGTCACTTAATGCAAACGTTACATCCTCCATATCATCTATATCGTCTGAAATTCCTGAAAATTGTTCGTCGATTACGTCATCGCTTAGAACTATTTCAGGTTCGATGACATTTGAACAATTTTGTCCGCAACATTTTTTGCACAATATTGTGCATTTCAGCCCTACTTTTCGACACGCACAATTAGTTTGACATTTCTGTATCGCAACTGCAAGAAATGATTTCCAATAAATTGGCCGGAATTGGGTCTTTTTTACAAGTGATCGGCACCAACATACCGTTGCTTCTTTTCCACCCCCATTGCATTGGATCCTTTGAACAACCGCCTTGCCATTCGCACACTCATAAATAAGTGCGAAGCGAATGTTCATTGCATGCCTCAGCGGTTGGGGAAACACAGCTCAAATCGAACGTACTTTCAAGGGTTGAATTCGTAAAACATAAGTTCCGAAATTCATCAAAAGAGAAGTCATAATTTTTTCGTGCGCCATATAGCGTTATAACGATGTTCTGTCTGGCTGCCTTTATCGAACTTCATTGAAAATACTAGCTTCTCTCTTGAGATAATTACGGTCACTCCTCAAAAGTTTAATCAATTTGGCTTTTCCCTGCTTGTACAGCGAAGACGTTGTGTCACAGCCTGTAAAAGCGTGGATAAGGTGTCGTATATCGGTATATATAGGTATATTCTTGCGGTTGCGATACAAGTAAATGTCAAACTAATTGTGCGTGTCGAAAAGTAGGGCTGAAATGCACAATAATGTGCAAAAAATGTTGCGGACAAAATTGTTCGAATGTCATCGAACCTGAAATAGTTCTAAGCGATGACGTAATCGACGAACAATTTTCAGAAATTTCAGACGATATAAATGATATGGAGGATGTAACGTTTGCATTAAGTGACGATGAAAATATTGTAGGAAATAACGATGATAACGCTTGCTATGAACCGAAAAAAAAAAAAAAGTATTTCATAAGGTACTTGTAGGAATGTATGTAGTTGATAATTGTAATAAAAAAATTACGGACGAATTCAAATTTCCTTTCTTTCTCGTCACCTTTCAAATATAAGATTATTTATAGGCCACCCAACATCAACATTGAATTAAAAAAAAAATTTTTGGAGTACGTATTGAAAAACATTGATTTTCACGAACATTTTTGAATTTACGAGAAAAAACCACGTTGAATCGAAAAAAAATTCATTTGTTTACGACAATTTATAAGGGAGATATGGAAATTGTTAAGTAAGCCGCGCGAGAGGAGCCTTGGAGCGAGGCTAGCAGGCCAGCACGCGTCACCCGGCTGAACCGAGGCCGCCGTCAGTATATTTCGCGTGCGAGTGACCGAATGCAATCATGATCTGCCATGAGATAAATGCTCAAAACGGTTTCTATAATATCAAATATTGTGCCTAACACTATTACGAATGCCCGAAAACTTGAATTTCGCGAAAATGTCTATTTAAACAATAACAAATGAAACAAACGTAAAAGTTTTTGTATCTCGGCCTAGAATAAAGATATTGGAATTTTCTCTTTTTTAAATTACGCGTCTCGCTGAGATCTACGGGAATCTTGAAGAACATTTCAAATAACTTGAATATATAAGGCGTAACTTCTATTTGTTTATAAGCTAAAATCTTACATATTCGAAAAACATGTTAAAAAAAAATTAAAAATATTTTTTTCACTCAAATCCTGAATGTACATGCTAAAAAGAATCACCATGATTTTTTTGCACCTTCTCGGCCTTGTGGAACAAATGCTATAGCGACACGCCAGATTTACGAAAATCGGTCATTGTTGCTAAACTATATAACATGGCTGGATAAACCTTACCGGTATCTCTTCAGGAGAGTTTCTTTCAGGTGATGGATGAGTTTGAGGACAGTACTTCATAAATAAACCTCGTAAATACAATAGTAATTTTTTTGAAAAATTTTTGTTTAACAGTGATTTACCGCCAAACTAATAATACTACGTGATTTTTGCATAGGACTTATTTTGTAGATTTCATCACGGCGCACATTTTTTGTGGGAAACATTTTTCGATGAATCTTATTCCAAAGATAATAACATCAAAATTTGTCTTTTGTTTTTTTCAATAATTTTTTTTTGACAGAAATCGTCATTTCTCGATTCCACAAATTTCACACTATATTCCTTGAGGTCCAAACTACCTACAAAAAAATTGGCGATTTGGCACGGCTGTTGAATAGAAGTCGTCCAAATTCATGTACATTCCGTCTGGACTATTGTGGAATAACAGTTTCAACATCATTCAAAAAATTGTCAGTTGTCGGGTATTCAGTGGTATTGTACACCTGAGATCGAATGTCTTCTGAAATGATATCCGCTGCTTTCACTACTCTCAGTCTCTCTTCTTCGCGATTACTGGATTTCATTGTATTGTACCAGTTGTCAGTAGGTATTTTATGCCCTGTATTTTTGAAACAGATGGTTGTTTTGTTAGGAGAGTCGACAATAAGGATATCTTCAACAAACTTCTCCAGTAGGCGGGATTTAATTGTTCTTGAATCGATTTTATATTCACCCTTGATTCGACTCTTCAATTCATCGAGTGAAAATTGACATTCTTCAGTATTCTCAAGGAATGAATAAATATCTTCCATCGCTGTCTCCACTGTGGGATACGGCCGATAGCCTTTCTTGAACTCTGAAGGCATGTGAAATAACTTCCTCTGACAAAAATGATGGTATTGTGCCTCAGCTGCAACGAGGTCCAAGTCAGGAGAAATCCGTTCAACAATGTTCAGTCCCCATTCGTCTCCACGTTTCTGTGCAGCATTCAAAAACGTGTCCCTTACAGAGTGCATCTGAACCATATGGACAGTGTTTCGTTTTGCAAGAGGAGTCTTCTTTTCTTTTCCCAAAAAATCAGCAGTTATTTCTTCCCCACAAAGGCAGCAATGACCCTTGAAGTGAAAACATTTCACAAATGACCTGAGCACAGGCCTTCCAGTGCTCGTTGATGGCTGATGGACCAAATCATCTACACAGCGTATATGGGCGGCTATCATAGCCTCGTTGCAATATTTTTTTTGGCATGTGCTATGAACTGTTATTTTCTCTTTCCCCGCTAAGATATGTAGATGGTCTCTTCTTGCCCTCTTTTCAGCTGCTTTATGCAAAGTCTCAATTCCTTTTTGTTTTACTGTACGGGTCAGGGCTCCTTCCAAATCTTCATTGCAGATGAAGCATATATTTTCCGACATCTCTGCTTGTGAGGCCATTGTTAATGTCAACAAACAATATTACAGTAACTCGTCCAGGTACCAGTCATTCACTTGCAATAAATAGAATATATTAGTTTTTTTATTATTATTTAAATATGGAGTCACAATGGCAAAAAAAATCAAAAAAACAATATGCCGTTGTTTTCATTTTAATGCTTACTGCCCCCTCAGTAAGGTTGGTTAAAACAAGTATACATCCATTTTGTAGGTGATTAAATTCCCTACAATTTTTAATCTCATACTTGTTTTTCTCAAATAGGTCAAAAATGAATTACAGCGTTCCAAAGTTAGATGTTTGAAAAATTTTCCGGAAAATGCGTATTTTTTTATCTTTTTTAAAATATCATATCTCGTGAACTATCTGCCCTACAAACAAAATTCAACACGTTTATTATAGGGAATTTCATTCTCTACAACATTGAATGGAACTCTCTTGTAGCTAAAATGCACCGAAACAAAGATATAAGTGAAAATCTAAAAAAAGTGCCGATTTTTTTCGGTTTTTTCAAAATGGCGGCGGGCGCGGAGGGGGAGGGAATTCTGCATTTTTGATTTTAAACACTTAACAATCATCCTAGACAACATATCAAAAATTTAGAACTACCCAAATATTGGAATCTATATCTGGTAATGGAAATAGCTTTATAAAGAATACTCTACATCTGATTAAAAAATTGCAACAAATAGTAATACAAGCTGGAGATATTGTGGTGACTTCCGATGTGAAGTCTGTCTACCAACGTACCTATCAACAAAACTTCAGAAACCATCAAATCCAAGTTAGAGAATGATAGAAATTTGATCAGAAGAACGGAGTTAAATGTAAATGCCATAATGCATATCTCAAAAGTATGTACATAAAAATTGAATTTTCAGTTCAAAATTGACTTTTATCTACAATAATTTGATGTGGCTATGGGTTCACCTCCACCAAGTCAATTTTGAACCAAAAATATGTTTTTTCCTTACATACATTTGAGATATCCATCATGTGGAGTATGAACTAACAGTATGTTTATTTAGTACTTCATAACAGTGATGCATATTTTCTAGGAATAAATTCTCCATGTTCCTCATACTCGATTTTTCATGTAGCTCTCTTCTCCTATGGAGTTATTTCAGAACAGAACAGAACTGCTTTGCCATTACTCAAAATATTCAATTGCATCTTCCCTATCGAGAATTTTGTCTGATCGATATGAAGGTGCTGTAGTTCGTCTAATTTTGTTTGGCGCATTCCACAAAAGTTACCATTTCGTTGAGCGAAAACAAAATCACGTAGATCGTTATCTGATTCGAATCTTTTCTAACCCTAATCATTACCGTAGCGGCGGAATTATCTTCAACAAGTAGGTGGTATCGATTATTCATTCTGAAATTTTTGCTCCTGTATATGTTTATATTATCAATTATCATTATTCGAGTGTCATGCTTAGAGTGAATTATGCTCAAAGATGCAATGATATATCACCCATACAGTTACGCATGGCAATAATGTCCTGGTTTGTAGAATTAACCCATTAAGGACGGAGTTTATTTTTTTTCAGAAAACTTGTTTTTTTTGTGCTTACTTTATTCGGTAGGTATAAAGAGCAAAGAAATAATTAGAAAAAAAAATTTATTTATTTTTATTCCGTAAGAAACTGGGTGTTGCAAAAACGCAACGCCAGTCCTTAGCAGTATCAAAATGATCTTAACTAAACAAAATATTTAAAATCTACTATGGAAGTCAACATTACATTTTTTGCACATTCCAACGTTGCATTTTATACAATATGTTCTTGTGATAGATGAACACATGTCTCCAGCACACCGCCATCGTTTGTTATTTTCAATAGAGTCTAAAATATGACCTGCATTGTCATAACGAATATCGTCACTGACTCTTGATGAAGAACGACTTGATACACTCGATGATGGACGACCTCCTTGACGTGGAAGAGTTTGATACCTGGTCAAGTAACTTTTCACAATTTCCCTTCTGAACTGCAATGAAGTTGATTTGTTACCTGCACGTTTATGTAGAATCCATGCATTCTGTATTGTAGTATCAAGCAGCCAAGTGAATAGATTCCACCACCATTTTTTTTCTCGAATGCTGATCCGATGCCTTGAGGTATTTTCATTCATCAAATCTGTACCTCCCATTGATGAGTTGTATTTGGCAATAGCTAACGGTAC
This sequence comes from Zygogramma bicolorata, assembly GCA_032362365.1. Classification (NCBI taxonomy): domain Eukaryota; kingdom Metazoa; phylum Arthropoda; class Insecta; order Coleoptera; family Chrysomelidae; genus Zygogramma; species Zygogramma bicolorata. The sequence continues at coordinate 211,890 of JAVJAQ010004346.1, read as the reverse complement.
TTGTATCTGGATATTTCTTTTCTCAGCTTGAGAAAACCTTTTTACATGGTTCAACGGATGTGAACCATATTCTGTTGATGCAAGTGTAACGATATTATTATCATTCCATCTGATAAGTATTGTTCCGTGAGTCCTATCCACTGTTGTCGCATATTCTCCTCTGGGTTTCTTTTGTAGTGTTTTCTTTTGTGGAAGAGGACATCCACGCGGTATACGATTTTCTCTAATAGTGCCTGTTGCACCATATCCAAGACTCTTCAAATAATGCTATAAATGCAAACTTGTGAATAAATTATCGAAGAAGAAGTTATATCTCAGATTTCCTTTACTGCAAATTTTCAATTCATCTATCATTTTCACCAATGGCGCGGCACATTTACCAAATACTTTTTTGTAATCCTCCGGAATATTATTGTCAGTACCTTGATAAGGAATGAAGTTTATCAGATATCCACTTTGAGTTGTCAAACTCCAAATCTTGTATCCAAATCGTATAGGCTTACATTTTATAAATTGTTTGCATGCGTGTCTACCATAATATTTCACCATAGTTTCGTCAAAATTTAGATCTTGTTCTGGGACGAAGTGAGTCATGAATTTATTTTTCAAAATGTTCATGAGAGGTCGAACTTTACAATATTTATCGGACAAATCAAGATTGTCATTATTTGTACAATGCACATAACGACAAATTGAAATGAATCGATCACGTCGCATAGCAGACTTCACCATTCCATTTCCCATATCATCACTACTATCCCAGTAAAACTTTTTTCCTGGCAAAATATTGTAGCCCGATAATATGAGAATTCCAAGGAAACATTTCATATCATTGGAATCTATTGAAAAATTTTCTGCATTTTTTTGTCGGCTATATCTTTCAGTTTCCGTTACTAATAATGATATAACATCATCGTCAATGAATAACTCAAACATCTCGGTAGGAGTAAGGCATTTGAAATTTTCATAGTTACTTTGAGGGAACTGCTTTTCGTTGGAAACTATGTCACCATTTATCCAAGAAATGTTACTGTAGTCAACTTTTTTTACGGAGTCAACAGGCTGTGGTTCTTCCTCGGGTTCCTCTAGAGGTTCAGAAAGAATTTCATTAGCATCTGTATCGTCTTGTTGAAGAATGCTTATTTCGGCTGCAGCGCGCAACTGATTTGCAGACAAATTATCAACAAGACCACCCCCGTCTTCATCTGCAGAGTCTTCATCCGTCAGTTCAGCCGGTTCTGGGGGTTCAATATATATTTCACCAACGTCTAAATCATCTGCGTAAGCCATTTGCAGAGCCTCTTCGAGTGTGAGTCCACCACTAAGAAATAAATATGAATTTGAAAATGCAGTAGTCATAAGGACTGGCGTTGCATTTTCGCAACGCTCTGAATATTGCAACAAAATCACATGACTATTGAATTTCAAAGTTTTCAAATGGATACCGATGGATAACTGAATCAATTCACTATCGAGTTCAAATGGAAAATAAACAATTTTCATTATAATCAAAGGAAAAATAGTACTTACACTAAATTGAAGTCCATAGCGAGATCACAAATTCAGAACAGTAACACAAAACAATCAACTGTACGAGACAAACTATAGTTATAGACTGAACATTTGTACCAACTTAAAAGGAGTGCATTTATCACCCACACTGTTGCCATTTTTTTCGAAAAATATTGATATATTAGATTAAAATATCCCTTTGAAAAATTACAGTTATGCGTTGCGTTTTCGCAACGCTAGTCGTTAATGGGTTAACATACCTGTACAACTTGCATCGTCATCAATCTAGACTCGAACGATATTTCCATATTATAGCAATTCGAAGGCAAGGCCGAATGGACATATCGCCTCCATACTCCGTATATCACTCACAGAGTATAGTGCATTTCCATATTCCGGCTATAAAAAAGTCAACAGCCTGCTCTACCATAAGTGCGCTCCATTGTTTTTTTAGCGAATTGATGAAATTGGAATATTGCTTTTCTAACCGAATGTGGTTGGTTTGTTTTCAAAAAATAAAACACGCCATCTTGAGAACCATTAAGAGATTTGAAATTTATAATCTAATATATGAAATTTCCATATCACAATGTTAGTTACCGCACTCCTCCGAAATGGCTTTACCGATTTTATATGCGTATTCAGTAAGTCTGAGAGTCGGCTACTATCTATTTTCCGTAACCCTAAGTGATAAGGGTTGTTCGCCCTTAAAAATTTTTAATTGATTTTTTGACAAAATTTTTTGTTTTTATTTTTTATAATGTGGCACCAAAAAATACATACAACCCCAAATTTTAACTTTTTCATCACCAAACCCCTATTTTTTATGGCCATTTTAGTAATTCAATCATTTTTCATCCCGCTCGATAACTGATCAATTATAGTGTTTTTAACTGTACTTCGATTGAAAGTCTGAAATGTTTTTCAAGAAAATGAACATTTATTTCTATCATCAGAGTTTAATCCTAATTTATGCTTAGTGTTACCAATCTTATATTCTTTAAATTTGCCGCGCCTTCACTGGTGAACAACGTGATGCCTTGGTCTAATCTACTTTAAATTTCACATTGAAATTCTTTCATAGAATTGATGGAAGACATGTTTCGTATTTTATTGAAATTCATCGTCTAACGGAGTTGAAAAGGAGTAGAAAATTATTTTAGGGGTTAATCAAGGCACAGCCTAAACCACTGATTGTATAGTTCTGAAACTTGGAGGGTGTCTTCTTTGTGTGACGTAGGTATCCGATGAGAAATATTTTCTAGAAATTCCACTTCTAAGAGGTAGAAATACGTGTTCGAAGTTTATATGGGACTACTTGATTCATAGGTCCAATCTATTTCAAATTATGCATAAAAATTCTTCAACAGAAAAGATGGAAATCGTGTTTCGTATTTTATTGAAATAAATCGCCTAACGGGGTAGAAAGTTATTTTAGGGGATAGTCAACGCACGGCCTATTATACCACTAATCGTAGAGGTCTGAAACTTAGAGGGTGTATCCTTTATATGATGTAGGCATCCGATATGGAAAGTTTTTCAGAAATCCAAGCCTAAGGGGGTGAAAAGCGGAATCATAGTTTGTATGGGACAACGTTCTTCAATTTACTTCAAAGTTTGCAAAAATATTCCTCAACAGATTTGATGGAAGACATGTTTCATTGTCTATCGGATAAAAAAAGATTCAACATTTTTGACTTCTTTCAAAAGCTCTTTCGAGTGCGCCTATAACTCAGAGCTGTTATCAACCCAATAAAACTCTAAGTACAATATAATAGCATCACAAAAATGATTAACCCCCAACGAAGAGGGCACGGGTCAGCTAGTGATAGAAAAAAACAATATTCATATTCCAATAAGTGATGAATATATGCCTTGTTCGAGAGTGCTATGGATGCTTACGTTTGATTTCAAATGTAAGTGTCGACCATGCATAATATCGTAGAATCACATTCCCAATTACTTTACTTTTTCATCGAATAGGTTAGGTTCACCATGTAAGCGACACAAAACATGCTTTGTGAAGTGAACAGGAGCATGCGCGTTACGATTAGGAAGCGGTTACAACAGATATTTCCCTGGAGTTGTGTCTACCAATTGGAATTCTTGAACACAAAGAAAGTGGTAGCCGTCTTCAACGAGCCCACGACCGGCCATGCGAGCGTTTTCTGCTCACTGGTAATTATGCCTTCAACTACGTTAGCGGACCCGTCATTCTGCAATCAGCAGTTTATAAATTGAAAACAAAACATTGTCTCTAGGTGGAAAGGTGTTATTGGTTGTTTTTCTAAAGGTGAATAGCGACGAATGATTGGACGTTCTCGGGATTTGTGAAAGAACGAATGAACAATCTTCACAAGACTGCAATAGGAATATGTTCGCAACACAAGTACTCGATTGCAACTGTCGCCATTGGATATTAGTCCGGTGGGTATTATAATTATTACTGGTTCAATGCTCCAAAATTCTTTTCAACATTCTCATCGTAAAAAAACGAAGAACACGAGATGAAAATGGACTTCCGATAGAAAAGAGAAATGACCTGAAGAGAATGAAATATAACGAAATAGACTGTTGAAACTTTTCCTAGAGATCAATTACAACACCAAACTGATATTTTTGCACTCGACGCGCGTTTCGCTGACAAGGTTAGCATCTTCAGGAGAAGAAAATTGATAGTCGTATGTAAGCCATACTGGCTTCATAAATTCTCCAGTATAAGTTCTCAGTGGCATCGTTGAGGAAAAAAATTGTTTTGGGAAGTTAGCGAATAATCATGTAACATCGAGGACAAAGCTGCACCAGTTTCAAATTTCAATTGTACTGGTTGCCCAATAATAATAATTTTCTTTTCAGAGATTCTGGTGGAGATGCGTTATTGATAGTGAGAATCGAAAAATTCTTTCGGTTCTTCGAATTTCAAAAAAAAAGCTTATCTGTCATCTTCACTTTCGACTATTATTACGCTCGTGAGCCATTCCGCCAGAAATCATAATCACTCCGTCGTTCCCCAGAATAAGTCCAAAAATGGAAGCATTTCGGCTCGCAATTTTTCGTCCACCATGTTTTCACCTAGAATTTTCACAGAAGGTAGGGAATAGCTCAGGATTATCCTTTATTTCATGCCGCTGTACGCTAGAGCCTTGGGGGTGGTTGCCACCCCATCTCGGGGAAATTTATTATTACATTTAAACTGTAGGAAGCGACGGAAAAAATAATTCTGAGAAAAATGGTCCATACTCTTTTTTCGCAAAAGAAATATTCTTTGAGTTATTCGAAGTTGAAACAGTTTTTTGACGAAAAAATCGACTTTTTCATACGGTATTTTGCAAAAAACTCTAAAAATATGCATTTTATGAAAAAAGTATACAGAGCCAAATTGCAACTTTTGAATAAATAAAAACAATGCTTTTTCATAATTTTCTACGACACATACGAACTGAGAGAGAGCAAATTAATGCTCAGCTTTTTCCGTGAAATGTATGAATTGGAAGATTTGAAGCGAAATAAAGAGAAAAATTTTGAATTTTAAAAGAATATTCATAGAATGATTTTTTGAGTATTCAATTGGAGCGTTCAAACGAACAAAAAAGTCTCCCTTGCATGAAAATTGACCGACTTATGATCAAAACAAGATCGGTAGCCGTTTCTTTCCACGAAACAAATCTGTAGAAACAACCCCCAAATACCCCCCAACTAACATTGATTCGCACCTTTCTGTGATTATCTTTTTATATGTACCATTAATACACCAACGAAGTTTGACCAATTTGAAATGCCTAATTTCAGAAAAATTGGAGTTCAAAGTGAAAACGATTTTTTCAATTTCGTATTTTTAACCCATTCTTGAAAATATCTCACAAAATACTAAAGATACGAAAAAAGCGATATTGTCCTAAATTGTAGCTTTTCTAATGACAAACATTTTCCTGTGCACAGATTTTTTGTTCAGTGAATAATCGGCGAGATATGGCCGTTCAACACCTACATTTACGATCGAAAATCACCTAATTCAAGCGCTTCAAACTCCCTCCATTATAAAATCAAGAGATCTTCAGTAATTTAGTTCACCTAGTCTCATAGCTCCTGAAATGAAGGATCTATGCTTAAAAAAACGATTAATTCTTTTCTTGAAAAATTTGAATTATCCGCTTCGGAGCGTAGTAATCTACACAACCAGTATATTCGGCCGTTATTCGTAATATGTTTCACTTTTTCCATTCATATTGGAAGACAGAAAAAAAGAATTATTTGCTCGCGTGTGAGTGTATATTTTGTTGATTTCTCACCAGTGTAATGAATCTAAAGTTCTAAGACATATTATAAAATTTTTTTCAAGGGTACTAGGGCATGAAACAATCATTATTCAACTATTTTCACCCATATTTAGGTTTTTAATGTTATTTTATAGTTTTGACAATAAGGGGTAGTTCTCACCCCTGAAAAACAAAACGCGTACAACGGCGCAATATAGAAAATGAACTAGAGGGTGAAATAAGCCTAATCCCTGAATTTTCGTGAAAATCATTGCTGAACGAGAAAATTGCGAGGTTTTACCATTATTAGCTTCATTTTCTGGACTGAATGTATTTGTCACCATAACACAAATTCACGCAGACCCATCAAAATACCACATCTGTCGACTAAATACGGAAGTTGCCTCCGTCATATTACAACTGACAGCATATCTCCCTGCATACGCCGTAAGATTATTAACGACCCGTAGTTTCCTGCAAGACGGAATCTCTAGACTCCGCAGGAGGATATACTGCAATCATTAGGGTGCGCCAAAAGGTGTTCTTACGTAAAAACCTAACAGAAATACGCTCGCGTTTACCAGATAAATGAGAAAATATAGCGCTGTAATGGCAAGATATATGTTGAAGAGGCCAGCGTACCGGAGAAAGAAGGCAACTGAAATCGCTGAACGCGGAATTGGCGGCTGTGAACACATTCTGTTTTTATAACGTTCGTATCCTAAACGCGAATCTGATGATTCAGCTGGAAAAACGTAGAACAGGTTGGAATGATGCAACTGTATAAATATTCCAATTTTCATGATGAGATTGATTCTAAATTTATTTTTCAATGGTGGTATTGGTGGGATTGGTATCAATTTGATCAAAGAAAACTATTTTTTCTTTGCTAGCGTTTCGAATTTTAATAAATTCATCATCAGGGCTCTTTAACAATGATTTTCGTGTTAAAGTGGTAGGATATAAATAATATAAGAGAATGCCAAGCAAAGTATTGGAACATTTTCATGGGCTCAAAATGTTGATTAATGAAAAAACATTTTTTCAAATACTTACCAAAAATCAGTTTTTCCGAGTAAAAATATTAAAATCTGAAAAATAGAGTTCTCAAAATATCTAATCCAGAGTATCATCAAAAAAATATCGAGCAAATAAAAAAATTTCTTCTAAGGAATAACTACCCGCCATCATTAACTAATAAAATTCTCAAGTATGACAGACAATCAAATAAAATAAACAATCCAATTATGAAATATAACAAAATACCATATGTGAGAAAAGTAGTTAGTTTATGCCGATTTTGAAACCTCCCCCCTCCACTGACCTTGCCGTGACCTTGACGGTGAAGTCAACAAGGTGACTTTGACAGTCCGTTTGACCTTCATATGACCTTGGAAACGAGATGACCTTGAATGACCTTGAAAACGCTATGACCTTGAATGACCTTGAAAACGAGATGACTTGAATGACCTCTATGAGTCGTCACCTTGAATGACCTCTATGAGTTGTCACCTTGAATGACCTCTATGAGTTGTCACCTTGAGTGACCTTTGGTGTGCGTGTGTGCACAGTCCAGCGCATGTTTGACCTTCAATGCCCTTGAGTGTTGGCATGGTCTAGCTTGAGCTGCATTACCCTTGAATGACATTGACATTTGTGAATCGTCTCTGAGCTGGTTGCGATCGAACAACATCACACTAAATATTTTTCTAGCATCGAATGACTTTGTGCAATGTCATATTGAGGAGGAGTACATAAACCCTTGAATAACCTTGAGCATTTTCAATTATGGACTTCGGTCTCCAATGTGTATGTGCAGAGTGTTCAAACTCACACCCCCACCCTTTTATCAATTTCTATATAAGCTCAAAACATTTTATTTGGTGTCAGTTCAGATCATCGAAACGAGTAGTAGTAGTTGTGCTTCGAAGTCGCACCACCAAGAATCCATCCACCCAAGAAGTGAACGTCGTCGTCATAGAGGTGAACATATTTTATATTTTGAAATTATACTTTCACTATAATTTGAATATGGATAATTTGAAATTAGACATTGAAAAGATCAATTTTGCCATAGTTCAGCAGACTGAAGCTATGGAACAGAAACCTTTGACATCATTAGCTATCGATAAGGGTTATAAAATTGAAAAAATGTTATTACTCTCCACGCGATATGGTAAATCCATCCAAGTTATACTGATCGATGAAGAAAGTGATACTTCGTTCAAAGTATGGCTTCCTAAACGTGTGACGGAACAATTCACAGAAAATATCATTCAAAATGTTAATTCATCACAAGCTAAATTGGTGATGACTTATTTGGGGCAGAGTGCTTCGGAATATGTTGGTGCCAAAACCCGCTCTTTGGTTAAATTCAATGTGTTAGATTGAGAGCTCTATTGTTTTTCTAGTCTCTATCCCTCTTTATATGTACATAGTGAAAAGTATATAAATAAAATATAAAATATGTATCAGTTTTACACACTTCGAAAACGCGTCAAAGTGAGTGTTTTTTCTGTTAATGTTTTTTCATGTTTTTCTCGCTTTCTTAGCATCATTGCCGAATTCATGAATCTTATTTTGGTTGTTTCAGAACTCCCCCACCTCAAACTACAAATATGTGGATGCACTATTCGAGTGAATGGTATCCGGAGGCAAGTGACTTGGGTTCTGCTATAGAAAGGTTGTCTTGCGAATTAGCTGATTTGAGTTGGGACGCTCTACATGCATCAAATTACGATAGTGATATATGCTTCGATTCTGAAGAAGTGCAGAAAGTTCTGCAGCTCAGTGAAAATTATGAACTTGGTGTAGCGCTGTGTAATGCTTATTCTTACGGAAATATTGATTTGAATCATTTCTGTAAGCTCATGATTCAAGCTGACTTGAAGAAATTCCTCTCTGGCATATACAGTTACCTACCATCAACTATCATAGATGAATACCAGCTGAAGACATTGGATCCCAACTCACAACAACAGGTGGAGAGTGAAGAAGATGAAGAAATGATGTAAACTTTGAATGATTGATATATATATATATATATATATATATATATATATATGTATATTGTATATAAAACTATGAATAAACTATAAAGTAATCATATTTGTTTATATTCATATGTTAAGGATGGAATTAAAAGATAGAATTGGTATTAAAATATTTTATTCATTGACCAAAAAAAACATTCTACAGTGGATAATGATTTACATGTGATTCTTATGATAACCCAATATGAACAGATCCAGTGAGAGCACTATAACTCAAAAAAGCGTCATGTAAAATGAGTGCATATACTTTGGTACTCGATGGAAACTTCAATTTACGTGTTTCAAACTCTATTTTGATGTCAACGGTGGATGATTTCATGGCATCTGGTTGGTGTGAGCAGTCGATCACAAATATGGGGTTACTGCGGAAGCTGCTAATATTCATCATCGGTTCACTCATTGCTCTATCATAGTAGCTACGTTGAAAATTCTCATATGCATAGTATGCAGATGAGTCTAACTTCTTTTCGAAATCCAAATTCCAACGTTCATATGGAAAGACTTCAGAGTTCAAATGTACTCGTATATTACTTATGTCAGCATCTTTGAATGTCGTTGCATCCTTTGATATACTGTCGGATTGTGTGGTCTGCTGAAAGCCAATTATGATGAATCGAGGTCTCTCCAGACTGTTGGTTGTTTTCACAGCCCACATATCCGATGCCGTTTGTCGAAGTAAAGGTAACTCATAAAGATCCCACATACGATAAGCTACTTTCACTATAGCATTATTGACACTTTTATTGATACGACTCAGAAGTTTCAATTTGAGACGATCTTCTGGCACAATATGTCTGATTCTCCATTCAACCTTGTTGATTTGAAAATCAGCCTCAACTTCCCCCATATATGCATTTCTGAATGTTCGTGCCATGATCAAAATAAGCTCTTGCTTAACATTCAGAATACCTTTATTGTAATCTTCAGCGAATCCCATGAGGTACTTCAAAGGTAATTTACCACTGAATACTGTGCTGGTGGAATCCCATATTGGTTGATTAGTTTGGTTGAGCCCCCAACCTACAGATAACAATGAATTAGCATGCGTTCCTCCGAATGATACCATAGTTTTCATTGTAGTGACTATGCCAGGTTTTCGAACAACAGCGACTTGTTCGCCGCCCATTTCATAACGAATCTCATCGAACAAGAAAGCGAGGGCGTTATTAGAAAGGTAGCATGGCTTTGTGGCGTCAGTGGGGTTGAACTTTCCTTCAATATAAATGTAACTCTCTGCGATATCGAGTATCAGATCTTGAAAGTTGATTGGAATTCTGATTTCGTCGGAATTATTGAAATATGGTGAGCCATATGGTTTGTATGTATGCTCATGCAGACTTATCAACGAACGGTCGAATACAGGTTCCTCGAAAACTTCCAGTTTCTCACTTGTGGTAAGAGTGGCCATATTACTTGCTTCTTTTGTAGCGTATTTTCAAACCGATGGATTTCAGAAATTTCAGGCTATCAGCGCTTATGCTATATCTTGATCGTTTAGCAGACACACGTGGAATGAAGTGATTTCGATGTTCCCTTTTCTTTATACGTACATCACTACCATTGCCACCACCGTGTCTCACACAATATTTTGGTGACCTCTGTCGTCGTTTGCTGAAGCAGAATCCCATCATCGATTTCAGTTACAATTCTACCAATTCCAATTTTATTATAATTTTTTCACCATTGAAATCAATCAACAGCCCATTATCGTCTAAGATGCGTAGTGTAATGTTGTCGAGATACTGACGTCCTTCTGGTTTGATCGGCATATATATGATATTTTTTGGCTCCTTGGTGAGTTTGTAGCCAGGTTCCACATCGATATCGAATTCGAAGATGCTGTGAGCTTCATCACCATTGGAATATGCTCCAGAAGTGACGTTGCAATCGACACGGATGATTCTCACGTGGTTGATATCTACAGGTAATGTCGATTCGTGATTTTTTCCACTTTCGAAGACACTCTTTTCGAACCCTAATAGGTTAGCGATTGAGTTTTCATGCCGGAGATTGATGTTATATTTTGATCGCATTTCACATTTGAGAGTGTTGTTGTTCGCGACTAGAAGAAATACTTCATCGATATCCTTTTCAACGCCATCTACAGGTTGCGGCTCTCTGGATTTGATAGATTTCTGAATGACCCTATTAATTTCATCGATCTCATAGGCTCCTGGTGGGATTTTGATAATAATAGGAGGTGAATTAACCCTCTTGGAATAACTGATGACATTATTCCTCACATCCACATTGAATATTGAGTTATAGGAGTAGAAGCCGTGCAAACCCAGACCATAGCGACTTCCTGTATTCAATTCGATAGGAGGGTAAAAGTTAGCACTCAACTCGCTCGAGTCTCCTGACAGTGTGAACGTGCGTGACATGACTGATGAAATATTAGTGGTTCACACCATTTTATTGCTGATTACATAGGTGTTGGTGCTGAAGCACTCGCCGTTTTTTTGGTGGAGATGGTGAGTCCATATCAACTTCGTTATTTGTTGCTACATTCACTTCTTTCACCCTACAGTAGCAACAAAAAATTTTCTGTGGGGATGGGCCATCATTAACATCAGAATTACTGCTATCACCATCATTATAATGTTCTCCACAATACTGATACTTCAATACATCGATATCATTCTGATGGTGTGTGGGTAGCTTATCCCACACTGATGCAATCTCATGAGCAGCGCACCCGATTAATACTTCTTTCGGCATATCCGCAAGCTGTTGTTTGGTCATTTTTCGTAAGCTGCGTAATCTGGAATAGGCAATCAGAGAATGGCCCATCCTCTTGATACTTTCCCGATCCTGGGAAGGAGTAGTACTCATTGTGCGTTATCACGGAGAAACTTCAGACACAAATGACCGCACCAAACTGTGTTGAATTTCTGCTGACGTTCATAGTTATAGAGGATTTCATCGACCGCTTTCGGGCCCGTACGAAAATAGTAAATCAATTCCTTGGGAGGGGGTAAATCTCCGAAACTATCGAAATAGCTTACTAAGTTATTGCTCTTCTTATATGCTACCCAATGCGTCCCCGAGCCGCGTTGACTGTCCAAATTGACTATGGCTGATTCACATCTATGCGGTCCTGATGACGGTAGACTGTCACGCATGAATACACCGCGAAAATGAGGAATCTTCATTTTCTTAGCAAAGTACTTGAGGTCGATATCGGACAGAGCTCTTTGGGGTAGCATATCTAATAGTTTTTTGACTTCTGAGGGTTCAAATATAATCCTAGTCCTTTGCGATACGGCTTCAAATATACCCCCTTACCGCTTTTACCTAGAGCGATAGCCTCCATATGTTTATTGTGTCTGTTCGCTTCGATCAATTGTTGCCTACTTGCTTTTGCTGCGTGTACTGCTCTCGTGATGCCAGCTGTTGCGCCAGCCAAAGTACCCAGCGCTGATAACCCGGCGAAAATTGGTATAAGTGGTAGAATTCCACCAATTTTTGGAATTGGTATTATTCGAGGGGTGCGAATTTTATTCTTCCCACCAGCTGCCTTTGTAAACTTGCGTGCCGCTTTCAGTGCAATATCAGCAGCTCTCTTAGAATTATTTATAACGAAATCTCGCCCCCCAGCCTTATGTAGAACATCACGAACCTTTCTAACAATGCCAGAACCAAAGGCCACGGCCCTCTTTCCAACATTTGATGGTTTTGCACTTTTCTTCCTCTTCATAATTCGCTTTTTTGTTTTCTGTCGTAGTTTGGATGATGACTCACAACCCATACCAAACCGACGTTTCCCCTTCATGATTGTTGTGATTAGCCAAGCGGCCCCTTTCTCTGCTACGGTGGCGTCTTTAGCCTTGAATCTTTGCCAAGCGGCCTCCTCGAGTTGTTGGTCTGCCCTGTGTCTAAATTTCAAATCGTTCGGATTCTGTAGGTATGCAATATCGTGTTTTTTACAGGCGATATCGAGCTGATTTATACCGGAATCTCCTCTCGTTAATCTCTTCTGTAATTTGGTACCGGGTCCACAATACTGATAACCGCCAGGTAAATGCAGTTCAAATGGTAACCTATTTATAACTGAATTGACTATTCCTTCACCAGTTTTATCAGATAGAAAACTCGTACGTCTGTACCCGTTGGGCATCATCAATTAAATAGAGAGTATACCGACTGTCTTCATTTATATAGTCTTCAACCGCCATACAATGCGCATTGTTAAGCAGAATCAAGAGTTCGCTATCGATAATTTGGATAGTAGGGTTGGAGGCGGATTAGAAAATGACGTTAAACAGCGGCATGGGTCTCTCCTCCCAAAATCTGTTCGCGGCCTCATCATTGGACCTTCGAATTGTGGAAAGACAAATGTGATGATTTCACTGCTGACTCACCCGCTGGGGTTACGTTTCGCGAATGTATATCTTTATTCGAAATCTCTGTATCAACCCAAATATGAGTACTTACGTGAAGTGTTAGCGCCAATCAAAGGGTTGGGGTTCTATACTTTTGGTAATAATGCAGCTGAAATAGTGGAGCCATCAAACGCCAAATCCGACTCTATATTCATTTTCGACGATGTTATGTGTGAGAAACAGGATGTTATCAGATCGTATTTCAGCATGGGGCGCCATAAGAATGTGGATTGCTTCTATCTAGCCCAAACATACTCTCGAGTACCGAAACAACTAATTCGAGATAATTCAAACTTCATTGTGACATTCAAGCAGGATGATATGAATCTCAATCACATTTTTTCCGACCATGTGTCACCGGACGTAACGTTTAAGCAATTTCAAGATATGTGTGCAAATTGTTGGAGTGATAAATACGGATTTCTGGTTATCGATAAGGATAGGGAGATGCAGGATGGCCGATATCGAAAAGGATTTGACGCATTCATATATCCCTGATGTTACCAGACCATTCAAGTCAATTGAGTAGTGGACAGCGCCGACGATACTTCAGTATTCTCACCACCAGATCATTATGGATAGTGAAAGTAATGATGAGATTTGTTTGAAACGAAAGCTAATCGAAGCAACTGATGCAGTTCGGAAAAAATTCAATTATATCAAGAGTAGCCGCATTGGTAATCGAGTGGCGCTCGAAAAATTGTATGAACCGATCTCAGTACCATTGAAAGAAATATCAGCCAATACTAAAAAGCCTCTAATGAATCAGACGCCAACAACAACAACAACAGTACCAAAATCTTCTGGACGAAAAACCACACTATTCACACCAAAAACAATGAGGACTAGTGAATGGCTTCCCAACTTGATGAAATTCGATGGATTGGATGGTGAGAGCGTCGAATATAGTACCCCTGCCGATGAATCGATTTCGGCGGATACGCCATCCACCTCAATGATGATATCAGATTCGGATACTTCAAAAATGGTCACTGATGAGGAGGCACAAAAACATATTCAAAAGTTGTTATCGGGTGTTTCTTCGTACGATACAGTATTTGGCGTTCGTGTGAACCGCCAAAATAAAACACTCCAGATGGGTATTGCCGATGTAGAGTTCATCGAAGGAAAAATTAATTTTAGAGAGAACGGTAAAGTAATCGGTAGTTACCAAGGTTCGCCGGCATTGTATAAACTGATATTCATGAAAGTACCCTCGGGAAATATTTCCACTTCCGACCTAAAAGTATATGGAGATATACTTGAAATAACAAGAGCCGCTTATAAAAACTATGACCGAGAACAGGGTCTTATATCGAATAATTGGAAGAAATACCAAGACGTAATCCTTCCACTACTCAACCTAGGAAATGTGCGGGAGAGCTCTGGGATAGAAGGCGAAGGAATGATGAAATTACCCACCCATAAAGTTCATAGCGGAAATCAGAAAATCAATTATATTTACTGGAATAAAATGGATGAATTGGTAGATCGACTCAGATTACTGTGGAGTTCAAAAATGGCTGGACATACTGGACATGAAAATGAAATTTTAGCCCTGATAGAAGAATTGCGCGAAGAAGGTGTAGTTTACTGACATCATCATTATATATCTGATGGTATATATCGAAATCGATCAGTCGTAAGCTGATTCTCCAACAATGCATACAACAATCGATAAATTCGGTCGAAGAAGGGGTGGAGTTGATAGAGCGGCTCGTGGTAAACCAGGTGTGGGATTCATTCTGACACCGGATGGAAATTATAATATTCAAAATAAAAGAATGCAGAATGTTGGTGAACCTTCTGAGTTGAAAGACTCGGCCACCAAAGGGTATGTTGATGATAACATTAGAGAAACTAAAGAAGTAACTCTGAACGCTGTCCAAGAGTCTATTATTGCAGTGCTTCGTGATGCAAGATCATTCTTTGATGCACGAATAACCGAACTCAGATTCGTTATTGGCAAAAAAAATGATACATTGTCAGAAGGGATCATAAAATTGGGTAAAGAAATCGATACCTTGAGTGATCGAATCAATCATTCGGCAAAAAATATCGATACTTTAACTGAGCGAGTTACCAAAGTGGAACAGTCAATTCCCAAACCCAAACACTGGAGGACTGGACAACTAGCTGTACCACCTGAGTGGGAACCCACTTCCCTCATAGAAAGTTGAGATGAGTGCTGCTAAAAGGCAAGTTGTTAATGAGCTGCACAAGCCAGCGCGACGGAATTTTCCTCGGAGAAAGACTATAATAAGGGGATTTTCTGATTTGTGGCAGATGGATTTGATGGAGATGCAGCCATATGCTAGAGAGAATAAAGGCTATAGATATATTCTCGTCGTGATCAACTGTTATTCGAAGTTTGTATGGGTAAAACCGCTGAAAGATAAAACAGGTAATTCAGTGACGGATGCCATGGCGAGTGTACTAAAAGATGCCCAATACCATCCAAAAAACTTACAATCTGATCAAGGAACTGAATTCTATAACTCAAAGTTCTCGTCTCTCATGTCGAAGCATAATATCAATCATTATTCAACATTCAGTACAAAAAAAGCCGCAATCGCAGAGAGAGTCATCAGAACGTTGAAGACATGGCTTTATAAAGAGTTTTCGGTCCAAGGCAATTATAAATGGTTACATATTCTCCCTACCATAACACATCAGTATAACAACAGAGTTCATCGCACCATCGGTATGAAGCCTGCGGATGTAAGACCGAGCACAAAATTGATGATATATGCGCAACCTGAAAAGAAGAATGTGAAGCGCAAAAAAGGAAAATTCAAAATAGGGGATATGGTTCGAATCAGCAAATATAAAAGTGTTTTCGATAAAGGATATACGGCAAATTTTACGACAGAAATTTTCAAGGTCGTTAAAGTCAACAGTTCAGAACCCATAACGTACGCACTCGAAGATGTGAATGGTCAACCGATCAGAGGATGCTTTTATGAAATGGAATTGAATAAAACACATTCCCCCGATACGTATCTGGTGGAAAAGGTTTTGAAGAAGAAAGGAAGACGTCTCTATGTGAAATGGCTTGGTTTTCCAGCAGATCACAACTCTTGGATCGATAAAAGTGAATTGAAGTAATTTTTAATTTGTAAAATTGAGAATCAATATATATTCAACATTCAATCTGTCTTTAATTGACGACACCTTTACGCAATCCTAGTAATTCTACCCTATAATTGAAAAATAATACAAGTGGATTATGTTCAATGCATTTATTCATCATAAACTCCAACTATTATTATAGACAATCAGCGAATTGTATCAGCAAGGCTTTCTGGTCCGATCTCCGTATAGGTTGGAATACGGTGTCCTCGAATTTTAAATCTTTCGATCTGCTCTTCATGAGTTAGACACCAACATTCTCGAAAATGAATTCTCTCATTGGGGTGGAGTTGACCAACTTTCTCACATAGCTGCCAGTTACTTCTGCATGCGGCGCACAGGTGGTTCCAACAATCCGACGTGTATTCATCGCATTGCAAGCAGCGTTGTTCGGGTGATGTTAGATATTCTGCCGCCGCACAGGTCGAACAGATATTTCTGCAAATACCCATTTCGCTGCACGTAACCTTTCCGGAACACTTCAGGCATTTGGGGTAGTTTCCTTGTTCTGGAGTTGAACACAAATTCAACCGCTTAGGTGGCAGCACCGGATTCCGTGACACACACTCGACGCACAAGCCGGTGCAAGGGTTGATGTGGGACTTAGGCCGACTGACTTGACAATTGTGGCACACTACCCATCCAGCAATTAGTATTGGATAGACACACACTTTTGGCTTAGCGTCCCATTCCTTCGGGAAAGGCATATTGTTACTGGATGTTTGAAATAACAGGACTCAACCGAGGGAATTGACAAGAATATCATGTCACCCCTTTCTATTTATATCCACTCGAGTTGGTGGAGGGGGGGCCGCCCCTGCCACTTCTGACGTCACCGAGCTATATAAAAGGCGGGTTACAATATCAAACTTCACTCAGTGCTCGAGGAAACCACCGAGATGGCTGAAGAGAGAGTTGCGATGTTGGACATGCTCGCACGCGCCGATCCGAACAACGATTTAGATGATAACGAATGGGTTGATTTGGCAGGAGCGGAGTTGGCTGATATCGACCAGCAGATCGCAGAGGAGGATATCGTCGAAGAAGAGGTGGTGACCGACTCTGATGATGAAGGTATCGAGTGTGATGCACATGGTGATCAACCTGGCGGCATGGTTATATGTAGAGTCAAGCCGCTGAATATGACCGATACCTTGGCAGATCAGGTGCAGCTCTGTTGTATTACAGAAACGTTCGTGAAAATCGCGACAGAGGGAGGGCGAGTTGAAAAACTTTGCCTCATCTGTTACAGATTTTATGCCCACCGATCGAACAATGGTGCGTGGTACGAGCATGTTGATGAGCATAGGACAGTACCATTCAATGATATATACGCGACGTGGTGTAAAGCTTGTAGTAGGCCTCTCACACAGATGCGATTCATTGATGCATGCATGATCTGCAATAATGCCATACATCACTAACCGTGGACCCTTGGGTCAGAAAACAATCAGCCCTTTTCAGGGCTACATTATCCAAACACAAAGTAGATATCTCACAGTGAGATTCAATTACTGATGAGGGTTTCGTAGGACATGAAAAACGTTTTCCTCTCCAAGAATATATGCTTGAATATGGTGAAGGCGACTGCGGCAGCGGAATGAATAGCGACAACTTTCAATTCATGAAATGAATCAAAGTTCGCGTAATATGAATGAAAAATGTTTAAGATCCGCGGGTCGAACTTTTCAGCGAACACCATTGAAATAATTACATTTTGTCAATCACACCATGCCTCGAAGTAATCGCGATCCGCGGATCGAAATTCGCGGCTGCAATTCAAATAATAATGCGGTTGCGACCGCGGATCCGCGACCTCTGGAGATGAAAGAGTTGATCCACGAATTCACCGTTGAGGATCGGCGGTTGATACACGGATTCGCGGATTAAAGCGCGACTAAATCCAATCTGTCAAATGAATCATGATGCGCAGGGTGTGGCCCGCCCCGCCCCGCTATTCGCGAATTCGTCGCCACGGTCGCGGTTCGCGGATAATCCTTTGATGGAACCGCGGATCCGCGGGTGTAGCCGCGGACAAGCGACCGCGGTGGAATGATTCGCGACTTAATACAATCCGTCAAATGAATCATAATCCGCAGGGTGTGGTCCGCTCCGCTCCGCTTCGCTCCGCTACGCTTCAAAAATTTTTCGACCCGTGAATTAAATTACTTCGTGGCCGCCATCGAAATTATTCCGCGGATTCGCGTATTCGTCGCTACGGTCGCGGGTTCGCGGATAGTCCGCTGAAGAAACCGCGGATCCGCGGCCGCGGCCGCGGATCCGCGGTTTTATCAGCGGAATATGCGCGAATCCGCGGCCGCGGGCCGCGGATCCGCGGTTTTATCCGCGGATTATTTTAATCCGCGGCCGCGAATTAATTTAATTCGCGGGTCGCTCAACCGCTAGACTATAATGCCTTAGGAGTTGAGGATATAGAGAATCCTCTGAAAAAGTAGTTCAGATCACTCCGCAGTTTCTACCATCACCCATTAGTATTATCACTATCAATTATCCGTCACATCTATATGAGCTTAAATGCGCCATAATTTTGAGCATCATCGATTGGTGCTCTTTGCGGGCAACTGAGGAGAATCGTCTTACTCTGATCAGCTAACCGCATAATGAGATTGCCTGGAAACTGGTATTGTGAATTTGATATTATATGTTCGACTAACTAACCTAAAGTGCAACCACGCGGAATGACCTTGACGCAGCCTTTATTGTCATTTGCTCAAATTTGAATGTCAGATGGTATTTTCTCAAACTCACTGTGTCTGAGATGCCCATAACCAAGTAGGTATTCACATTGTGAACGCCTAATAAATCATAGATATGCATTATGACATATTAATTAGGTGATCACCTTATATATCCCACTATGAGATAGCTACTCTGTTTAAGTTCATAATGGTAGCCCTGAAAAGGGCTGTTTTTGGGTTAGCCCACAATTTGTGGACTAGTCATCATCATCAGTATCAGATGAGATACTGATGGCTGATGGCCAGCTGATGGTGGATGGTAAACTGATTGAGTCTATATCAGAGCCATCCACTTGCATCCTCTCAAAGAACCCTTCCGGAAACCCAAACTGTTGGGATAAATACTCGAAGTAGCCAAGATTCCCTCGAGTATTGACACCATCGGTTGAAGAACTAACTTCTTCAACTTGGGTGGGACCCGTCGCTGGTTCCGAGGGCGGTACACTCCTAGGCTCTGTTGTCGAGTCAGGACTCATCGACATCGTGCAGAGAATGATATAGAACTCTAGCCTCACATCGTATTTATACAAAAAAAAAGGGAAGGGAGAATGGAGGGGAGAGAAAAGTGACAAAAGTATATGCAATGTTTCGTGTTGATTCAACATATATATAGACTTCAAAGAAGAATAATGAAGACAAAAACAGCATACTTTATAGAAAGTATACTTGTGGAATTGATTATGAAACAAGTCTTTTTTTTATTTTCTCCTCAAAGAATTATTTATATGATGCAGCTCAACCACTAGATTGTTGACGCCTTATATCATTACGTAGTTTTAATAATCATTTGTTCTGGTAAGGAGGGAATGGGGGAGAGGGGAGGAAGGCACTGCCCCAACCACGCAGTGCCCCGTGCACACCAACCAACGTATGTGTACTCCGAGGAATGAAAGGATTATGGGTAGGATTAGTCAATGAGGATTGGAGATGGCGGTGGGCTATCCTCAACGACGACTGGTTCCATCTGTCTGGGGATGACTGGCTCCCGTCTGGGGAAAAGGGCCCAGAACGCCGCATCATCTAGGAACTCTTGCGGCCTATCTTCAGCATCGATGAGTTCCATCAGCTCATCTCTCAGACGAGCGGCATCACCAAAGTGTTCGGGAGGTCCGTCACCCATGAGGACATCCATGAACTCCCGGAGCTCCCGATCCACTTGATCCGACGAATCACTAGTGCTCGAGATGTGGTGCACTTGTACCCGAGGGTCATGTTGGCCGTCGAACTCGGGCTGAACGTGGGGTTCGGTGGTGGAGTCTGCTGCCGCATATGTAGTCATGATGCTGATAGCTGCTCTACTGATCTTCGTAGCAAAGATATCCTGATTTTATACTCTCGAAGAGGAGTGAGGAGGAGTGGGGGAAGGAAGGAAGGCACTGCCCCAACCACGCAGTGCCCCGTGCACACCAACCAACGTATGTGTACTCCGAGGTAGGAAAAAGGAAAAGAAGAATGTGAGGGTGGGAGGGGGAAAGGTAAATTAGGCCATCGCGTCAACCCCATTCTTGAGCCGCTCCCGCAGATTCCGAAGCTGGTCGTCCAACCTGCTCACCTCCAGGCGAGATTCCCTCGTCGACTCGTCCTCCAGCCGAGTATCATCGTCGCAACCGGTGATGAGTGACTGTTTCTCGACCATGCCCCGGTCCAACTCCGCCAACTCAGCCACCAACCGCATTCTCTGCTCCGCCATCTGCGCGCGCTCGACTTCCAACCGCCGTTTGCGCGCAGCGATTCCATCTTTCCTAGCGTCGCTGCCCTCGAGGTCCTTCAACCTGGCCCTCCTCTCACGGCAAACCCTGCTGAGGGCCTGGACGTCCTCGACCAGAGTCTCAGACCGCTGAGACAATGGCATTTCGTCGCCATTGTCCCCGATCACGGCGACGGTCCTCTGGGTCGTAGCTGGTGGCGGAGGTACCGTGAAGGCTGGTGGCGGAGGTACCGTGAAGGCCGGTTCTAAGACAGCCGAAGTGGATGGCTGCTCCGGCGGCACAACAGCGGTCTCTGCAGTCTCCTGCGGGGTGGAGGGTGGCGGGGGTGCCGTGAAGGTCGACACGGCGGCAGTTGCTGGAATGGTCGGCCGCTTCCAAATCGGTTGCCGCATTCCGGTGGTCTTCGGAGGCGCCTTCGTGGTCGGCTTCCTGGGGGCCGACCTCGACGATGGGGTGACGACGGGTGGTGGTTTACTCTTCGGCGGAGTAGGTTTGGGGGTCACGGATTTTTGCCGCGTCCAGCTGCTGATGCGATGTGGGTTATTCGCCTCCCACATCTCCATGTGCTTCTGCAGCTCGGACTTCGGCTTCTTGGCAGTCGTCGGCTTCTTGGGCGCCATCGGCTTCTTGGGCGCCCATCTCCGTTTCGTGGGGTTGGGTTCCACGAAATCATCGCCGCTGTCATACCCCGCGTCACCGGCTCCAGCACTGACCCCTTTTCGCTGCGTGGCCGGTTTTTCCACCAACTCCTTCCGGCTCGGGTGATCTGCAGCCCTTTTCACACCTCCAGGAGTGGCTTCGGGCAGGGGATCCGCCGGCGCAGTTCCGACCATCGGGGCGTCGTCGACTCCACTAGGTCCAGGCGTTGGAGCGACCTGCACCACCTCCATGATAGGGCTGGCCGGAACTATCAGGCGATACTCCTCCAGCATCTGGAAGACATCTTCATACTCCGACATGTCCATCGGCTGGAGGGCAACATCCTGCAGCACGTTCACCTTGCTGCTGCTTCCAGGTTGAGGGCCGTTTCCTTCGAAAGACATCTTGGAAACTGAAAATTAAACAAATTCAATTAGACATGAAATCAACATCACTGACAATCATACTCACAATCTCGATTGAATCGAATAGGACGCTTGAAGAACTGGTAGAGACCTAGGAGACGCTTGATGTTCGAAGGCTAGACGAAGCTGTTCGAATGAAGAAAGATCGCAACCTGCCTCCTTTTTAATAGCGAAGCTCCTCCTCCTAACCCCTCCTCTACTTTACCTAACACGAATATTTTATCGTAACTCCGGCAACACTGTCGATGCACAGATCATACGGTGAATATTAGCGTGTACCAGTACAACACATACAATTTAAACATCATGTAATGTAATTGAGTAAATTGCATTTGTTTTATTGATTTATTTCACAACCCTTTTGTATAACCACTTTGAAGTAATGACCTTGTGAAATGAATGGAATAAAACCAGAATAAGAGTTTGATGTATTTTATTTTATATTACAAAATAGTTTCTATTACTATTCCAATTCAGGTATAGATCAACCAGCTTCAATTAACTAATCATCAGACTGTTCATTCAATAATTGTATGAGGAGATCCAATTTATCATTCGAGGCGACTTCGGGATTAGCCATAGATCTGAGGGCATCCATGACAAATTTGAAATTTTGCTCCGGACTCGTCCGGTAAAACGCGATGTCCCTATGACCCCACGGTAGAGTTTTAGTGGTGTTGGGGATTATGAATATTTTATCATCCTTGTAAGAAAGAGCTACTTTATTACACATGAGTGTATTGGGGGATTGATTGAAGGAGAGGATTCTGTGTGTTCTCATCACTAATAAGCCATTCTCGATTGCCTGTTTCAAGGCCCTATAATGAACAATATATTTTTTTTTATCGTTCAGGTTGGGTATCAGTTTAGGTATTTTGGAATTCGATCCAGGTGGGACGACACTTTCAACTAGGAATGGTAAATCTGAATGCGCGTCATGAAGTTCTTCGGGATAATGAACATCTACTTCCAATACGTAGCCTTTCGAACCTTCATTAGGAACATTCATGATATCCAACTGAATAATTTCTTGTTCGGATAGCCATGAAAAACCACCTGTTGGTAATGATTGCGACATGCTATGACCATAAAGATTGGTGGCATCCAAATAAGTGATGAAAGATGAAGGCTCATTTAGATCATGATCAGGCAGAAAGTGATTATTGGCGATATGCTTCCTTTCAGAGCACTGGCTGATACCGCCTCGTATTCCTTTTTTGAAAAAGTTTATCATGTCAATATCTGTGAGCAATTCCAACTCTATACCTGTATATTTGAGCATAGCGTCCCAAGAATGACCAGGTGATGTGAAATAGTGGGCAGGGTCCAATTGATATTTATCGATACATATATTACGAAAGTTTTCAAATATGTCGCATAAAAGTAGTACATCCGATTTCAAATACAAATCTGAATAGTCCCCCAATGTCTCACAATTGAATAAGGTCCATACACGCTTAGCTCTTTCATAATCGTCGTCGGATATATGTCTCTCATTCAGTTGGTCATAAAAATCTGATTTTAATGGCAACTCAGTAAAATCTAATTTTTCTATATCTTTCACAAAATTGTGAGGAAAAACGCCCTTTTGCCGCATTAGATGGAATTTTTCATGATCCGGAAAACACTTTCGTGTTTCACTACATTGCTCATCTGACAAACTATCACCCAATTGCTGCAATGAAGATGACATGAATCTGAAGCTATCGATGAATCGCAGTTTCAAGAATTGCTTCTTCACTCTACCTAACTTATCAGTTGTAGTGCCCATCAATAGATGTTTAGAGAAAGAAATATAATTTTCCTTTGTTTGGGCGATGACATCTACTTTATTTTTATTTGTGCACATCTCTTTTATGAATAAGTGGCAATCATATCCACTTAGATTATGAAAAATTATCGGAATGAATTTTGGTAACTTGAAGTTCAAATTACATCGAGAATGTGCTGCACCGAATCTTTTTTTTCCCGTCAAGTGGCAATGATCTCTTACTCTCACATCACCCACTCCGAAGGGTTTTTCACAAATACCGCACTTATCGGCAGTTGAGAATTCAATTTCCTCCGAAACCGTTAATGGCTTCATCGGTACAATGCGATTCAAATATTTATAATATATCGAGCTCAGGTCAGATTCCAGTCTGGTAACAAATACTTTGGCAGCATCCGCCCCTCGATACAGTACAAATTTGGAGATTGATTCATCAAAAGAGCAATGAATTCGGTATGAGAATGAGTAAGGTTCATGAATGAACGATTTATTCGTAAAAGAGCGTGTAGGATCCGGTTCATTTGTCTGTATAGGTTTCAGAATAGATTCGAAATCGGCATACACTACGAATGGAACTTTCAACTGCCTTTCGAAATTTTCAAATTTCAATATATTCTCAGGCACGGCTCTACCACATTTATCAATTTTCATTTGCGTTGTCGGAATAGTTGTAGAAATCAAATTACAATCATTCAATTGGTGTCTCAGTAGTTTTCTTTCATCAGAAAAATACATCAAACATCCATCACAAAAATACATCCTATGACCGTGAGATGATATTTGTGATGAAACCAATCTTGATAAATCCTTTATCCAGCAATAATGACTGTTACCGGATTCATCAGTGATATTCAGCAAATTGACGTGTCGCCCGAGCTTACGTCGTGCATAATATAACGGTCCGACGATTTCATATTTCAACCGGTTGTCCTCTAAAATTGTTTCCAACCCATAAACATTGACTGAACAATCATTCAAATTCTCAAATTTAGGAATATCGCGTAATTTCATTGGAAAATCTATACCTTCAACATTGAGTACATCCCTAAATGCCGGGTATGATCCTACTTCAGAAGTTCTGGTTTGGGCGGGTCGTAACGCTGATGTGACGGCCCAAGCGAAACAATACTGATCTTCATTCTTCACATTCACAACAGCTCTCTTCAGAGCGATGAATTCTGGAAGTTTGATGTAGGAGGAACCACTGAGAGGGCTGAATTTGTTGATATTCACTTCGATGAACATAACTCTCTCCAGACACCAACCTGTGAAAAAATAAAATTGTGAATGGGAATCTCAAGATTTTATAGATTACATACCTGAATCTCGTTCCTGAAATTCCAGAGCTTTTGCGCTCAATAAATCGACGAATGTTCTATAGACGTCTTCAATGCCATTGGACTGGTCAACAACTTGATTGGGGCTGTTGAATGATTTTACTTCGGATAATTCTTGAGTTTGGAGTATATATCTTCCAAACAGCTCCATATTCATTTTAACAACGTTATGGACTTGCACCATACGATCAATCAAAGCTACCACATTCTGCTTCACTTCATTGAAAAATGATTGATAATCTGAATGTTGATTTTTACTTTCAACCCTGTAGCTCACGATTCTATGTTTGAAGGCACTATTAATGACTTTCACACCATCGGTGAAATATGTGCAAGCATTTGTCTTGTGCTCCAGCGTTTTGAGGTGCGAGACCATCCGATTTGCAGCCACCATTTTATCACAAAAAGTACACAATTGTTCGGCCGGTATCGATGGGGTAGAATCCACTTTAATTTTCTTCGCTGAAGGACCCGCACTGTCATTCGACCTACTACACGACTGCATCTGATGACGATGCATATTATCTTTACGACTGAAACTTTTACCACAACCGCTACAGCAAAACATTGTTGAAGAACTATTCAGTACACTCGATACTCAACTAACTCCCATGAGTGGGTAGCCCTTCTTTTATATGCAATCTTTGAGGAGTGGGAGAAACACCCGATTCCGTTATTGAAAACACTCAAGGTTATTTGTAGGTCAGACACACTCAAGGTTATTTGTAGGTCAGACTCAACTAAGATGTGAACTCATCATCGTTTTCATGCAGACAAGGTTATTCAAGGGCAATGATATTCATTACAGAGAGTATGTGTATTCCTCCTCAATATGACATTGCACAAAGTCATTCGATGCTAGAAAAATATTCAGTGTGATGTTGTTCGATCACAACCAGCTCAGAGACGATTCACAATGTCAATGTCATTCAAG
Organism: Zygogramma bicolorata; assembly: GCA_032362365.1. Classification (NCBI taxonomy): domain Eukaryota; kingdom Metazoa; phylum Arthropoda; class Insecta; order Coleoptera; family Chrysomelidae; genus Zygogramma; species Zygogramma bicolorata. The sequence continues at coordinate 185,978 of JAVJAQ010004346.1, read as the reverse complement.
GGTGATGTAGCTCAAGCTAGACCATGCCAACACTCAAGGGCATTGAGGGTCAAACATGCGCTAGATACACACAACAAAGGTCACTCAAGGTGACAACTCATAGAGGTCATTCAAGGTCATAGCGTTCTCAAGGTCATTCAAGGTCATCTCGTTTCCAAGGTCATATGAAGGTCAAACGGACTGTCAAAGTCACCTTGTTGACTTCACCGTCAAGGTCACGGCAAGGTCAGTGGAGGGGGGAGGTTTCAAAATCGGCATAAACTAACTACTGAGAAATCTCTCTGAGAGAATTGCAATGATTTTCAATGAAGAACAATTGAAAATTGCTTTCTCTAACGATAACACTATCGGGAAAAGATTCTCTACACGTCAAAAAGAAAAAACTCCAACTGATCTACAATCGAACGTTTTCTACAAAATTAAATGATATAATTGCACTGAATGTTATGTGGGTCAAACAGGACGATATTTGAAAAAATGAATCTCTGAACACGAAAGAGACACACGAAAGCTGAATGTCAAAAATCCCACAGCCTTAGTTGAACACACCAGAGAAAATAGGCACACTTTTGATTTTACAAAACCTATCATTCTTGATCAGAAATCTTCTCTGTCAAAAAGGCTATTCAGTGAAATGATACAAATTCTCCACCAAGATAGCGTTAATAAAAGAAGAGATAAAGAAGGATTGAATACGGCTTATTACAATCTGATAAGTCAGCTACCGAAATGATATAACCACAACTAGCTCGGGTGTGGGTAAGGAACACTCACCCTTAGCAGATGCAAATTAATTTCAACAAAAACAAGTGTGACCTCCAGAGAAATTTACACTATGATCCCTTTTCGAAACAAACCTAGGACGCCAAACTTCCTGAAAGAGAAGTATGTGCTGCTGAAGGAAAAAATCAATTCAATTTTAACAAACTTCCTTTTTTGAGTAAATTTTCACAATTCAATTCAAATTGTTGAGTAATATTAAGTAATTAGCAACTTAATTAATGATAATTAATAAATCACACAATGGTCTATCCTTCTGACCGTTCTGTTGACTTGTTGACTTGGCCACTTACGCTCCTCCTTGACTGGTGAAGTGGACTCTACTTGAGACAACTACCTCTTTTGCCTCTAGTTGTTGACTGGCAACAGGTATCGAAGGTTCTGGAAGGCTCAAAGCGGCTACCCCTTTTTGCCACTAGTTGTTGGCTAACCTGGTTAATCCTTGGCAGCAGGTATTCGGCTATTGTCTGCTTCGATGACAGTTCAGGAGTCCAGTCATTTCAATGGTAGGAAGCTAGTAGGTGGTTGGTGTTGGTCCTCTTCAACGGCCGATGGTTTTACATGTAAGATGGGGGACAAGGTATTAGACCAAAGTAATAAGAATATGTGAGTGTCACTGAGACTACAACTTGTTGGATTAAAACAAATGTTTCAATAATTATTTCTAAACTATAGACTATTTCGATCCAAATTTACAGTCTCAGGAAATCAGTAAATTCACTCGAATAAGTGGAAGTTCTCTCTCTCTCTCTCAAAAAAATACGAAATCTGAATATCTCCAGGAAAGAGAATTTAATCCAAAAGAAATGACAATATCAGTTGAAGAAATATTGAGAAAAATACTCAGTTTAATCAATAGAAATTGAACTAGATAAATTGATTAAATTGATCGAAATAGGTAGATATGAGAAATCGATAGAAAAAAGCGAATCAATAACGCTGGATTCTCATGTAACGCAACACTTCGAAATAGGTCAGTAGGTATACAAAAAGAATAAATAATTGTTCAATGAGTATCAAGAAGATGAAAACAGTTGCCTGTCAGCCCAGTATCACTAAGTAACCCTTCAACTCTTCAAATTTGGCCAAGCCCAAACTTCACAAAGTTAGTGAGTTGAATGGTACAAATTATAAACCGTGACTGAAAAGACTGGTCTCTCTAGGTTACCCAAGGTATATAAAATCAACACTCGAGACAGTGACTGAAACTATGATTCAAAAGAATCTGTGACAGTTTGGTAAGTAGTGATAGTTGAATTTAAATTGAATTGAATGATAACAAACTACTTACCAAACGTCAGAGGTCCTTGTTCCACAGGGTTTTGTTTTTCAAAAGGAATATGAGCAGTATTCTTCTGGGACTGAGATGAATTGACCCTGAGTAACTTCTGGTCTCCTGATGAGATTGGTACTTGACGGCAACGGAAAAATAAGCCAGAAATCCGTGGTTTCACTGAAAAACGTTCAAACGAAAGTACTCGTTCTCCCTCAAGTGAATATATTTCAATTCGGTTGAAAATAACCTCACTTTTCCACATAAAAATGAAATATTTTACCTCAATTCCGGAAATGTCAAAAGCTCGTGGATTGCAATGATATTCAAAGTTCGGAAAACCCTTCGATGTTCCAGGCACCGTCTCTCGAGAAACACCACTCTTTACGGTTTAATCAAAAATATAACGATACTTGGGAGATATTATTTCATTGAAAAATTATTGAAAAGGTAAGATGATAAAATATTTCAAGATGATTCAAATTATTCGAAATAAATATCACCTGTTTCGAAGTCACACTATCACGACACCTGAGAATCAGATAAGATACGCACTATCGATCACCGATAATCAATCAATAATCAAGAAGGACATAATCACCTCCGATTGCACATATGCCTTTTTGCAGTCTTGACATGGTACTTCGTAAACAAGTCCTACATCGGCCAGACCAACAGACGGATCAACGTACGCAAGGATGAACATGAGCTATCAGTGAAAGGGAAAGTCACCACATTCCCCATCTTCCAACACGTATTGGAGACAGGGCATAACATCAATTTCGAAAACACAAAAACATTAGCGAGCGATGAAAACTTCTGCTCTCGAACAATCAGAGAGGCTATCGAAATTGAGAAACGACCGAGTAGTATGAATAAGAGAGATGACGCCCAAAGATTACCAAGAACGTGGAAATCCATCCTATCACAAAACAAAAACAAGCCGATCACACCAGAGGAACAAGGTCGGACCTCATCAAGTAATTACCATACAGACATAATTAAAAATGCAGTCGGACCAACGAAGAAAGTGGGAGGGGCCCAGGTCAAAGATACCATCAATGAACACCCCTATATATTGAGAATTAGAACTCGAAATGATTAGTCGAGTTCAGAGGACGAAACTCAATAATCACCTAGAAGATGGCAAATGAGACTTTGCCGAAACGTTGTGACAATTATCCTTCAGGGGATCGAAACCACAGAACACGGAATGAAACCCGAAAAAACAACTCATCATACTTCGTCCGTGAGAATCTTCATGCTAACATATATATGATGAAAGTCCTCGCAATCCTATCGGTAAAAGGGCATCGCTCGATCAGATCCATTGCCTTCTGGTGAAAATTGAAAACATTACTTGATCTCAATCTACATTGACATTTCATGATCTCATCAGATGAGCTCTGATTCTCTACAAAATAGCATATCGATAGGAGTCGAGAAAATATGCTTTTTTCATGCGTACGCGACATGTTTCCGTGGGAGACGCAGGAAGTCATACAAGCACGAAAATAACTTGGAAGTGTAATGAATGAAAGTTTTCATTATATTCGCCTGAAATCCACAGATTGTTGAGAAACATCGATTTTTCACTCGAAGTATCCACATCTTGTCACAAAACGAACGTTTTCACCCCATTGCTCGAGAAATAATTAAAAAAAAAATGCGATTTTTACTGGTCTTGGTACAAATTATACTTTTCAACCGAAGCATCGTCGATCCTTTCCTTTGTTACTGTAACAGCCCCGTCACAGGAGTGAACAGTTCCGACGAACTCATCGGAATAATAGATGAGAGATGAGTAAACCTCTGAAGAAGCTAGCTACTCGCGCTAGCGAAAGGTTAGGAAGATATTCCAAAGAACGACGGCCTTTAAACCCGAAGAAAAGTGGTATAACTGAGGAAGGGTACCTTTTTTTCTTGAAGAAGGTGTGGGATTTAGGTTTTTCCATGGAAAGTACTAGAAGGTTACTGTCAAAAAATTAGGGCAATTTGAGATGAAAAATGACAGCGTACGCAGCGCCCTCTAGATGTTACATAACAATTGAAACTATATAATGATTTTCCACCTCAAAAAACTCAAAGTACCGAATTTCGTATCAATATGTTTCTGCGAAAGTTATTGTTCAGAAACGAACAAAGAAATCAATTTCAAGACCCTGTATCTCCGAAACGAAGCATTTCCAGACACAAGTTTCTCTAGAGTTCATTTTTTTTCAATTGCCTAAGGAATACGTTAGTTAAATATTTTAATTGACTCATCTCTCACCTTGTATATGCTGGTATTTGGAAATCTCCGTGAGTCGTCTCGTTTCTTGAAACAGTCACGAAGTTTCTCAATTTCTATTGCTTTGCGGATCATTCTGGAATGGAGTTTTTTTTTTATGTGTCATAGTCTTTGTGTTTTTGTTGTCAATTCTATGTCCACTATAAAATCCAACAACATCAATTATAATCAACTGTCTGAAAATGAAATACTCAGTGGGAGAAAAACATGCGACAAGGTATAAGGAGAGGCGGCGAAAGAGAAAATATTTCGAGGGACAAATTGGGGGATTGTTGATTTAAGATAAAATTTGGTGGCGATTCAACAAGCTTATGGCTTTTCAACTGGAAAACCACTACCAATTTCGTGTTATTCAATTCTCTCCAGAAGCTGCTTGTGTCTGCTGAAATGGTTTCTATTCAAGATTACTTTCTATTCCAGAAATGTAATACAACTCGATGAATTCATTACTGGATTATGCCCTGCACCATTTGTAGCAGTTCGCCATGTCAAAATTCATTATAATTTTTAACATCAGCGAATATTCTGTTCAATTCTAGTTTTTTGTTCGTCTCTAGTAAATGAATCCCACTACAAAACGATCCATCCAAACGGATGTATACATTCCTATTCCATTTTCTGCAGCTCCTTTTTCGTAGAAATAAAAACACCCCTTTTACGTGGAATACTGGCGACAATAATACCAGAGCAGCTTCCTCTCGTGCTACATCTCAAAAGCGTTGCGAAGTGTTGTTCGTGTGACTGTCTGAATCCGATTTATCATTTCTGAATTTCCAGACTCTAGTCCCGCTGGCGCGAGTTCACACCGACCGAAGAACAACTGTAAACAGCGAATTGACATGCCAGAGCAGAACAGAGTAAACTTTGACCAACTGCCGTGGGAAAATTCCACAATGGATTCCGAGTTTGTATTTCAACCACGCATTTTCCTCCAGTGATGAACAGTTGTGAGAATTACTCCGCATTTGCTTTCCTGATTGTATTGTGTTGGAAAAATACCTTGTTTCGATTGAAGAAAGTCAATTTTCCAAAGAATTATTTAAAAAATATATGCATTCACTGAGGGGCGTTATAATATTTCCCTTTCCTGAAGTGAAAATAGTTAATCATGTACCATCTCATTAGAAAAATATCTCCAACTTTGCTCATTCGATAAAAAATTCCATCCTACGGAATTCCGGAAAGTATTGAAATTTTGTAGTCCTATTTCGTATTAGACCATTTATCACCTGTATAACCCTTCAGCTGCCTGGACTGCTTGGTTTGAGAGATTCATTCCACCTCATTCAAAACGAATGTTTTCGATGGGTTGAGGTTCACAGATACCCCTTCCTCACAAAAATTATTTATTAACGTTTCACTAAAAGGTAGGAAGTCCCAATATAAAACAGCTACCTTCCTATCCATATGTCACGACAGGCACTGAGTTGTACGAAATATCATCTTGGTGGGTTAGATTTTTTCTAGAAATAGCTTTCTATATTTGCTTCATTTTGTAGACAGTTCCTATTTATCCTATCTACTTCATTCACTTTTTATAAACTTGGTACACAAATTAGACAAGAAAAAGTGATTTCTGGTACCTGTTTCGGATAGACTCTTTTTTTCTTTCTGTGAATGAATCACACAATGATATACACGTACCTATCAACAAAGGTTGTTTGTGATTTTTTTTACTTTATCATAGAGGTGTCAATTTCTGTTTGTATGATTCGGAGATGAGAAAATCCAACAAATAATTCCTCAAACTTAATTGTCATCACAAAAATGCACAAGTTCCTGAATGTTGTATCAGGAATCGATAAAATTCTGAAAAATGCTTCACACCAATAATTATATTTTGAAGTTGATCAACTTCCATTCGGTAATTATTCAGGTCTCAGATCAAGAATCCTTCGATATGATTGGGAGAAACATACCAATAAAGGAAATATCGTGATATCCAAGGTATTGGAATCTCTAGAACAATATGTCAGCAACAAATCAATTTCAGGGGTCCAAAATAGAAGGAAACATATTCGAATGAACTTGTAAATGATGAGGATACCATCTGAAGGCAGGGTTTTGGGGAGTTCTATGAATTATTCACTCGAACTACATCAATTTTGTTGACGGCTATTATTTTACCATTCATTCTTTTGCCAATACCCCAATGACATGTTACGGTACTGATATAACGTCTAGACTAAATCAAGTTGTTTCAGAAATGGATAACATGAAGTTGAATCCAAGCAAAACTATCGCAATGGTAAGAATTAAAAATACGAAATATAAATTGAAGAACGTCGACTATGAGCATTCAATTATCAAACTGAAGATAGAGATATGGAATGAAGTGATAAATTCAGATATCTTGGCTTCACGAGAGATGAAATTCTGGGTTCCAACGATCATTTTAAATATATTTCCAGAAGTAAAGTAATCCTCTTCTCCTAAAATATTTCCCTTTCCAAATAAATATCTACAAAAATTTCATGAAATGACACTTTCTTTATTGCTGGATCCTGCTCTATCTGATGAACAGAAACTGACTCTTCCATAAATTTGAACCGAAGTATACAATTGATCTGATGTAGAGTCATTAACAGTGGAAAAACGTGATGATTATGGTGTTCAATAATGAAATTCTGTTCCAATATAGTGAAAAGGTGTGACTTCGGATACCAGCTATCAGCGCTTGGTGAGGATCAACAGGAAGGTGTGAGCTTCTGTACCGGGTTAAGTTAGGATAAGGATAGGCTGAAAGTTTTCAGAAGATAGTAAGAAGAAGAAGTGAAAGCTACCTATGAATATCCTGTCAGTTTGTAATGCATAGTTGTACTGTGTATCCCTAACTATACAACTCACTGCTCCGTTTATAAGGAAATTCGAATATCAGCTGTGGTTGAAATTCTCATACAAATTGATAAGTGGTGCACAACTGAATGAATAAAACAACCCAATTGTCATTGAATGAGGCACTGAAGTCAATTCCCAACAAACAAAGTAACGATGACAGAAGTCTGGCCCAGTGAAGTTTATGCTGGGCATATGCCTGTGTTGGTGAATTGTTAATGGCCTAATGAACGCCCAGGAGAACTAGGCTTCCACCGAATGACTAATAATGGCCTATTGGTGGTTCATAGTTGAAAATGCATCGTATTCAGTAAGTTATAAGCCCATTACTGACCATCAATCAGTAGAAGACATATATTATGATTCAGATATCTGCCACGATTTTCGTCTGCGCCGTGGTCGATGGGTGTACGAAAGCAGTCATAGAAAATTGAAGTGCCCTGGCGGGCACTTTTGGAGACATATACAACAATCGAGGTTTGTTATATAATCAGATAAAAAAATTATCATATATAATTTGTACCTACTCAATCTATTTGAGAATATCGAGAATAGTCCTCTAGGTATGGTCGAATTTTTAAGTCTATTTTTTGAATGGACCAATAAATGAATACATCGAATCATCACCGATGACTCAAAGAACTCGACGTGTACTTCAGGTTTCCTAGCTTATTAGATTGATCATCTGATTGCATCAAGTGTATGCATAAGTTTTCAGAATCATCGATGAAAGTACGATGTAATATCATTTCATTCAAAATATTCCTTTTGTTTTCATTTGTTGGGACAATTCATCTGACATTCAACGATGAATTGAAGACGACTTATTGACCGAACCCATGAATCCATCGATGAGTAATCGGATCAAACCCCTTTCATTCAACTGAAAAGTTGATAGATTTTTCAAATTCAAATTCAAATTTTTTTATGGATTCCTCCAACCGATGATAACGTGATACTTTTTCGATAATTGAATCGATTGTTGAATGAACCTTCGAATTACTCATCGATGAATCGAAAAACTCATCCTTAGCTGCGTTGGAGTTAACGATCGAAACGATTCGGGCGCGCTCTCAATAAACTTATCGAATTTCTTTCGAAACTTGGAGCGAATTCCGTCCATTGTTTTCAATGGCATTGGGAGCCTAGCTAAGACAGTGAATGCCCTACGCGCTCGATCGGGCTGCAACTCGAATGTAGCCCTTGGAGTTGGCTAGATACCGAAAAGTAAATAAAAAACACTCGGGAATATTCGAATGAAACATATTGTTTTGATTTATATTTTATGAGCAGTGATATACTGGTTCACATGATATTTCCATATTTAAATGATCCTCTTTCCTCTTCCTCACAATTCAGTTTTCGTCAAAGATTTTTCACCAGCTTCGTTTTCGAAAATTCCCGAAAGTCTCTCATTAACGCGACCGCAACTCTGATCAACTCCACTTCGACCTACCCTGTCGACAGTGTCAACAACTAACGACAGTTGACCGTTTTTTCTTATTTCCCAGTCCCAGTTTGTTGTTTACTTATATAGCGCTGGCCGGAGAAAACCCGCGTCATCCCCTTCTGTTTACAATTCCATATCTGGAAAAACTAATCGACCTATCAAAATAATTTTTCCACCCGACTTTTCCATCTGCTGTGAAGGATACGAATAAGAATGAGTGAACATTCTTCATTATTCCAAAAAAAGTACGGAAAGTTCATAGGAAAATAACTTATTTTGTTGATTTTTGAAACGTAGTTCATTGGATTCGTTCATATGGTAATCAGATACTTTCTATAGGGTAATTGTGAATTCCCATCCGGTTTCGAAACTGAGTAACCAATCACATGCATCACCCAATAACAGATTGGTGTACTGAAATGGCCAGCGTACGTGTTGTGCCTCACTCGACACATCGAAAAAAATCGAATGATGAGGTGTTTTGTTACGTATAGATACCTATTAAACTGAAAATATAAAATTTGATTCACATCATTCTTCGAGAATTAAGGAACAACACTTGGCGCCTTCCGTAGACTAGGTTATACCAATCCTGTCAAGAGAGAAGGAAATGGCAGCTCAATAATCATTGACACTGACACACTCCTGAATTTTTGTCTGATAGTTTAACTATTTGTAAAAACTCCCAAATCATCCAAAACCAAACAGACCCCGTGATGGAGGAAGGAGTACGAAAGGCCGGCTAACTGCAATTCGGTTATTTTATTCTTGTGCTCTTGTATCGACAATTATTCAACTAGAATCAGTCCTCTGTTACCATTATATTCTTGATTCTTTATACAGTCCACTCTCTCGTACATATCTGATACTCCTTTCGGATTCGAATATTTCCTGCTGTTGTTGCTAGTACGAATTTTATTGTTGCAGAAGTATTTTGATAGATGTTGTCTACCACTAGGACCAGCAATCAAGTTGTGACTGGCAAATCGTACAAGCTCGAGAAATCAGAAACTTTTTCAGGAGTAATTCAGAGGAGATTCTGGAACAGTAATTCAGGGCAAGAAAAGCTGATTTCATCCAAAATATTCCCTCGAAAGACTGTAGGTATGTAGCTATGGGTCTTTCGGAATCATTATGCGTTTAACAGAATAAAACATTAACTGTTCAAGTGAGTATATCTATGGGTAGGAAATCATCAAACACTGGACCAGCAAGTTCCAGTTGGAGTTGAAATTGAAGTTGAGAAAATATTGAGGAAGAACTATGGAATCCAGCGTATAAAGAGTGGAAGCCTGATCCTTAGACTCGAGCGTACAACAAACTCCCTGAGAAGCATTGTTGCGAATTTAACCAACACCCTTTATATCGCATCACAACTGAATACAACTCAAAGCTCATTTCGAACAACATTCGCATTCGATTGAATAGTTGTGGCTGGTACAGAATCAAGATATGATAAATGTAAGAGGATATGACGCTTACGGAGATTACTGTCAAAACTGCAAAAAAAAAATCGAAGGCCTTTGCATTGTACCAGAATTCTTCGGACGATATCCATGGTTTTGTATCAATATACATCTTTCAGCGGAAGATTTCGAGAGAAACAGTTATAAATCAAGTAATTCTCTTTGAAAACGGTGCACTGCAATTCTGACTTCGAATTAATCACAGCAGGTTGCTTCGCACGTGGATATTAATTCATTTATGTCGGACAATATTTTGAATAGGCTGCTTTCCCATAACTCTCTTTTACATTTACATGAGATCCCGTTGTTGGATGATCTACCAAATATTTTTTCTATATTGGCATTCGTATGAACTATAGCATCCATCTCTATGAAAGTTCACCATTGAATTATGTAAAATCCATTAAGGAAAGTTTAATATTCGTCTGAAGCTGTGAACTCGATTGGAGGAAAATCGGTTCTGTGAATATTTTTGTGTAGATTGCCTGTGATAATTGTTAAGTAATATATTGAAGAGAGAAAGAAAGTCTTTAAAAAATATTATTCCAGCAGCTGATGAAAATATCAAGAAAAACACTCGTGTAGCAAGCGATACTGATTCATCTGAGATCATCCTCAAAACTTTATCGTTATGACGCTATAAGGTAGACACGATTAAATTTCCACAAAATTTTATTGTCTTCGCGACATGTTTCGATACACTGTATCTTTATCGAGCGAATGTTTCTAAACACTAAATTATTCTTTGTTAGAAGCTCCTTAAATACATCAGGGTCTACTCTAATTGTCTCTGATTCCTAGAATAATACAAGTTGACTGATGATGATTCCTAAACTTATTACCTGATGCTAATAACTGATACTGATTCCTAGAATTACACTGATACTGTTATGATATCGGACCATAGTTACTTATTAATTGAATGAGTTCAACAAAGGGGAACTATTGAGATCCAATTGATCATTTAGCAAACAATTTGAATTTTTTAATTTATTGATTTCCAAAAATTCCAAATAATTAAGTTTAATTCCTTCATTTTCAACATGCAGAATTTCGGAATTTTTATCGAAGTCATGGCCTTCCTCCAAAATGTGATTGGCATATGATGAATGAAATGTTTTCTTTTCATAATTCATACGATGTTCACGTATGCGGCTTTTGAATGGTCTACCTGTCTGGCCAATATATACTTTGGAGCAAGATCCACAATTCAATTTATAAACTCCCGATTTTTCATCTTTCATTGTTTTATCTTTGTTATTCTTGATGAATCTTCCCAACGTGTTATCTGTTCTATATGCTACTTTTAAATTTCGTTTATGCAAAAATGAAGCTACTTTTTCCGTAGCAGGTCCTGAATAAGTTAAGATTCTATAATTATTGTCCTGGGTCCTCAAAGTGGGGTAAACTTCTTAGATAGCTTTTCTATGTAGTTTTTTAGCAAGAATATTTTCTATTAATTTGACTTGATATCCATTGTTAACTGCTATTTGTTTTATGATATTTAATTCTTTGTTAAAATTGTCCACAGAAAGAGGAATGTTTACTAATCTGTATATCATACTATGGTATGCTGATATTTTATGTTTATATGGATGATGGATGTACCGAATTATTATGAATAGTGATATCAGTGTGGGAAGGTTTATGAAAAATAGCAAAGTGGTGTTTGCTGTTGGCTTTACCTATTGTCAAGTCTAAGGAATTATTTGAATTTTCTGTTTCCATCTTTATTGTGAATCGAATATTTGGATGAATAGTGTTAATATATTTATGAAATGTATCTAATTGCCCGTTGGTACCTTCAAAACAAACTATAACGTCATCTACATATCTGTACCAATACAAAAACTGTTGCGAGAGTGGATGCTTACCAACGAAAAGGACATAATTTTTACAAGGGCAGATAAAGGTAACACAGTCATTGCTATTAATAGGAATGATTATGTCCAAAAAACTCTCGATTTTTTAGATTCCGGTAAATTCACATTACTGAAACGTGACCCTACTCATTTGTACCAACTACAAATCAAGGAATTTTTGAGAAACTCAAATTCTATTTTCAATGAATCCGAGAAGTTCAGACTAACTCTGATGAATCCTCAAACCCCAAAATTATATTCTTTGATAAAATTACATAAACAAAACTACCCTATTCGGCCAGTAGTATCATTCGTTACAGCACCATCAGTTAAGTTATCAAGAAAGCTAATACATTTAATAACAAACTATTCTAAATTTGAACCGAAATTCAGCCTCAAAAATTCTTATGATTTGATAAATAAAATACAGGATATTACTGTTCCAGACAACGCAAAATTAATATCATCTGACGTTCGAAATCTTTTCCCTAGTATACCTCTACAAGATACCATACTCTTAGTCGAAGGTTTACTAGATAAAAATCATGTTAATCCGCTTATTAAACAAGAGATATTAGACCTTTTGTCGATATGTCTTGAACAAAATTACTTTCAATTTGACAATAAAGTATACTCTTCATCTGACGGTTTGATCATGGGAAATCCGCTGAGTCCTCTATTGGCAGAAATTTTCATGGACAATCTGGAAAATATAATTCATAAGCATCCACTCTCGCAACAGTTTTTGTATTGGTACAGATATGTAGATGACGTTATAGTTTGTTTTAAAGGTACCAACAGGCAATTAGATACATTTCATAAATATATTAACACTATTCATCCAAATATTCGATTCACAATAGAGATGGAAACAGAAAATTCAATTAATTTCTTAGACTTGACAATAGGTAATGCCAACAGCAAACACCACTTTGCTATTTTTCATAAACCTTCCCACACTGATATCACTATTCATAATAATTCGGTACATCCATCATCCATATAAACATAAAATATCAGCATACCATAGTATGATACACAGATTAGTAAACATTCCTCTTTCTGTGGACAATTTTAACAAAGAATTAAATATCATAAAACAAATAGCAGTTAACAATGGATATCAAGTCAAATTAATAGAAAATATTCTTGCTAAAAAACTACATAGAAAAGCTATCCAAGAAGTTTACCCCAGTTTGAGGACCCAGGACAATAATTATAGAATCTTAACTTATTCAGGACCTGCTACGGAAAAAGTAGCTTCATTTTTGCATAAACGAAATTTAAAAGTAGCATATAGAACAGATAACACGTTGGGAAGGTTCATCAAGAATAACAAAGATAAAACAATAAAAGATGAAAAATCGGGAGTTCATAAATTGAATTGTGGATCTTGCTCCAAAGTATATATTGGCCAGACAGGTAGACCATTCAAAAGCCGCATACGTGAACATCGTATGAATTATGAAAAGAAAACATTTCATTCATCATACGCCAATCACATTTTGGAGGAAGGCCATGACTTCGATAAAAATTTCGAAATTCTGCATGTTGAAAATAAAGGCATTAGACTTGATTATTTAGAATTTTTGGAAATCAATAAATTAAAAAATTCAAATTGTTTGCTAAATGATCAATTGGATCTCAATAGTTCCCCTTTGTTGAACTTATTCAATTAATAAGTAACTATGGTCCGATATCATAACATTATCAGTGTAGTTCTAGGAATCAGTATCAGTTATTAGCATCAGGTAATGAGTTCAGGAATCATCATCAGTCAAGTTGTATTATTCTAAGAATCAGAGATAATTAGAGTAGACCCTGATGTATTCAAGGAGCTTCTAACAAAGAATAATTTAGTGTTTAGAAACATTCGCTTGATAAAGATACAGTGTATCGAAACATGTCGCGAAGACAATAAATTTTGTGGAAATTTAATCGTGTCTACCTTATAGCGTAATAACTATGGATTTCCATCAAGTAAAGGCCACCTCAATCCAAAATGTATCGTTATGACTTTCATTTGCCATTTGCGATAGTGAATCCACTGATTGGAAGGAAGGGTTGAATTCGAAATCACCTCAAACATTGTCCCGTGTACATACCAAAGCGTGTCCAACATCTAACTGACACGCCATTGTGACAGAAAACCCGGTTATTAAGGATATAATTATGTCCCCTGACGTACGAAATTCACTCGAGCTAATGAAACACGGTATAGTGGGTAATTGAGGGATAACATCGTAAACTCATCCCAAGATGGGTGTGTTCCTAATGAACGTTAAGTCAATATGAGAAAGAATGGAAGCGAATCATTATTGAATACTTGCGAAAGTGATATTCTTCAATAAGAGAATGCTGGTAAAATACACTGAGTGTTACACCAAACTACCAATTCAAGGTGAATGAGTCAAATTATCCCGAAGTATTGTATATGTAAGTTTCACATTTCATTGCCTTAGGCCTTTCACATATATTCATCATCATTGTAACCACTGAAATTTTGTGGTATGTCCACCCAGATACAACCTCTGTGTGGGTAGAGTAAAATGTTCAGAAGTTTCACCAAAAGGAGTTTTCCATCAGAATATCACAGTAGTGTAGTTTTATCGTTGTCGAATGATGAAGCGATTGAAATCATTTTTACAATCTGTGGTGAATTGATTCAATTCTTTGTATTGTTTTCATATTTCGGAGTTCGTTCTATGAATGATACTCCACGCAATCTCAAACTGCTTTTATTAACTTCACTATCGGATAATAGGACTTTTGTGCTAATTAATAGTAATCCTCTTCGACTCCTCAACAGACTGACTAACTGGAGCTTTCAACGCTCTCCACTGAACTTCTTACTGACCACTAGATTCTTTACTAGACTTCGCATCCTCGATGATATGCGTTCCCCTCTCAATTTTTCATCGTCTTGAATGAACATTGTCTCGACCCCAATATAGCACTTGGGTATATCTAATTGAACGACGTTTATTTTTTCTTCAGGGCTGCGTTGTACCTTATAGACCACGTCGTTTATTTTCTCCACTATAATATATAAAAGATAAAAATTTTGGCAGCTTCTACATGGTTGGCTTGTTTTGATTTCATCAGGGCTTGTGCAAAAAACAAATTGCTGTGGATTCATCACATGGCTTGACGCAGCATTCAAAGTCATCATTCAATGTAGCACAAACTGATTTCTCTGAAAATCCAGGAGTTTTCGCAATTTTCCCTAATCGCATTATCACAGACATCGTCTTTCCTGCTTGAGTTGTTACGACAAATTTTTCGTCTCCAAATTGGATAATTTTCCCTCCATTTTTGAATGAAACCCAAAATCAGTGATCAAATCCGTTCCAAGTATGATGTTACTGTTTATGTTCAATCATACATGATTTATTTCATTTACATCCAGTGCATATATTCGAATTTAGTCATTTCACTTGGATATAAAAAAAAAAGTTGAAAAAGTAATAATTTTCTTTTTTTGGCAAAAGGAAAACGAAAAGTACGTTTTTTGTTGCGAGGAAGCGAAACATTTTGGCCCTTTGAGCGGATTTATGAATCAAGAAATGGATGTAGTAAGGCGCATCGCGATAATTGGCGCAGGGCTCAATAGACATTTGTCGGAGGATTTTCAGTGGTGTGGAGATGACAGCAGATCAATTCCATCCCATGAAAAGCAAAGTCCGCCAACCTGTGAGATGGATCGTCACCAGGACGCCAATTCCAACACATCTTCGATGAGTAGCGATCCCAGGCTAGTGTCAATTCGAAAAAAAAACAGGTAGCCCTGGAACTGGAGAAAGTTTAAGAAAAAGAGCAAAGAAAATTCTAGAACCAGAAGCAGCTGCTACACATGACAAGAGAATTACGAAGCAGAAATTCGAACAGAAGAATTCGACAGTCTTCAACATCAGGAGATGATATTCATTGGAGCAGAAAGTGACACAGATTTTTTTTCAGCGACCCAATTAAGGATAAATAATGAGTAAAACCAGCTTGGAACCGGAGATATAAACTGAAAAACAGGTGAATATATCGTCAATAATATTGACAATATCGTCAATAATATTGATAATACCCATTGATAACCTACCTTCTTATAATATTAGCCCTGAGATGAAATTATCGTGCCAAACTATCACCAATGGACAAGACGAAAACTTATCCTGGATTAAAAAGTGGCGATGTTGATACTTGGAATATTTCATTTGCAGAAGCTTACTGTTCTAAAATAAGTTCCTACGTACAGAAGGTGTATTTGAGATAGCTTTCATTTCAGGAAGCATCTATTCATAATTGAAATACTTGGTGTCTTTCTCATTCTGCCACTGATAATTTTAAAAAATTCGACTGTTATTTGATGCAGCAGAAAAAATTAATGGAACAAGCCTAAATAACTATTGATTCCAGGACCTGATATGTTGAAATCGTAAGAATCTATATTATTGATATTCGCTGCCCAAAATCACACGCTGCTCAAAATCACATCAATCACGATCTACAAGCTATTTTTGACTTTTCTACAGCCCATAAATTGAAGCTGAACTCCAAGAAGTCGGCAGTGATGATTTTCGGACCAAAAAATTTCGAGATATCAACAAAAAATCACTTCAAATTTGCATTAATGGTGACACTTTACCCTTTGTATCCGAAATAAAAAATTTAGGTCTATGGTTCGATTCTGAACTACGCTTTTCAAAGCACGTCACCCATTTAACAAAAACTTGCTTTAACACCTTAAGACAACTGTATCCGAGTCGAGATTTACTCACTAAAGAACTTAAATTGAAACTATGCGAGGCACTGATTATATCCAAAGTTTCATACTGTGACAGCATATATGGTCCCGCCTTACTTCAATCTGATTCTCTACGTCTCCAACGCATCCAGAACAGCTGTCTCCGATTTTCTTTTGGCGTTCGAAAATACGACCACATATCAGCTGTTATGAAGGAATCAGGGTGGCTGAAACTAGAGAAACTCGGAACACTCCATTTACTCACGAGCACTCATAAAGTTTTAAACACCGGGTTGCCAGATTATCTAATGAAAAAATTGAAGTCATTCTCTAACATCAATAGTTTTCCCACAAGAAATAGGTCGGTTCTGGTTATACCCAAGCACAAAACTTCTGCCTTCACTCGCAGCTTCTCATACAACGCAGCGAAGCATTACAATACACTGCCCAGTGAATTTCGATCATACTCAATACTTAACTTCAAGAAAAGACTGAAATTACGCTTGACTGATTAGCTTAGTGCTCTCATGTTGACCGCAGCTCATTCACACAGGCAAGCCGATTGACGCAATTTTATTAATTGTGTGTTGATTTTAGGGAAAAAACTTTATCGGAATAAGAAGATGTGATCGATTTGGCTCTCGGGATGTATTTATAGTAGTTATTTTTTTTTTGTTTCACTTTTTTCAGGGTTGAGTTTAAAAACAGCCTAGGCTGACACTCCGCCTATTCACCTTATAATTCGAGTACATGTATATTATATTGTTTTACTGTGTTATACAATACGAGGGTGAATAAAGACGTTTTATTATTATTATTATTATTATTATTATTATTATTATTATTATATTCAGGCAGAAAAAAAAACGGATTCTGTGGAGACGTTCGTGAAATGTTCAATCAAATCAGGATACGATAGAAAGATTGATCTACTCAGCGAATACTTGGACCGTGAAAGTGACCCCGATGTCTACGAAAAGGATGTGATGATCGTCGGAGCCATTTGTTCACCATCTTGTGCGCTGTTTTACAAGAATAAAAATGCAAGAAAACTAATGCTCAATAGAAATAAAAGAAGCTATAATGAGTTGAGTTTTATGTGGATGACTACCTAGACTCGAAAGAAGAGGCTCTGGAAACCATATTGAAAGAAATAAGAGTTCAACGTCATGGAGGATTGATTTGAAGTGGTAAATTGGTCATGTCTTCTAGGATCATGGAACATCTGGAAGAAAATTCATCACATAGTAAATTGGTCATGTAACTCTTCTAGGATCATGGAACATCTGGAAGAAAATTCATCACATAGTAAAATTTCATAAATAATCAGCTCAACGAGTTCTTGGGGTGTGGAGGAACTGTAAAGATAACAAAATTTGTTTAATATTGAACTTGAACATCTGACAATGGGAAAAGTTACAAGAAGGCAAAAACTGAACACAGTTTTATATCATGATCGCAAAGATGTTTCAACGAGAAATCTGAAGAAAAGGTATTGGATGGAATGATGTAATCCCAAAAAGATGCACAAGACTTCTAGAATATGGACCGAAGATTTGAAAAGAATTCCAGGTGTAAATTTTCCGAGTTGCTACTTACTGTTGATGCCGAGAGCAGAACGTATTGAGTTTCACACATTCTGTTACACCAGAGAAAAGGCATTGGCAGGAATAGTGTATTTGGGAACTGTTTCTTCAGAAAAAAACGAAGTTTCATTGGTTACTGCAAAAGCCAGTGTTGCACCAATAAAAAGACTCTTCATTCCCAGGCTAGAGTTACAGGCTGCAGGGTTAGCGAGTCGTTTGAGCACCATGTTGGAAAAAGGATTGGAAATAGAAATTCAGAGCACATGTTCATGGTAAAATTCAACATGTGTCCTGAAATGGAGAAAGAGTGATGGCCGAAATTACAAAAAATTGGTAGCTCATAGGAGAGGGGAGATTCAAGAACGAACCGAAACTGAAGACTAGCACTGGTTTCCATCAGGACTGAATATTGCAGATGAAGCCAACCGAAACACTCATGCAGAAACCAGAGCCGTTTTCACCTAAATTTTCGACAAAGGAAACTGTCTTGAAGAATTGGAAAAAACAACATAGATATAGATGAATGTTCGCAAGAAACACAGGAAATGAAATAAAAAAATTGTTGGAGAAATAAGTACTAAATCTGAATACGAGATTTTTCCGAATTATAGGAAATTTTCGAAATGGCTTCATCTCATAAGAACAACCGAATGATTTCTGAGTATTTGGAAAAATTTAAGATTGGAATTATAAAAGAACCGTTCCAGAATTTTGCTCCTTCTAACAGCTGAAGAACTGAAGGAACGGAAAGGAGGAAGCTAAGGAAATGAAGAAATTTTTAATAATTAAAAATTGAAGTGAAAATCTGTGTATAATGTCGAAAAAGCTGATATAAATAGTGAACAATGTTTGAAGTATCCATGTATATGGATAAAAGTGATAAATTTTAACCTACCTGTGTTGTGATTGTGAAAATTGTTGATGGACCGAAAAAAAGAATATTGGAGCACGACACTGAAATTGAACCCACGTATTTGTGAACTTTAATCTCCGTGTGTACATATTCGATCGAACAATTATCCATTATATGTTTTGAAAGGCTATTTCAATAAATAAGAACATAACATTAGAAAGTCACGTCAACAAAAATTGCGTGACAAAACCGACGTTTGTGCTGTTCTATGTTTCATGCGCAGGTCATAGACTACTGAGATAGAAGATTATTTCGTTTTGAATGTTCTTTTTCAATATTGATTTTTTGTAAGTGATATTCAAGTTTCAAGTCGAATCTGTTTCGTTTCTTTCATGAAAGTTTTCGATTGTTTCATTAGTTATAACGAACAGAGTACATTTATATATTTTTTATTTCTATAAACGTTTGACACATCACAAAATTGGCATAAAAAATCCTCTAAAGCTACAACCCTCTTGAAAGTTGAGACGATCTTATGTATCTAGGAACCGACTGAGATGGAAAAGGACAAGGTAATGTGAAAATATAGATGAATGGTTATAAGAGTCTCGAAATTATATCAAATGTTTCACAAAATCATACCAATTTTACAGTAGCAATTTTTATTCACAATGAAATCAATATTCTCCCCAAGCTAGTATTTCGTGAAACATAATACGTAGATGATATCAAACAGATAGCTTGAAATTAACGTTTTAATGAATCTGACAATGGCATACGAGTGAAGAATTCATTTCTTATTTGGAAGACATTTTTTTGGTTGAATTGGATATACTACATATATCGCAGATATATCTGAGTTATAGACCATGTTCTTCATTCGGAAGTCCGTAGGCTGACCGGATAGAGGCTTTACTTAACTTTTATGCAAACTTGATGCAATTCATCGAAGGAGGCGAGTGCCCTGCTGCCATATTGTGCGATTTGAGCAGAGCTTTCGACTGCGTGAACCACTTAAAACTGGTGGATATACTTGAATCTTATGGTCTGAGGGGATATGCACATGCCTGGATTTCCTCATTCCTTAGCACCACAACCAATGTGTCCCACTGAAATTCAATCATGATGATGTAGTTTTCTTTCCAACATCAGAAACGAAACTGGTCCGGACAGGTGTAGCTCAGGAATCTTATAACCAGTTTCATTTCTCTTATACATCAACAACATCGATAGAGGAATAGCATACTCATTATTCACCGCATATGCAGATAATATTAGTACATTGATCTCGGATAAGAAAACTGACATTTTAAAACACAAATGTACGGATATCCTGAAATTAACGTCTGAATACTTCCACAGACAAAATAAACTCAGATCAAAATGAAACCGGAGCACTCCAATATAATCTCAATAATACCACCTTACACAGCACTCATAATGCAGTGAAATTTCTGGGCGTACAAATGGATGAATTCATGAATTGGATTCCGCACTTTAACCAGCTGGTGTCCAAATTGTGCTCCCTAGTATATCTCTTCAGGAATCCCAGAATCGTTATGACTAATGAACGACTTGTCGATGTATATTATGCTCAGGTTGAATTAAGGCTGCGTTACGGAGTTTGCTTGTGGGGCAATTCAACAATGGGTAAAAACGTTTTAATTCAACAAAAAGCTATTTTGAGATGTATTTTCAATACTTCCAGACGGAGTTCATGGAAAACTCTTTTTGAAGCTTACTTACCCTATTCATAATTAACATAAAGAAACATACGCTCTCGGAAGTACCCCAAACTCCAGATACATTTTCCATATTTTGAAGTATCAAGAGTCTTTAGTGAGGTAATTAAAGATTTCTACAATGTCTGTGAATGAACATGGTACAAAAAGATCAAGAATTTTTCAGTTCCACTATATTTCTGGAAGTGACAGCTAGAACTAATTCCTGTCCCGAATCGACTTTTTTTCTATTATCGATCACTAGATTCGTATGGAGACACCCTATTTTAATCATGTATCAGAAAATATTTTCGAACCCATTTCTTTCATCACAACCTACTATAACTAACACACACCAAAGCCCATTCAAAGTCCCATTAGCGGTTCAACTCCACGTCAACATTTGCATTAAAAACGGCTTCCTAAACACGGGCAACCTCCAACACGTGAACACCAGAGCCCCTTTATTCTGTCCCGTCTGTCAGGATTGAAAGCGTTTCTGTAACCCTTCAGGCATAGAGTGAGGCAAACGGACACACAAACGCCGACTGTCGGAGGTGAGAAAATAATCTTTTATCACGGCATGCCATAATACGGTCGCTTTCAAAGCCTGCCCGAGAACGCCTTCATCGAATCAATCTTTCCGAATAGCTTCCAAAGTGCTGACGATGTAGCATTTTCATTCAAGTAGCCCATGGATGGAGGGAGCACTAGCGGCGGCTTCTGTCGTGCCCTTTCAAGGGCTATTGGGCGGCCCTCGACGTGAATATGCAGTTCTGTTATTAGATAGCCGCGGCAGCCATCAGCTTATCTTTCTTTATTGGTGACGAATGTGGGATTGGCTGTGTTCGGTGAAAAAGAAATTGGCGAAGATACGGAACTCCTATTCTAAAACGCGAGGGGTGAGGTTGAATTCGGCTTCAGCCTCCATTTTCACTCCGGGTTAAATGGCGGGGTTTATATCTTTGGCTTATCGTACGGTTATGAGCAGTATCCTGAAAATTCGATGTGATCCTTTATCTGTGGTCTACATATGGGACAATTACAACTCTCATTCAGGGTTGTGGAGGATGATATGAAACCATAACAAGTTTTTCGAACACATGAAACACCTGATTACGCAGGAAAACCTCTCCCATCTTAGAATCATTCGATATTTCGGTTTTAGATTCTTCTAAAACTGAACTTCCGAAACGAATTCAGAAGAGTCTCTCATAGAATAAAAGGTTTTCCATTATCAATTCTTTGACAATCCACATCTCTCACTAGGGATTCATTCAATCACCATCAAAAAATGTTTAATGTTAATTTTAACTACCTACGTTGTTATGATAGATATCTACACATTTGAGTGGCATTGGTTCTGACTTTCCTTGTGGTTCTCGGTGGTGTAGCGGTTAGCACGTCCGCCTTTGAAGCGGAAGACCGGGATTCGATTTCCCGCCGAGCCACCTTACTCGGATTCACACGTTGAAAGGTAACAATATTATCAGGGATACAAATCAAATTAGGCGATCAAATGGAAACAGAAAGGTTTGAAGGGATTTTCAGGTGAAAGAATAAAATTAGAGATCATATTGATCAAAGAAAATATAATAGTGACGGAAAAATGAGATATGGAATGTGAATTAGCGAAATCAAAAAAATTGAATGAAGAAATATGGAATGATATAAACGAATGTTTAAATTTTTTTGTTAATTTGTGGATTACGAGACGATTGGTTGGAGAACTGGTTTTTAAATTCAATGTGACATCTTTCAACGAAATTTTGACAAAGGCAACTGCTGTCGAAACTTCGAAAATAGGAAGTAAAGAACTAACACATACTAGTGACTGAACCTTAAACTAAACAAACATATTTACCGTTCTGATTTGTGCAGGTGGGGTATTATACAAGATGACATCTATCGAATTACTCCAAACTCTTACCTGAATCTTTGCGTTATGATGTGATCCCTATTTCTTGTATCATATTAATGTAAATGTACATTGAAGTGCTTTTGGGGCAGGAAGAGGAACCATCTTATGAATTTCCAGATGAGTATATGATATATTTACAGAGATGTTGCAGTCATTATTCAATATCTAGTTCCAAGCCAGTTGCACACGGTGTTCCACAAGGGTCAGTTCTCGGACCACTTTTGTTCATCATCTACATCAATGATCTGTTCTTTGATTTATTTCCAGATAACATAGTGACGTTTGCTGATGATGCAACACTCATAAACGCGGATAAAAATACAAAAAATTTGGAGATTATTATTGAACATGCAGAAAATCAAGCGGAGGTGTGGTATAATGCCAATCATTTAAAATTAAATAGAGAAAAAACTCAAAATCTTGTTATTTCAACAAATCATAACGTTTCGGCAGGTGAAGATGTCACATTGCTTGGAGTTGTGTTGGATGACAGATTGAACTGGTCCAAGCACACCGAACAACTTGGTAAGAAGGTATCGAGCTATATTTTTCTAATGCGACAGCTGAAAAAGATTGTTAACATTAACACTCTGCTCTCTACTCATTGGTACACTCTCAGATCACGTATGGAATTCTTCTGTGGGGGAACTCGAGCCATGCTCTGAAAATATTCGCTCTACAAAAAAAAAACAATGAGGATAATCGCTGGTGCGGACCTCAATGCTCACTGCAAGCCAATTTTCGAAAAATATGGCATCCTGCCTCTACCTTGCCTGTTTGTCTATTATGCCGTTATAGACATTCATAAAAACAAACATTTTTATTCAAGCGTATATGAATCTCATAATCATAATACGAGATCAGCAAATCTGATCAAAATACCCTTTTATCGACTGGACGTGTCCAGTAATAACTCACCAAAACTGCATTTATACAATAAGTTACCAGCTAGTCTAAAACAACTTCCACTAGGATAATTCAAGAGAAAATGCAAATTACTCTTATTAAAATATTGTTATTATTCCATCAATGAATTCTTTAACTTTGTTCCGAACGGTGGGACATTGACTTGCTACAAATATATTGTAAAGATATGTAACGTGGCCAATAAAGTTCTATTCTATTCTATTCTATTCTATTCTATCGAATGAAAGAATTCCGGCAAGAATTCCTATATCGGAACCCTGCAAGTTTTCTCATTCTCTTTCTTCATGAAATGAAAACAGGTGGCATCGGTTGGCATTTCATGAAACAGAATACTTTATTTTGTACGATATTTGTATAAATGAACAGAAAACCAGATTCTGTGTAGCAGAGTTTGTGATAGATTTCTCCTCAGTATAATGGAGCACACGAACCATCCGATATAATCAAGTTGTGAAATGCGTCATCATCCATACCTAGTTTATTCATCGTGAACCAATGAACAGCCCTTCTTAGGAATTCTCCTTTACGATTCCTGAGGGAAGAGATATACATTATCATTGGAATATTCGGCCTCATGGTCAAAATATTCCAATCAATTTTGATTAGACATGAACGCGTTTTTTTCTAGTCCGGTGCATCTGAATTTCATATGCCAAATAACGACCCTCTGGATAAGGAGAAACATGGACGCTATTGTTTCCCAACAGCATCATCAGCATGTCTGACCTTATGAATAGCCATGCTTGGCGTCATTTAGTTAGTTGTAATTCAGTCTCCATAGATGTAACTTTTTATAAACGAATATTCATTTCAAGGGAATTCAGTTCTAAATTCCACCTCTCGATTTTTACTATTTTATCAGAAGTCAAAGTTAAGAAGTTAGGAATGAGCAATCATCGATCATTCCCCATCATCATAAAGAAATTCCACAGATTACCCTTCTTTGCCGAGTGCATATAATATCGGTTTGGTGGTGTCCTAAAATTGTTCGTTCCGTAAACTAGCTGACGAACGTCAACTCTCAGGAATCGAGACTTGTGTGAGCAATGGATTAAGGAGGCCTTACCTTTCAACGTGCGATTACCACGCAGGTGGTCTGGCGGTAATTTGAACCCTGGTCTTCCACTTGAAGGGCGGACGTGCTAACCTCTACACTACCGAGGCCAGAGTGATTGATCTTTTTTAGGAGTTTCGCATTCTTCGTTATACATCATATCTCTCAGGATTCGACCATTCAGACAAATTCGAAAAGGCAAGGATGATCAAATTATTGATTATTCATCTGGAGCTCTGATTGAGAATTCCAGAACTTCCGATGTAATCATAGGTGACAAGGTAAAACAGATATGTGATCAATCGGTTTTGCAGATTTCCAGCGAGAAAATCACATACACGACAATTGATAAAGAAACTGAAAATGGTCCAGAACTCAAAAAAATCCTGTAAACCAAGATCCAGGATACTTGGGGAACTCCATAAGACACATTCGGGGATAACCAAGATGAATCCCTCGACGGGGATATCGAAAGATTAGTAAAGAGTTGTTAAAATTGTGCACTAACAAAATCGAACTCGCCCATAGTGCTTGTTCATCCATTGCATTCTCCTCAAAGTAATTAGGAAATTATCCATATTGCCTATGCTGGTCCTTTTGAAAACCGCTATTATGGTATGTGTGGATGAAAATCAAAATGCGCAGAAGTAAGGATTATGAAAAAAGCACCAGATAGTTTCTCGACAGTACTACTAATGGAAAATATTTCTGCGACAACAATAAATCCCAGAAGCCGTTTCTTCCTTTGTAACTCTCAATAGAGTTGATAATAGAGAATATTGAAGTCTGAGATTTGATGATGAAACTCACACCTTGAGTGTGATACACTTCAATATACAAGGCCTACGAAAACATATGAACGCACTACTTGTATTTATACAAATGGCCAAAGAACAACTGGATATAATTGTCCTATCAGAAACAAGAATAATTGAATCGGTAAGTAACTTCACAATTCCTAACTATACTCAATATTACAATGAATCAACTATCAATAAATGCGATGGTGTTATGATATATATCGAAAATCACATATCAGCAGATGTAACAGTAGTGCAAATGAATGATAGTCGTTTCCTAAGAGCTACTTTCACCATTAACCATCTTTCGAAACAAATAAAAATAGGTTTGACAGCATATTACAGACCACCCGCAACAAACAACTCAGAATATACTGACGACTTGGAAAACTATCCATCCACCTTGACTAAACGAAACTTAGAAATCTTTGTAGGGGACATAAACATAAATCTATTGAATATCCACAATAAAGAAACAAACAACTATTTGAACATTCTATGTTCGAATGACTTCATCTCATATATAAACAAACCAACCAGAGTAACTAAAGATACGGAATCTGCTATTGATCATATTTTCATAAGAAAAGGAAATTGTTTCAAAAAAAATGTTTCAATCTCACCTATAATATTCTGTACAGATATGACTGATCATTTTACTCCATTTGTATGCTTCACTTTCTCAGAAACTAAGAGACACAAAGATGAACATAACAAAAACAATAAACCATAAAAAATTGAACACTTTAATTTCAAGAGAAACATGGGAAAATGTCTTGTTTGAAACGGACCATCAGCTAAGCTATGACATATTCATTAGTGAACTTGGAAATCATATAATAGCATCTACAACCGAACAATCAAAGAGAAAAAATGAATCTTTCATCAGAATAAAACCCTGGATTGAGATATGCCTGGGTCTCCCTAGCATTAAATTCCACCAAGTTCATGTGATCCCATTCTATTATAATCATTCGGTTTTATCATTTTCACTCAATCAATCAATCAATCAAGGTATTTTTTATTGTCGGAAGAACGAGGTTCTTAAAGACAAAGCTTATGTACATATATAACTAACGATTAGATGAAATTACAAAAAAAAATGAGCTTATGGGTTACACGCAGACAAGATACAGTTAAAGGAGAATAAAACTATATAAAACAATTCTAAAATACAGTAATTACATACTCCTATTCATTGATAGTAATTTAAAATTATACAGGGTGTAACTGAATAAGTGTAAAACTTTTAAGAAGGTGATTTCTCATCGAAAAAAAGATAGGATCTTTCATATAAAGAAACTTCATTGGAGCATCCCTTGTTAAGATACAGCTCCTTGAAGGGGGTACATATTATTATAATTTAAAGTAACACAATAAGAACAGAACGAGAACACACAATTAGTATCAATTCAATTTCGAAAATTCACAAACTGACAGCGTTATACCAATTTGAATGTCACTATCGCTAATAGCGACCTACTAGATAGATTAGTTTCGTATTTATGACGATGTATCTCTGTAGATGTACGTAAAATAATTTTTTGCTGCGAACTGGTTCATTTTGGGCAAAAAACCCAGGAGACATTTTTTGTTTAGAATGAAACAGGCTATTGCAAATGATTTTTTGAATGGTAAACAAATGATAAGAAAAAAGTTACATTGCAAATAAATTTTAGGAGTTGCGTTTTCCACCCCTCACAACCATGGGGTAAACCAAATGAATTACTGCCTAAGTGTCTTTTTGGTAGTACAAAACGTCAGGTTAATTTCAATAATGTATCTTTTTCAGTGCTTTTGAAAAAAATCGTTTTACAAATTTTATGTACCCCCTTTCAGGCGCTGTATCTCAACAAGGGATGCTCCAATGAAGTTTCTTTATATGGCAGATCCTATCTATTTATCGATGAGGAATCACCTCCTTGAATGTTTTACACTTATTCAGTTACACCCTGTATAGTTGATAGTTAGACAGAAAGTAAGAATGAATTGTGCATATAATTAAATGCGTAATGATATATTTATCAGGATTCAAAAATTAAAACTTAAAACTACAGGGTTATGCTCCAACCTCCGGGTATGTAGAACTTCGACCATCTACAGAGTGGAGACGAAAAATTCATCTAGTTTATAGTAGGCTTGTTGTACTAGTATTTTCTTCGTATCCCTTCTGAATCGCCTGAGACATGTAGTGTCCCTAATGGCTGTGGGTAGGTGATATACATTTTGATGCCGTTATGTATTATAGAGTCTCTAACTAAATCATTGGAAGGTCTTGGTAATCTGATATGATTGCTTCGTCGAGTGTTATAGTAGTTATCATTTGTTTCAAGAAGTGATTTATTTTTACGTATCAAAGTGACCGATTCTAGAATGTATAGTGATATTGCTGTAAGTATACCAAGGTCTTTAAATAACGTTCTACACGAGTATCTCGGACCTTTTTTGCATATATACCTCAGAGCTCTTTTTTGCAATATAAAAACATGAAGGTAAGAGCAGCATGTGCCCCATAATGCAATCCCGTAACTCAAATGCGATTCAATCAAAGCAAAGTATGCAGACCCAGCTGCGTTTAGTCCCAAATCGTTAGCGATTACTCGGATTGTTAATGTGGTGATCGAATTTGAGTTTAGAGTCTATATTTATTCCAAGAAGTCGTGTTGTTGTTTTATTGAGGATATTTTCGTTCTCTAGTGGTAAGTCAGGAAGATTACAACGGAATGTGATTAAATTAGTTTTTTTATGTTGATCACCAGTGAATTGGAGTCACACCAGTGCTTTATTGAGGATAATTCTCTTTCGATTGTTTTTATAAGGTGTTGCGGTGAATTATCATGCCAGAGGAAGGTTGTGTCATCCGCGAAAAGGGTCACTTTGGCAGAGATGTTCAGCTGGTTGATGTCATTTATATATAGTAAAAATAAGATGGTGCCGAGTACTGATCCCTAAGGTACTCCCATTTGATACCTGATATTTTTGAGTCAGTGCTACATCTCACTATTTGACTGTGGTTGTTTAAATATGATCTTACCCATTCAAGACTCGAGTTTCTGATTCCATAACATTCAAGTTTATGCAGTAGAGTACAATGACTTACGCAGTCGTAGGCTTTGGAAAAGTCGCAGAAAACTGCAGCAGCACAATCGCCAACATTGATGTTTCTTTACACCTCCGACATAAAAGAAAATAGAGCATCATTGGTCCCTTTGTTTGGCTGGAAACCGAATTGGTCCGAGCAGATTATGTTATTGATAATTAGAAAGTTTTGAAGACGTATTTTCACTATTTTCTCTATTATTTTCCTCAACTATTTTGTCTATTATTTTCGCTAAACTAGGTATTAGCGATATGGGCCGATAGTTGGATGGATCACCTTCATTGCCACCCTTATGGATAGGTATAATTACAGAAGTTCTCAAGAAATGTGGGAAAGTACCAGATCTGAACGAAATGTTGATCAATTCAACCAGAGCACTTAGTGCTACATCTGGAAGATTGAGAATTATATTAACTGAAATATCATCTATCCCTGAGCAGTTTTTGTTTTTAATATCTCTCAGGATCTCTTTGAGTTCACTGAGGTTGGTATCAGTGAGTTGAAATTCGTTAATACAGTTGATATTTTTCATATATGACATAGGTGAGTTGAAAGCTGAGATATTTTCGGTAAGTGTATGTGCAATATTGCAGAAATATGTATTTAGTTGATCGGGCTCTATTGATATAGGTTGATGTGTTTTTGTTTTGCCTCTCAATTCGTTTATTATCTTCCAGCATTCTTTACTTTTATTATTGGAACTCTCTACTCTATCTCGGTAAAAAGTATCTTTTGCTAGTTTGATGACGCGGCGGTATGTGCTTCTATATTTATGATAATAGTTAAGAAAGAATGGCTCATTTGTGTGCTTGCGAATGTTATGTAGTGATTTCATGTTTTCCGCTCATGTTTTAATTCCAAGTGTTAACCAAGATTTTTTTTTCTTTAAACGTTAATCTTCTGAAACGGAAATGCTTTCACGAAGTTAGTTCTGAGTTTAACATAGAATACATTGAATCAGGTTTTGTAGTGGTTTCCCAGTTAGTAGATTGACATAGGTGATAACATTCTCCAAGTTGGTACAGAAGTAATCTATCATTGTGGCATTCTGTTTAGATATACGAGTAGGAGATTCTACATATATATGTAAGTTGAAAGAGTTCAATAAGTATTGACGCCTTTGATTCAGGGTGGAATTTTCGGTAAAATTTATGTTGAAGTCCCCCGCAACTATAACTTGAGATGTGTCAGGCAATTCAGAGAGTAGAGTTTCAAGTTTGTGCAGAAAAGACATCGCATCCGAGTTAGGTGCTCTGTGAATGCAAATAATGTAGAGGTTCAGCACTTGGCAGTAAACCAGAGAAAACTCGAAAGTTTTTCTAATGAAATATTGTGTTTGTCTATGTTTCTGAATATTAATTGGTTTGATGATACCGTATCTTTTATAAATATGAGAGTACCGCCATGACTACCATTTGTTCTACTATACCTAGAAGTTAGTTCATAACCATATAAAGAGATGTTTCCATTTTTATTTAACCAATGCTCAGTGAGCATCACAATGTCGGGATAGTTTTTATTTGCACATAAAATATGTAATTCGTTAATTTTATTTCTAAAGCTTTGAATATTCAATAGCAGTGTAGTTATGGCCTTACTGTGTGTTTCATTCATCCTAAAAAAGAGTTGGACCAGGTATGTGGAGGATTATTTTCTATCTGGTTCACTTTTGCTGGAGTATCCGATGCTGCTCCCAATTCATCAAATAAACTCGGCGGACAGGATATATTTTCTCATCTTTTCGAAAAGTCGAAGAGTTTTTCCTAAATTAATTAGTTTTTTGTTCAACGAATCGCGCGTCGGTTACAAGTAATATCAGTTTAGTGTAACGGTAAATGATTCCTAGAAAAAGTTTCTCTAGTGAGAACAGTTGAATGTAGGTAGAAAACCACAACATTGACATGAACTCTTTTTTCATTAAAACAATTCCGAGAAAACGAGTTCTGGTTTTTTATTCTCTTTTTCCCATGAATCTTATTCGTTTTCCACAAAAGTTGGTGTTCGCTTCTTGTATGTGCTGAACTTTTGGTGAATCAAACTCCCCAGTTCTGAATATTATTTCGATTTTCACCTCGAAAAAGACTTAGTCTTGTTTTATGTATGGGTATTTTGTTCGACTTTGATATAAATACTTATTACGACAGCATTCTATATCTACTCTCACTTTGAGCTGTTATTTCTTGCTTGTGTTATCTCTTCTTTCCCCAATATGTTTTCTGTTTGAGGCTGATTCGAAGATTCATACTGAACTGATTGCTTTACGTCGGTCTTCTTCTCTAAATATATTCTGTTTTCCATCTTTGAAACTGAACTGCAAGTTACTCATCTCAAGCATCATCGAAAAGTTTCTTCGAACTGCAATAATAATGGAAGTTCTGTTCTGAAAATTTCTTATCGTTCAAGTGGCAAAACTTATTCGGTTTCGTTTTACAACATTTGAGTGCTTCAACTGGTTAACTCACCAATTATAATGGGAATCAATAGAACATGGGTAAATTTCAATGTCTAACCTGTCCCTCTACATAACGACTATTCTAGGACTAATTGTCTGAATTTGACCTCGACGAAAACAAAACAATCTTGACAGAGAACCACTCACTACTCGATCGAGATACTGCACAAAATGGATGAATGATTTATACTACGAATGAGGAGTATATGTTTCTATCGAAATACATTTCAAATATATTTGCTTGACTAGTTTTACCTTCGTCTGAATATAACTCAATCCGTTTCATCGAACATTATTTGTAAAGGTAAATGTGTCCTCGGCGCTTCCACCAAATGTTCGTAATAATGTCACGAAATTTCAATTCGAGATTTTTATGGAGATAGGGACTATTTGCTAGGGAAATTGAGTGTTGAGTTGCATTTTGATTGGAATAATACTGTGTATCGATCATTTGATGATACAAGAGTGACGGTCGAATATGTCACTTTTCTAAACTCAGAAAGGCCATAACTACTCAACGAAGGAATATGTCGCGTTCCGACTTCTGATTCGTGTTGTACGAATCGCAAAACGTGGGATCCACCATTTTTTCAGAAAAGCCGATCTATCATCATCAAATATTCAGATTTACGATGCAGAAAAACTCAAAGTCGTCTCCACAATTTAATATTTGAAAGATGTCAGTACGGTAATTCAGTACATGTTTCGAACCTACATAGGTTCATCATCAGCTGAATTTACATTGGATTATGGAGATGAAAAAAATAGGAAATTCACTTGGTGAAGTTCAAAAAGACATTGAAAAAATATTGTAGTGAAACTGTGATTAATTTTTGATTAGGGGAATTTGGGACATCCCTAACACAATAAATACATTAGACACAATAAATACATTAGGGATGTCCCAAATTCCCCTAATCACAAATTAATCACAGTTTCACTACAATATTTTTTCAATGTCTTTTCGAACTTCACCATGTGAATTTCCTATTTTTTTCATCTCCATAATTCAATGTAAATTCAGCTGATGGTGAACCTATGTAGGTTCGAAACATGTACTGAATTACCGTACTTACATCTTTCAAATATTGAATTGTGAGGACGACTTTGAGTTTTTCTGCATCGTAAATATAATACACTCCACTTTGAGATACAATGGACTTCTACCACAGGTTGAATATTCAGATGTCAGGAGTGACTATTCCTACAAAATCGAGTATCTTGGCGCTAGTAATTACGATCAGTGATGATCTTTTATGGAAAACCATATGAGATCGATCGCTAGAAGTGCTTCCCAGAAACTTATATTTCCATTTCGTGCGAAGAAATACCTCACTTCTCGCCAGCTTCTAATGATCAACAAGGCTCAGATACGACCTGTCATGGAATACAGTTCTCATGTGTGGAGTTTGGCACCAAAACATTCATTGAGGCTTCTCGATTCTATTCAATCCGTCTTGTTGGTGATTCTTCGCTCACAGGCTCACTTTATTGGAGCATCGTAGAAGGGTCGGAGACTTGTCTCTCTTCTATAGGTATTTTCGCGGTCGGTGCTCTTCTGGATTGTTATCAATCGTTCCACCCTTGGCAATATCTACACGGATGACTCGACTAGTACAGAATTCCCTTCCCTTTGTTGTGAATTTGTAAACCTGTCGAAGATCTCTCTTTTTTCAATAGAACAGCTGAGCTTTGGAACTCATTGCCAAAAAAGGTCTTTCCTGAGGCTTAGAAACTTCAGAAATTCAAAGTAAATGTTGATTCATATTTCCTGTCCCTTGATTCACGCGGTGTTCTTTGAGCATTACAGGGCTTTCCTTTCGTGTGAATCTGCATATAAAAGAAAACTTCATCATGGTTTTTCATCGGCCAATTCGTTTCCATCAGTTGTATTTTTTATAGTATATAGACTATACTCTAGGCGAATATAAAATTTATTGGCGATATCTCTTATAGGAGGTCTCTACATCGGATACATCAAGAGAGACGTAATCCGTGAAACTGGAGTTCAGATAGGGAATGAGCACCACGGCTCCTCAGTATATCAGCAGTGCCTTGTTGCAAAGGTAATTGATACAATGGTGAACAATGATTGCTAGAGCCAAGTTGGAGCATTGCTGATTTCATTTCTACTTGAAAGAAATATAATTTGATTATTTTTTATGGATCTTAAACTCATTATCGCTAAGAACTGATTTTTTGAAATTTCCTTCCATTTCTGTGAATTATGCAGAGTATACCTATAATAAGA
Organism: Zygogramma bicolorata; assembly: GCA_032362365.1. Lineage (NCBI taxonomy): Eukaryota > Metazoa > Arthropoda > Insecta > Coleoptera > Chrysomelidae > Zygogramma > Zygogramma bicolorata. The sequence continues at coordinate 152,619 of JAVJAQ010004346.1, read as the reverse complement.
ATGAAACAGTTTATTTCTGGAAAATCAATGTTCCGTAATACCCAGAATAACCTGATACCATATGGTATCAGTGGTCGTTAGCAATACTAGTAGTTGCTACTAAAAAATATAGTGATATTCAATTGTAATATCGAAAAACATGAATATTGAGGAAATTTGTATTTTCATCGGAACGATATAATATTATTGAAATATGATTTCGCGAGAACTATAAAGTACACAGACCTAACAATGGATTTTGAACACATTGCTCTCACAAAAAATGTACAATTCTTACGTGGACAACGTCGTATTCACTTTCACTTTTGGAAAATCAATGTTCTACGGTACCCAGTTTTATCTGATTACATATGGTATCACTTGGCGTTAGCAATACAACTGGTGACTGCCAAAAACTATAGTGATTATTCTAGGAAATATAAGAAAAAAAAAGGAATATTAAGGAAATTTGTATTCATATTGGAAAAATATATTCTTGAAATATAATTTTGTGGAAAGCATGAAGTACACAGACCTACAACGCATTTGGAACACAGTGTTTTCCGAACGATTTACAATTCGTAGATGCACAGCGTCGTCTGTTGCATGAAACAACGCAATTATGCCTTATGACAACACTCGACGAAAATGAAAGTTTATGAAGTTCCTGGTGTTTTTGAAACCACCCATTACCGCGACAAGCAGACTCGCACAAATTCTCTCCTGAACTCTAAGTTTGATGTTCAGGGATATTGGGTTCAGAAAGCTCAACAAAAATGTCATGAACCTGATTTGCAAAGTTATCGTCCCCCTAAATCATGTCGTTTCACCAACATAATAAATACGAACTCACAAGGTCTAGATCCGTGAACTGTAGACGGCAGCGGTGTGAGCGCACTCGATATATTCAGAACAGATGTGGAAAACTACAACCACTTGAGCTATGAAATTGCGGTAAACTGAATACATAATTTCTTGATATCCTATGATTTCATTGGGCGTTGATGTGAGAGATCAGTACTCATTATATGTTACAAATGAAAAAGATTCTGAAATTCAATTCAACAATTTCCATAATCTAATCGAGTTCAATGAAGTTGTTTGCGAAAGTGTCATGAATGGCAATGTCTGTGAATCTGAATTCTTCATTTCGTATTCAAAAGACCTTTTTTCAAGTTCATAAAAATACAGCACATCATTTCCTCAATCAGGCCGTTGGTGATTGACGAGCTGAATGAAATGAACAATTAGAGAAATTCAATCGAAACCAAATCCGAAATTGGGAGATAACTTGTTCCAACTATACTGCTACAATATATTTTCGTTTGCGAAAATCAGCTCGGAGTGAACTCATTTTCAGGAAAAGAATATCTAATGATTTTATATTTCTTGATCTGCAATAGTCTTCTGTAATTCGTATATATCTATTTGAAAACACTTCGAGAGAGCGAGAGATCCAATGATACATTTTCATTCTCATATAGAAACCAGCTATTCAGCTGAAAACAAAGGGAATAAAGAGGAATATGGGGTGTAGGTAAATGCTTGCCTTATTTGAATTCGGATTTATTCATACTGTATACCTCTGTGTTTATGGTGTTGGCACAATGCCTGCTATTCGAAACTCTATCCAAGCTCAACTAGACTAATAATAGTAAGCCTGAGCCTACACTTTATGCTTCGTTATAAGTTTCGTCGTCAGTGTTGGATCAGGAAAGTGAGTAGGAAGCAAAATTGGTTCTTTCTATATTAGTCGAAGAATAATCCCACGATGAACTTATTTCGATCCAGGATTTCATGTATGTGTTGCACTAGATGTATCGATGCTGTCTCAATTGATACATTTTGTCGTAAGTTGGGTATATACAGCAATTTCAATTACTTTTATAAAACAACTGAGGAGACAGATTGATATGTAGTTCTTAAAAGAGTGTTTGAATCCCTTTTTGAGTATCGGTACCGCTTTTGCTATTTTTGAGTCTGCAAGAAATTGACCTGATATCACAAATATATATATATATATATATATATATATATATATATATATATATATATATATAATTATATATATATATATATATATATTACAACAAAATACAGTTGCTGTCCTGACTGTCAATAACAGTTTGCCACTGGGACACAGGATTCCATTCAACAAATAATGCATGAATTAAAAATAAATATAAACATAAAATGAAATATTAAAACAAATGTAAAAATATCAAGAAAATTAGAATACTGAGATTGGAACTGAGCTCTTCACTACAATCTTCGAGAAGTAATGCAGGAATGCCATGAATTCCAGTTGAATAGATTTTTACACTGAGGATGATCGAAAAAAATACTTTGGTTTGATAGGACAGAACAAGAACATTGAATATGGATTATTAACTTCAACTTCTGTACAGGAATTCTGTGGTGAATCTATTGATTTAATTTTATTAGGAACGGGGGTAGCGTCGACAAATAAATGCTGATCGTTAGGACTTTTTGAAAGAGCAGTTTGATATTTGCTAATGAGTTCTCGTCATAATTTCGAGTTATGGTGCGAGAAGTCTTTTGTATATCAGATGCCATGTAGTCAAAATGGGATGAAGAGATTTGGTATCCATATTTGGCTGTTCTGATAGATATGAGAGGTCAAAACTAAGTTCAAACATACTAAATAGAAAGCTTCTTTTTTCATCGTTTTCATTTTGGTAATTTACATTGTAGTCGCTACATAGAATGATTCATGCTGAATTGGTAAAACAATGGGTTATTTACCTAAAGAAAATTGTAGAACAGATCCAGGACTTCTGTCAATTGTTATTTTACGTTTTTTTATTCATTGGCATAACATTAAAATGCATGTTCGACAGCTCAGTTATCAATAAATATGATAGGTTTACAATTATCAACAATTTTCTTGAATTCTTCGACGTTTTTTCAACTGGAGCGTCGAATTTACTATTTTTCTCAATTCCCTTGGCATTCTTCCTCTATCAGGTTCATTAATTTCCTGTCAACAAGTAATTCTTTTACCTGGCCAAGGTGATCTGAGGAGTGTAAATCAACTATCTCGACATTTTGGATTCCATATGACATACTTGTTAATGTATCATCAATGCAAGTTGCAGAAACTGTTGAAATCATAGTGGACTCCGTTATATCAATTCTCAGTGAAAAGCCCACCAAGGTGTCACGCCACATCTCAGTTTGTGTTGGGTTTACATTCACTGCGTAAATTGAATTCATCAATCCTGATCCCATGTACTCTCCTTTGGTAACGCACATGAATGGAAAGTAGTACAACAATTTCCACTCTTTGCCCCTTATACCGGAAGCGGTAATATCGCACAAAACTCAGATAAAAATGAATCTACCTAGAATAACAGAATTCAAATCGAGCTGGAACTGGATACCATTCTCCAGAAAAAATGTGATCGACTTCGAAATTTATAATAATATGATATCAGTGATATCTATTGGTGTCATCTGGCGATGCGATCGAGAGAGGAAAGTGATCTGTGGAAAAGTGTCCCCATTTCATAAGAAACAATAACAACAAATCAGTTTTAACACCTGGATTTTCAGACATATTGAGTAAAATACATATTCAACATTAACTTTGGTTTTCATTGCCCTGGCGGCAAAAGGTATACTGATATCACAACGAATTCCACCATTTCACATTAATTCTTCATTTCCATTTCTGTATTGATGATACATTATTTCGAAACCTTTCGGTACAAAAAGTATTCGTGGAAAAGTGGAATTTGAAATACTCCTTCAATTGTCTTGATGGACTCTTGTTTTGAATACCTCAATATACACTTACAAGAAATAGAAAGCAGTGGTTACAGAAATTATCACTAAATTAATGTTTCAGACAGCCACACCCGTACTGGATGGAACTAGAATCCCATTTGCCACTGACATACATTTGACTTGAAATCCAAACGGTCTGATCATGAAGGTTCAATTACAATAGTGACTGTCGCAGATTTTAAATTGAAGTTATGTTCAATGTTACACAAATGTGTTTATGAGAGCTTATCAATATTTGGCGGATAGGCCGAAACATTCGCGAAACTTGTTCTGCAGCGGATATTGGACGTATATCAACGAATTTCGGACGGATACAACTTCTTACTGAATATAATGAGGATGTATTGAATTGAGCCCGTGGTAAAGGAAAGCAAGAGTAAGATATTATTTCCACCGGAAATGAAAATTGAAGATATACGAACTACGAAATTGATAGTTGCAAGACGTAGATTGTGGTAATATTCACTTTATCGCAAACACCAATAAAACATATATTTGGAGGCTTTCTGAAGGTTGTCCCGAAAATCAATTCCTCTTGCTAGTTTCCGCATGATTTGATACGCCTCTGTTCTGAATTAGGAAAGATTGATATTTATTCTTGATATAGTTGACCTGTTCCGTATTGTTTGGAATTGCTTCAAACGAAAATTCTTCAATTGATCGATTCTCTCGAAACCTGCCAGAGAATTAGATCGAAAGAGTCAAATTTCTGTGATTTATCAAACTCTCGAAAAAAACTTTCGATACTAATTTGGTATCAGAGATAACAATCTCAGTATAATACATTTCAATTTGAGCAGTATAAAAAAATTCGAAGAAACTTTTTACATTTATGTATTATTTGTGGTAGGTTCTTCGGTTTTGAATTTCGAATAAAGAGAATTTTTTGTTTCAGAGAATTGAAAAAATATTTCCTTCATTTCCGGAACCTAATTATCAATATATCACTCTGCCTACACCTTAGATTGAGCTGATGTATCGAAGGGTGTTTGGTGGCGTAACTCATTGACAGAACCATCCGTCGTCAAAAATTCCCTTCATCCAGTTTCAGAGATCTGAAAGACGATATTCATTGCCAACAATCAAATTTCCTCCGTTTCGCAAGGTCAAAATTGTCATGACCCCCACGGTACATATGGAATATTCATCAAATAATAGTACATATGTGGCTAGATCAACAGATTACGAGTAGAGTGTGCGAATATCAACTTGCTGTCCGGAAGTTAGAATCATCCTCAGCCCTGTCCGAACATCATCAAAAAGAAGGACGCAATATAAACTTCACGAACACTAAAACAATGGCCACAGCGAAAACGAGCACAGCGAGATATATCCCCTTTCTATTATCCGCCCCACATTTAGTGCATTCGCTTCACCAACACAAACTCTAGCTAAATATCTCGTAAACATTTTCCTACCCCTCGCAGAACAATCCTCATCATATCTTCGAAACTCTTTTCATTTCACAGAAATCATCAAATCGGTCATCTTCCGAGCCACAGACATCCTGGTAAGCTTCGATGTAGTATTCCTTTTCACAAACATCCCCTTAGCAGATACACTAAGCATTCTGAAAACCAAACATCAGATCTCCCAAGACATGCTCAACCTCATCAGTCATTGTATGTCCAATGCATACTTTCTTTTCCAGGGCAAATTTCACAAACGAGTGAAAGGTGCCCCTATGTGTTCTCCTTTTTCGCCAGTACTTGCAAAACCTCTACATGGAAGATTTTGAGTCTAGAGCGATTGACACATCTGCATCATGTGGATGATGTCTTTGCTATCTGGCCTCCTGGATCCGAAAGCCTACACACCTTCCGCAATCACCTCAACAATAATCTCTGATTTAAAATTCATCATGGAAATGGATAAACTATTCCTTTCTTAGGTGTCCATATCACAAAATCTATGGCCACACAGATCATCCGAGTTTGTAGTGTTTTCGCTGTAGCGATGGTCTCAGTATTCGCGAAATCTGTAATGTGTTCTATCTCTTGATGATGTAAATGCAGGGCTGGAAATGGTTCCGACTTATCGACAGCAAGTTGATGTTCATATACTCTGCTTGTTACACGTCTGTTGGTCTTGCCTACCTATGGCAATCGTTTTAGTAAATTTCATATATACTCAGGGAGTTGACAGTTCGATCCTTGGGGAAACGAAGGTCTCTTGAATATAGAAGATTGTACTTTCGAGAATAGATTCAAGTAAACGATGAGATTCAGTTGAAGTTGAAAACTTCTCCCAAAGAACAATTACTCTAACACCAAGCTGATATTATTTCCACTCGACGCGCTTTTGGCTAACAGGAATAGCCTCCCCTGGAGAAAATAAATACGAAATAGGATGCAACACTTGTTGTGGATATCAAAAACCATTTATTCTTCATCGTTTCCTTCGAAACAAATCCAGAGTCTCTTTCAATATATTTTGCTTTCCATCCTTCTACGTTGCATCACTTTCACGTTCCAAATTTTCCTATATTCGTTTCTTGAGACATTTTTTGCTTTGGTTTCCATTTGGTTATTCTCACAGCTTGAAATGAATTGAATAAGGTAATGCTAATTCGGACAATCAATACCCAGCAGTGAACATTATGAATGAAATCTCATGAATCAATTGATTAATCAAATCTATTCTTTCGAAGACCACCAGTGGCATAGGACATGTCGAAAATTTGGAGTATAGAGACAGAAAATTCAAAATTACAAAGGTAAATTCTATAGAATGCACCCTAAATCAGTACCTATTTTTTGCAGTGACTTCTTTAATCTGAAAAAGGTAGTTTCATCCCTAGTGTTTTGGGAAATTTTATTAAAAATGCGAATTCTGATGCTCAGAGGACCGTTTTTCGCTAGGTTCAATCTGTTTATAGGAGTATTCAGCACATGGTGATTCCCATTGGAACGATCGTGAATGTCATTACGATAGAGAAAAGTATTTCTAAGTTTGTAAATGAAACAAGCCGTTTCCAATATGTGAAGAGGAAAAAGGGGTAAAACTTGTAGCTTAATATAGAGAGGTCTACTAGATTCCCCCAGACTATGATTCCGTATGCCAGTCTCGACTCAATTTATGCAAGATAGCAGTTTTTTATTACTGGAGTTGTCAAGACCTTGTACATACAGCTTATTTGCAATACTCTGGTGTTGATATTTTTCATGAGAGTAGATTATGTGGGTTTTCCAATTCAGTCCATTATTTATATTGAGACCTAAAAACTTAACAGTGGTGTTATGATTCACATTAGCGTTGTTTAAAGTAAGGTTGATATTTTCAACTTGTTATCTTGTATGGAAGATGATGAATTCAGTTTTCGCTGAGTTAATATACAGACCATTTTTTGAAAACCATTCAATACATCAAATCAATGCCAGATTGTTCAATCAAATCATATGATTTTTCAGATACCAAAATTGACAGATCATCCGCATACAAGACAACTTCAAATTCGGAAAAATAATTCCCAATGCTTGACAGATACAGGAAAAACAGAATTGGAACTGATACACTTCCGTGAGGAAGACCTCCAATCAGAGGTAATGTATTGGAGTAGTGTGTGGAGACAGGATCTCTCTTATTTTGGTTGAGTGGAAGAGCAAAATCTCGTTCCTAGAACAAGCATTTTGAACTCTGCCATTGAATAGGTGCTACTCTTGGATGTGTTCATTATCGCTATGTAACTGCTACCTATTCAATAAAAGCAATATTATTATTATTATTATTATTATTATTATTATTATTATTATTATGGTATTATAATGGATACTGGTTTTTATTTTGCTTTGCTCAGGTAACAGAATACTCCAATTGGACATTTTCTTTTGTCAAGCTCTTCCAGAATGTTTTTTTATTGAAACAGTGGTAGCAGTAGTAGTTGCCGTGCTTTTATAAATCCATGCTGTTCGGTTCATATTGGTTCAAATTTCTCTGAGTCTTTTTAGCATGCAATATTGAAAAATTTTGGAAGTGATGGTCTTAGAGAGATTGGCCTATAATTATCCGATTCATTCCTACAGTTTTATTGTGCACAGGCACGTCTTTCGATGTTTTGAGTTGAGCAGGGACTGTGCCTCTCTTGAAAAGGTAGATAACAATATGGGTGACCGATGATAATAGAAATGAACTGAATTCTTTGAGTACATCACAAGGGAGGTCGTTAGGTCCAGCGGAATGTTTGTTTTCGAGTTTTGCAGAGATGTGGATTGGATCATATCATTTTCTGTGAATGACAGTAGCACCATGGATTCTATTGATACCAATTTTACTTCTCCTGAAGATGCTAACCTTGTTAGCGAACACGCGCGTCGAGTGCAAAAATATCAGTTTGGTGTTAGGGTAATTGATCTCTAGGAAAAGTTTCAGGCCACATTTCATTTTCCTTATATTTAGGTTTGTTTATATTTTCCGAATGTTGGATGACATTACTGAAATGTAATTTTTTTACTATTCTTTTGTACCTGAAAGATTTTTTTTTCCGCGGGAAAGAGGTTCAACACTGATTTATCAACGGCGGTAATGATGAGTCTGTGATATATATATGTATATATATATGTATATATATATATATACATATATATGTTAGCATGAAGATTCTCACGTCGAGTTCGGAGATCGAAACTCTAGACATCACCTAGAAGATGGCAAATGAGACTTTGCCGAAACGTTGTGAGAATTATCTTTCAGGGGATCAAAACCACAGAACACGGAATGAAACCCGAGAAAACAACGCATCATATATATATATATATATATATAAAGAGTGAGAGAGCGAAAGAGAGGTGGGAGTTGCATCATGACTTTTTTTTTCCCACAATGCAGTGCCTCCTTGATAGGTATGTGTTACGACAAAAACTACTCACCAAGTATTGATTTTTATTTGACAACTTTCCTGTTTCATTCTCTCATAGTCAAGTTTCTGTTGCCGCAATGAATGCTGGATATGAGATATGCTCAGATTCTGCTTCTATTTGAGTTTGTTCGTTTCTGATACTTTGGAAGTTAACATAAAATGTACAGCTCATCCAGTCCATCCTGGCACAAACTCAGCTACTTTTCCGGTTGCACAATGGTAGTGTAGACCATGACAAAAAAAAAATGCATACTACGAATGAATTTCAACACAATGAACACATAATATAATAGGTGTTTTTTTATCTTACTATAGTTCACAGAGATTGCTGGCCATAAACGTCACTAGTTCGCTGTCAAGATAGATTGGATAAGCTCTACATGTTCCAGTTCCAGTGTCTCACGACTTTATATTGGGATGCGCTTCATGCTGAAGAATCGTTTTCTTCACTTCTTTGATTGAAGTTATTGTATCACTTGAAGTCGAACGTTCTCAATTCAATTTCTCTCGGTCAAAAAGGGGTTATGTTATGTTATTTTTTATGTTTTTGCGTGTTTTTCTACCGTTTCTGGAAAAGATGAAACTGTCTTCAGAATTCTCACTGCTATTTTTGCTGTTAGAATCGGTTTTAGGTTCGTTTTCACTTTCAATGTATCCAGTCCTTTGTTCATTCATGGTATTTATGATTTGTGGATGAACTTCATATGAGTCACTTGTTTTTGTGATACTATAACTACGCAACTAAAATATTCGACTCATGAATGAAGTAAGTGTATAAATGTCTCATTTGATAGTTTTTTGTTGTTACTACACCTGTAGGAGATGAATTTGTCCGGTCAAGTCGCAACAAAGGTGGCAGATGCTGCCACCAAGAGTTTCGTTCCTATTACGGGCGGAGCGGTGTAGCAAAGCGAACCAACCTTTGCCTGAACGGAGGGCTGTCGATTGATCCGTTGATGGAACTCCATTATGTGCTGAAGAAAATGTAAAAGTGAACTCACTGATGTAAGAAAATCCTCCATTAGCTTGAACATTCCATAGCTTATGCCACTCTTGCACTCTGCACCTCAATTGAAAAAAAACGAATGCAAAGCTGTTGATGATTACCACACCCTCGGTTCATCCACCATTCTACCCTCCATAACGAACAAATGAATAATTCACAACGTCCGACCATCCCTGATGCAGTTAATGGCTTCGAATCCGATCACGTGGAGAGCTATCAATTAGGAAACGTACGTCGCTCTATACCGCTTTATCCTTCAAATGGCCGGTTTAAGGCATAAGCAACATGTCTGCTACGGAAGCAGGACGGATGACTGTTGTCTAACATCTCCTATTATTCTGGCAGCAGCGCTATGTCTCTGTTCCACTGAGTGGGCATACTGCATACAACTGGACTCGATAGGATGGAATGGGAAGGAGTCCGGAACAATCAGTGAGAGAGAGGTTGAATTGGAAATGAATTGATAGACTAATCAACTCTTCTTCAGAGATTCAATCATCTGGAGAAGTTTAATTTTATATAATCTTCAGTTTTCCGTTATTGATTTCCTCAAGGACTATGAACGCCACGTAAATATGCGTATCCCTCGTGGATCAGTTTGATTTCTTATTATTCGAACCCAATACTCGGGTGAGTTCGAATATATCAACCGATACGAAAGCAATATGAGTTTTCCGGGTATCCACACAGTAATTGCAGATACGCTACCGTGAAAACCAGTAAGAGGCCCTGAAGTGCTTCTTTGCCCCCCTTGTACGCACAAGGTTCTGCCATCTGGGCGAAGTCGTAAAAGTGTTCGACAAGGAGAAAAACAGGGACGGTTGTATCTCTGTACTGTTGTTACAAAAGTCGAGATATCGAATATGAAATATGAGTAAAAAAAATTTAAATAACGAAATGAATGAAATAATGTTGTGACGAGAAAATTGAGATATGGAATATGAAATCAGAGAAATTGGATGGAATATTATGAAAAAATATTGAAACCAAGTTTCAAGTTAAGTGTACTCACGACGTTTCGATTGCTGGAATCCGCAATCGTCTTCGGGCGATGACTGACAATATTTCGAGGTGTGGTCGGTTATAAAGCCCTCGATTTCCCTATGGTGAAGAAAAGGGTGGTACTAACAAGGAGGCGAGCGGGTGCTACTACTAGAAGTGTGCTGATCGATCTTCAGCGGGAAATGGATGTATTGGCGCGAGATTCCCCCTCATAGAGCCGTAGCCGGTCTATGCCTTGTGTAGGCGGCCTCCACATATTCCAGATCTCCACGCTGGGATGACTGAATGCGTCGTTGTTGAGGATGTAGGCTCAATTTTCTCGTCACAATATCATTTCATTCATTTCGTTATTAAATTTTTTTTACTCATATATCATATTCGATATCTCGACTTTTGTAACAACAGTATTTTCTTTGATCAATCAATCCCTAATTTCATTATCGACCAAAAATTCGATTTTGATTTGATTTTCTTACTTGATTTGTTTTTTAATCCTTCCGTTCTTAGCAACAGGTTTCAATAGAGTTAAAGATATAGACAATCGAAATCCGAACCCATTACCTTTAGAATCGACTTACCCATATAGGAACCTAATCAAAGAGGTGTAGATTGGGCATAGAAAACCGTCAGCTCACATAACTTCTTTCCTTGATCATAATATCATTCACCACAGAAAAATTGCTAGTTGAACAACAACCTTCAAAATACAATGATCGAGGAGTTTTCAGCATACAACTTCAACAAGATTGATACACACATACACACTCTTCCACAAACTCATCTCATAATTGGAGTCCAACTACAATCACGATAATATTCTATAAGAACAATAAATCCGATAGAAACATCTCCCTCGACCGAGTAGTTTTTCGCGAAAGCCGTTTTCGAGGCAATAATTTTTGGTTTGAATCCTAAATTCTTTCTCCGACCCATCACCAGCTGCAAGACGGATGTTTGTGCTCCATCGCTGATCCTGACCCTTATTTTTCACGTCTTCCTATTTTCGTGCGATTCCTTTAAATTGAATTGTGGTGGAAAAAATTTGTTGCCTTTTTATCTTTGGGCAGATGATGGGATTTTTTGTTCGGAATAGACTTGTTTGTTGTGGCGGCATGTTCGTTATTGAATTGATCAGAATTCTGTAACAAGATTTTTGTTCGGTAGTGCCAACATTTTATTGGATTCATATGCTACGCTTCAATTTTCAACAGAACTGAGTCATCAAGAACTTTTTGATGCAGTGAGGAAAAATATTTTTATCGCTATGTATTGATCCAATAGTTATGAGATCTCGGAAACTATAATTCGAATAATATTATTGATTTTTAAAGCAGAATAAGTTCGATTCTAATGGGGAATTTTCATTCTTAATGTACAAATCTGAATTAAAAACTCGGCTCTCGCCCTTTGTTGTTTCTGTCACAAAAACGATTGAGCTCTCATAGATCTTTTTTCGCGATAAGTTATCATCAAATCATCAAAAAATCATTATATTAATGGTATATATGCCTCTATTATCACAACCGAATGATGAATAGGTTTTCAGGAAGATTGAAAAACCTTCTCTGGATACCATAACCCAGCTCCACTTCAGATCAGTTCGTTTTACCGTTGTTGCAATCAATCTGGGTAATAGCACGTTAAAAGGTAAGGCCTCGTTGATCCATTGCTCGCACAAGTTTCGACTTCTGCCGTTCGTGAGCTGGTTAACGAAAACGAACAATTTTAGAACAATCAAAAAAAAAATTCTCAGTGGTATATAATTGAACATATGCTTTATGACTTTGAATTTTGGTGCTGATAAGCGATTTTCGCATTGCAGTAGTGATAATGCCAAATAAATACGTTATTTTCATGACATTGTGTGTTGCCCAAGGCGCAATGTCGGTTTTGTGCAGAAATTCGTTTTCCAATCCTGGAAAGTATTAGGTTTTCCGTCTGACACTTAACAAAAGTTCCCTGTCTTATATGCACACTCGAAACTGTTCCTATCAGTACCATTTTCTTCACATCCGTTGGCCCAAAAAGTTTTGTTAACCCTTTCAGTTTTTCGTTTCTTACACAATCGCAAATAGACTATTCAGATGTTAGTGTAGTCGATACAACTGCTGCCCTTTGGGAAGTGATAGGTCTCCTAGTTGTCAATGAAACGCCTGTGAAATTGTTTATGAAAACATCAGCAACGGCACATGAATGATCAACTTCTCAACTCTCACTCCTGAATGCTTACAGAAAATGTATTTTTTTTATCTCAATCATGATATTTTTATATAGAAGTCATCTCGGAATTTTTTTTGTGAAGTAATCAGATTTTATCCTCGAAGAATCATTGGGAATAATACAAAGAGTCTGACCTCTCAGAGTCATTGGTCGAAAATGTACGAGAATTCGATTCTTTTTATATGAAACAGATTAAAAAAAAAACAAGCGCAAGACTATCATATACAATCAAAATGTTTTCTTTTCGGTGTCATATAACTATTTACCATTTTGGAAAGAAATAATCGATCTCACCATGTTTTTCCACGAGAGAGTATTACTGATCGAGAATTCAGACTTTGTACTCGTTACTCCTGACATCTGAATACTACATAATAATAGATCGGATAGTATGGAGAAAAGTGTAGTGCGCAAAACTATGCACTGGAAAAGATGTTTCCTCCAATTGATATGAAGCAGAAACAAAATGGGCGCCTGAACTGAACCCTTTTGAAATGTCGAGTTTTGTGGCGAAATCAGTATTTTCGATCATTAATTATTCTTGATTACTCTAGATATATGATAAGCTCCATATTGTTTGCTTTATCAATGACTTTGGAAATGATAGGAAGCAATGCAATTGGCCTTTAATTAGATGAAGTTATCTTCCTCAAGGACTTAGGAAGAACCCCCAAGTTATACGGAAGGTTGAATAATTCGGAAAGTACTGGTGTGAATTCGGAGGCACACACTTTATGGACAATTGCTGGGATTCCACCAGATCCCCAAACCTTATTCGTCTCCAGTCCATTGAAATTTTTCTTATATGTTGTTGGTGAAAGATCATTTCAGGCATATGACTGTCGACAGGCGTGATATTCGGGGGATCTTTTTCTTTTATATCTGCAAATATATTCGCTTTTTATTGAACAGTGTTGGCTTTTGATCCATCTTCTTTGTTTGAAGAGGGAAATGAACTGAACCAATTTTGTATTTTATTCTATTTATAAACGATGAGATTGGAACCTTTGGGGTAAAAGATGAAACTTTTCCTAGTGATCAATTTCCCTAACAGCAAACTGATATTTTTGCACTCGACGCGCGTTTCGCTATCAAGGTAAGAATCTTCGGAAGAAAAAAATGTATTCTCAAAAAGATGCTAACCTTGTTTGCGAAACGCGCGTCAGGTGCAAAAATATCAGTTTGTTGGTAGGGTAATCGTTCTATTTATGTTTTTTCGAATTTTTCACGGACCAGTTTGCCGGTGATATTTGCCAATCATTACCACGATGATAATAAATGAAAATCAGTTTGGATTCAAAAATAATAAAAAACACTCACGACGCAATTTTCTCTTTCCTTTATGAAGTTTACTCAAACATCAATCTAGGAGATGTGGCAGCGGCAGTCTTCTGCGATTTGACAAAGGCGTTTGACTGTGTGGACCACAAAATACTTTTGCAAAAGCTGCTTCGATATGGCTGCAGAGAAAAAACCTATGAATGGTTTGAGTCATATCTAACGGGAAGAAGTCAGATGGTGAGGACAAACGAAATGTCCAGAAAATCTTGTATTGATTCAGGCGTACCGCAGGGTTCAGTCTTGGGGCCAATCCTCTTTCTTGTATATGTGAATGATTTGATAAATGTTGGCATATCGGGTAGAATCACTCTTTTTGCGGACGATACCACAATTTTGTGGCATAGTAAATCGGCATGTAGCCTGCACCGAGATGATATCTAGAGATATAAAAATCATTAAATCCTGGTGTGATTCACACCTTCTAACATTCAATATAAAAAAAAAACAATATAATTCCATTCAAATGCTCACTAGACGATTTGCCTATGCAAAATGAAACTATTGTTAGTAAAGATTGTACTAAGTTTTTGGGACTGCATATCGACAAAGATCTGAAATTTGAAAATCACATCAAATTTCTGAAAGGAAAGGTATCTACGGGATGCGATGTATTGAGAATCATTTCCAGAGAACTTGGAACTTCAATAGCAAAAACGGCATACCATGCTCTCATAGAGTCACAATTGAGGCATGGCATTCCTTTTTGGGGGTGTGTAGCTCTACTTCATTACAATCAGTTTTGAAATTACAAAAAAGAGCTATCAGATATATGTATAAGATGAAACCACGTGACTCATGTAAACAGATATTGAAAGATAGTTAATTTTTGACAGTTATAGCTCTTTTCATCTTAGAAACTGTTTGTCTTGTGAAAAAACATATATTAAGATTTGAGAACACCCCTTCATATTACAACACTCGTCTAAGCAGAAAAAATAGTTCAAAACTGCCCCTGCCCTCCTCTGAACTGATCAAAGATTCATTTTTTTATAATGGTTTGAAAATGTATAATCACTTACCAGAGAATATCAAGGACACCAATCAGAATATTGTCTTCTTCAGAAAAAACATGAAACATTTATTGATGAGCAGACCCTATTATAGTTTGCATGAATTTTACAACGATCGCTTCTGAAGTTAAGTATTTTATCTTGTATATATTTCATATTGTATATATGTTATTTTGTTTATATGTTTATGAAGGCAATTTTAAAGTGTTCGTGTATGGAACCTGTATGCCACGTATATGTGTTTGTAAAAGATGTCTGTGTTTTTATATATACATGTATCTAATTTGATGCTTTGTCAACAAGATTCAATCTTCAGACAATAAAGTATATTCATTATTATTATTATTATAACATCTTTCTGTTCACAATCAGAAAATGGGTTGAGGGGATAACAATGTTATACGTTTTTTCAAAAATGTATGGATAATAGATTTCAATACCTTCACATCGAAGTCCATTCAAAATTTGCTGAAACTCAACACTGAGATATAAGCTCCATAAAACTCATCATTATCCTTTCAGAATCACCCGTTGTTTTTGCGTGAATGAATCTGATTCGATTTATAGAATTTTCAGACAGTTTGAGAAAGACTGATAATAATTTTCACCCCTCATCCATTTTATTGACGTTGGCAAGTGGGCTTACCCGGGCTTCAAATCTTGAATTCCAAGAGCATCCAGCCCTACCACGACAGAGCCAATCGTGGAGTAAACGTGTCAAAAGCGGGGCTAATACAGAACGAACTCATCGAAACGTTTTCAAAGACGGGTATCCCTTATCCAACAAAAGGATCAGTCGCGAAATACAATTGCTAGACAAGAAGTCTTACAATAGGCGCTCTAACTGTATAAACGAACTCAATTTCAAAGAACAATACTATTATGAAAATCCAATAATGGCCACTTGTTTTTCTGAAAAGACCCCAATAGGGTATTAGGTTGGCGAAGGATGATTTTATAGCAAGTTGAGATAAAGTGGGATAATAAAATTTTAATGGATAACGTCAAGAGTTTTATGCTGAGAAATATTTTTATGCCCGCCGTGGGTAAGTTCCCTCAGGAAAGTGCTGATATAATAAAAGTGAAATAGTAGAATGAAATATGATGTGGAGTTTTTGGCATGTTCTATCCACAGCACGAATGAATGGGGGTTTTGTCTGGAAGTTTTTTGTTGATGAGAAACGTGTTTTTGGCATGTCATCCAGATTCGAATCTCTATCGTAATTTTTCAGAAATTTATGATAATAACGGTTTGACTGCAATAAAAGTACTTATTTTTTCCCTAGCCATCATATGTAGTAGTGTGAGGCGTTGAACGTTAGATATTTTTCTAGTGATCGTAGCAATAGAGGTTCGAACAATAACATGGAGTTGCTCATGAAAGTGAGTTTCCCAGAATAACGGAAATCCTGGCCACAGTGAAAAATGCTCCGTTGTTTCCAAGAGTTTTTTCTCGAGCTAATATTCAACCATCATAAGAATATACCAAGTGTATTGAGAAAATCAGGAAAAAATATATAAACAATCACTTTTTGATTTTGTCAGTATACACCTACCGCTTTTTTTTTTTTCGAGTTCCTTACAGAGCTGTTTTTCGCTAGCACGAATGGGCTCGTTTCATAATTGTTTTTCATTCCTTTTACGAAAAGGTAATTCAAATTGAAGACGGAACAAGTTCATCTGATCTTAGTACGTTGGGAATCAGCCCAGATCAAAATTAATGGGATTCAAAAACTGTACACCCGTATCTATCCACGCGAGTGATAATCTAAGTAAATCTGATGAAAATACATTTACATTTCACATTTTCACTATACAATTTAAAAAACCGATACATATGTTTCACCATACAATACCTTCCCCAGGCGAGTGTATGGGTGTTACCGGAAGAAGCTATTGTATAGTGAAACACGATAAAGTATAAATCGATGTATATCAGCGACCACTTTTTTACAGGGCAGGGGGCCCAGCTTTTTTATTCGACGTGATATCGAAAAATTTCATCATGAAAAAATGATCAGCGTCGAAAAATAGTCCGATTTAGCCAAACTTGATATTTTGTTTGTCTGTGTAAGTGTCTGTCCGGCGTTGGGAATCCTTTGAAACACGATAGCGGTCGAACAGAAAGAGATGCCGGTTCGAAACTCAGACCGTAATTAGACTCTGTAGGAATACAGAACCCCGCTGTTTTCCGAAAGGGTCGAAGAACGGGAAAGTAGTTTTTCCGGCATTTTCCGACATTTTTTTCTATTTTTTCCATGGCGATTAGAGTTTCGATGGCAGAATTTATTTTCACTATCAATGAAATTTCCGAACCTTCTGCTACAACTTTCATTTGGAGAAAAAAAAATTTAAATAATATATTTAAATTTTATGAGTTTTTTCTCTGTCACGTGTTAGTTTTATTTAAAACACTCTCTAGACCATACCGTGGCTCATAATCGATACCATACAGCTTTTGATTGAATTTTTTTTTCCTGAAGAAATTAGAAAATAGGGGAAATTGGGAAAATTCCAAAATCCATTGTTCATTTTTGTTACATTTTGAAATATCCCGAGAACGAATGGGTGAATCAAAAATCATCAAGAGTATGATAATGTTCATCAAGGTGAAAACTATAAAAAACCTCGATACATTTTTCTCTAATATTAATAGTACAGGAAATATTTACCGAATTTACAAACCGACCATTTGAAAAATGAAAATAAATCGATATATCTCCGAAGCCACTGGGTTAATCAGAATTTGTCAAATGAGGTAACTTGTAGATCTCGTCGGATGCTATGGAAAACCTATGTTCATAATTTCTGTAATATGTATAGTTGAGGAAATATTGAAATACTAATAATACTCGAAAATGACTTAGTACCTATAAATATAACAACGGAGCTCATGACGTATGCATGATACAAATTCATCGGATATAAACAGTTGCTCAGTCGTAACGTAGGCAGTAAAGAAACAATTGTAGTAAATCCATGAGCGTTCGATCAGAAAATGAATATTCGTCAATAGAAAAAACTCATGTAATGTTCATAAAAATAATGAATGAAATATGTAGAAAAATGGGGATATCGAATAACTCATGAAATAGGTGAACTTTATGAACTGTAGAGGGAAACCTTTTGAAAAATATAAAAAAATTGATTTAAAAATCCAAGTCAATTTTTTCGAAACAATTGACTGCATAGAATCGATGTATTTACATCATTGGTATCCAGTGATAGTTTTGAGATGATTTTCAGAGAAGATGAGTTGAATGTGTATCATGGTGATGAACAGAAATTGAAATTGATAGAAAATTGAGAGGTGACGGTATTCAATCGATGTATTCATAACATTTGTTACCATTGATAGTTAAAAAAAGTTATTGATTTCTCAATAGTACGAAAAAAGTTGAGAAAATTGAAAAGTGATGGAATTTAATCGATGCATTCATAACATTGGTTACCAATGATAGTTGAAAAAAAGTTTAATTGATTTCTCAACAGTAAGAGAAAAATGAAAAAAATTGAAAAGTCGGCAAATAATCGATGAATTCATAACATTGGTTTCCAATGATAGATAAGAAAGATGAAAGTTGAGGTGACTTAATAGTATGGGGAAATTCAAGAAAATGAGGTTATCAGGAAAAAACGAGTGAACCATATAAGACGAATTCTAGGCCCTCAACTGGGTCAGTTGTTCGGTTCGGTCTTGTTTAAAATATGTTCTTTTTTACATCTATAGAAGATTCTCTGCGGAATTCTTACACAGCAGTCCATTATAGGATGTCGAAGTTTTCCACATTCATTTCATGTTCTCTTCTTCTGGTTGCTCGTTTCCCTTATCATTGATTTTATTTCCCCCAGAACCTTCTCGAATGAATTAGTGGCCATGCTTGGGGTTCTTCTATAGATACTGCTCGCACTTTCCGCTTTGAGGTGTTAGAGGCCGCCCCCGCTTCTAGAGAACGTACCAATGCAAAGGCTATCCCTTTCAAAATTTGTCCGTCTATAGATATTTGCACCGCTAGCTGTCCCTTGAAATCTCCAGATGCTTCTGGATGAGCCAGCTTATTTAGGCGTCTCTTTTTCTTGCATTGAAGAAACATAAGAAATGGATGGACTTCATTATCCTAATTTCTTCAAAAACATTAAGATCATTTCCTGTATGAGCGCCACTAATGGTCATGAAATTTTTAATCGCATGTCAACAATTACACAAAAACTACCTTTTGATTCTCATTGAATTTTATTTGCATATCCCGACGAGAGCAATATATAAATAGTTAATTTTTTTAACAACTTCAATATCCTTTATCCCGTATAACGGGGCATTTGCGGAAGAAAGTCATTCAGCAAACTCTCATTATTTTTTCATGCAGAATCTCTCCCTGCAGTTTGTCGCACTCATTCACCAACACCCTCTATTTCGAACCATTTTTTTATATACCTCAGCCTCTTTCATCTATCATATACAGCTTTCATCGAATCAAGATACACTAAGATGAATCTTCTGGACGAAATACCATGCACATTAAGGAATACTCCTGACTCAAAGTATTGGCATTCCTCTCGAAACAAACACTTACTTTCACCTCCAACATATTCCTCAGGAAAGTACAAGTCGACGTCGGAGAACGCTCCGGCATCAAATGAAAGACAAACTACAGCGATTATAGAATTTTCATGTCAAATATCTTGAATATAAATCACCCCATTAAATACGGAAGCGACTCTGGCAGAAATGATCCCGAGATATACGATAAGCGATGAATTCTTGCAGTTTCAGTGAATACATTTACATGGATAAAGAAGGAATATTGAATGAGGTGTAAGCAATTTCGTTTCTCTAGTAGCTCAGTAGTCATGAATAACCGAGTATGGAATATTTTCAATTCAAAGAGAAAAAACTCAATACATTTCCAGACTGTGGTGGAATACAGTTAGAAATTCAAGAACAGAACGAGGGCGTGGGACGAAAGTAACGAAGCGTTGAAACAGTTATAATTCCAATGTTTTCGGAAATGCTATCGATTGAGTCTGAAGCTGCGAAATGATTCGATGTGTTTCACATTGAGCACACATCCAATCCGTCATGCATGGGAAATTGGCAGACGACACCGTTGGTTTTGCAAATTTTCCGATTTGAAAGTCGTCGGAAGCAAAGCTCCTTCTGCGTCATTTTTGAGCTCGTCAATGGTTAGATATCAAGTTCATATTTGCCAGCAGTGCC
This sequence comes from Zygogramma bicolorata, assembly GCA_032362365.1. Lineage (NCBI taxonomy): Eukaryota > Metazoa > Arthropoda > Insecta > Coleoptera > Chrysomelidae > Zygogramma > Zygogramma bicolorata. The sequence goes on along the minus strand of JAVJAQ010004346.1, from coordinate 132,178 downwards.
ACCTACATTTCATACAGTATATCACCCAACTAACTATGGATTTCATTGTAAATTTGATGAACTCTCAGATGGGTTGAAAGCTGTGAGTTAGAATTTTTCAGTGGATTCTCAGAGGAATTATTTCATTATTATTCAAACTTGAATTATCATGATCCAACTGCAATAAAAATAAATTGAATCTCACTGAGATGTTCGATATCAGATCGTTTGCTCATACATAAGACCGACTGTGAAATGAAGGGAATTCCCAAAGAGATAAAAAGAATATATTAATTCAGCAAACTAATAAACACAGAATCCGTGGATCGCCAAGGTACTACCGTTCATGGTATTGTGTTAATATACATCAATGAAAGTTTGGTAATATAATATAAAGTATAAAGGAGAACTAGACAGAACTTCGAGTTCAATTATTCTCAGATCAAGATACTCCCTGACCGTCGGAGGAATAGGATGGGCACATTCACCCCTTTTCAACGATATTAGAGGTATTGGTGGAAACCATCTTTTTTTGAGGAGTAGCAAATGAACCTGAGACCGGCCTGCAAGTGTGTGCCCGTCCCTATAGTTGAGAATCAATTACTGCCATTCCATCACCTAAAGCATATGCGAGAACCCTGCCATGACACCGGTCGGATATAATTCAACGCCCTCCTTTCTATAAGCCAAGGGAGTATTTATTTTTCTGGCAGGAATCAGCCCATAAACTCACTGTTTAGGTAGTAGAGAATGGCCTGAACGAATTGTTGAAAGAATGAACCAGTGAACAATGAGCACTTAATCATTCATTTTTGGGAAATAATATTTATAACGCTCTCTCCCAGTATCTACTGAATCGAATTGAAAAATGTCAAAAGCGATAAAAAGAGAACTCTGTCGTCTCAAATCAGGTATCGCTCGAGTCCTTATTCCTTCCTGAGATTCAAGGGTTGGAGCTCAGCCCTCCGAGGAGGTTAAAGTGACAAGGTTGAAAATATGTTTGAAAGATTTCCTCACAGACGTAGTATGCCACTGATATTATTCTGTGACTTTTTTTCGCACAAAGATATTTGTGAATATGTACAAATGATCGTACATCCGAAATCGAATCAAAAAGCATTTTTGTGAGCTGGTCGTACTTCAGTAATGGGGTTTACCACCAATATTATTGGGTGACTCTCCCTCACAAAACAATATTTGTGGTTACTTGTACCGTTGACGAAAAAAAATCCCTTATCGGAAAATATTTTTCGTTCAATTTTCAGAGATGAAAAACAGGTAAAACTTGTTGCATATCAGAATTCAATCCAGCAAATCATTTTGGCTAGCTGGATATACACCACATCTATTATTGTGAGACTCTTTCACACAAAGAATATTTTTTGATACTTCTATCGTTGGGGGAAATTTGTTTTATAAGCAGAATGATCTTATTTATTTTTTTATTCACAAATCAATGCACAACAGAATTCAATCCAGCAAACCATTTTTTCAGCTGGGCATATTCCCGTCTTGGAGGCATACTACGAATATTATTGTATGACTCTTTCTCACAAAACAATATTTATGGATACACTTATATTAATTTGTGACACTTTCTAGCACAACAATATTAGTGGATACTCGTTTCGTTGGCGAATATAATTTTTCAATGAACATTACTCCGCTAAATTACCAGGTGGCGAAGAACATATACATCAGAATTCGATTGAGCGAAGCATTATTGTGGGTTGAACATATTTCAGCAGTTGAAGTTTACCACCAATTTCAATGATTGTCACTTTGCTACACAATAATAGTTGTCGATACTTGCATCGTTGAGGAAAAATTATTCTTTGAAGAAAATGATTCGTTTCTTTTTCATTCGATTTCCAGAGGCGGAAAATATGTGAAAATGAATACCCATCGAAAATCGATTCAGCAAATCATTGATGTTAGCTGGACCTTTATCGATAATGGAGATATACCAACCACTAATAATATTGAATACTCTTCCTGAGCAGTAAAATAGCAGAATCAATACTCCTGAACGGTCCGTATTCAATGATTCCGTACAGTCTATCTCGTCTTGTATTTGTAGATCTTTTGCTGGAAAAATCCTCACTTGTTTACGTTGTAATAAATAAATGTTCAACATTTCTGACTTTCTGGAACGTCCTTCCACTAGCGTTTTCCAATATTACTGATAACCAGTCTGCAAAGCTTTCTGAAAGTTGAACTTTTAACGGGTGATAATCAAATCTTTTGCCAAATATGCGCCAAACTGACTATTGCGACAACAAGTATAGCTGAGGCACTGGTCAATCTAATAATAACACTGATGCCCTTCAAACATGACTCAACCTCTGGCGGAAGTACCAAACTCTTACGAAGATTCGAAATAGATGGGCATTTCAATATAGCAGACCATTATTATAATCTGCATGCAGTCATTGTTCACTGTGGTTCTGGCGTTGAATCTGGTCATTATTGGTCAAAGACGAAACGGACTGGTTTGAGTTTGACGATAGTTGTGTCACTAAATTTTCTGGCGATATATTGAATTTATTGAAGGCTCAGGAGATACCCTACATTTTATTCTATGAAGTGGTGCTGCAGGTTTTTCCGGGTTTTCGTGCAGCTGAAAAAGCAAATGCGCCACTGGGATCAATCAAGTCACGCCGGAGCGCAAATCAATTTTTGTTGTTGTTTCATAGCTTGCATTACCTTATTTTCATTGTTAACGATAAACTTGAGGATTTCTGTTTCGTTTTATTCATATATGCATATTATTAATTAATTCAGCAAAGTTTTGTTGTGAAATATACATATTTCAGTCGTGGAGGAATACCACTGATATTATTGTATGACTCTTTCTCACACAACAATGTTTGTGAATACTTGGATGGTTGATGGAAAAAGTCTTCTTGAAAAAAGTAAATTTTGTTCAATTATCGATATATTTCCATAGGCGACAAAATGTAATAATCAATGTTCACATCAGAACTGAATTCAGCAAAGCATTGTTGTGAGTTAAATCCATTTCAGTCCTGAAGGTATGCCACTTATTGGGTGACACTTTCTACCACAAAAATATTATTGGATACTCGTATCGTTAGTGATGAATATTATGTTGTTTAATAGAGGATCTGAACGTTATTTGATGGGATGGCTCAGAGAACACCAAAGTAGCATGCATTGCACAACATTCATATGTTTACAGGGATACCTCAACGTTCTTTTGTTCTATCAAAATTCCTACTGGAAATAATGGTTTTCATAAAACGATTTTCACCTTTTCTGTGAATATGGTTCACAAAACGTGACAAGTTTTTCTTATAGCAACGAACTGATTTTCATACAATCTCAAGTTGAATGTCTTGAATTGATGATTCGCATCAGGATACAATTATGATATACAGTGAGCACCATATGTAACGGATAAATTCATTTTCTACGTTAAAAGCTATTTTTAAGAAAAACCCCGAAACACGTCGATTTATGTATCCGAAAAGACACTCTGTGACATGAACAAAATCCCCCCTCCTTCACCCCCCTCAAAGTGACAGCCATCCCCCCAATTTTTTTGAATGCAAAAGGGGGTCAAGTGATACCTCATTTTGAAGGTAATTCAATTTTCTGTACTGCCATATCTTTATTTCTCAATTTCGTGCATGCGTCGAAACAAAAACAAATGAATAAATTGTGTTATCTAAATCATTTATCAAAAAGGTAGCAATCAGTGTGCAACGTTCTAGTGATACGTTCTATTTCTTCCCTGATTCTGATTCTCAAACTTTCAATATTGTTTGGTCTATTGACGTATACTTTGGATTTTAGGTAACCCCACAAAAAGAAGTCAAGCGGTGTCATGTCGGGAGAACAGGCTGGCCATTCTATGGCACCTCGTTTACCAATCCATCTGTTGGGAAAAACTCCATTCAGATATGCTCGAACGCCAGCTGCAAAATGTGGTGGAGCACCATCTTGCTGATACCAGATACTCCTATCTATTTGATTCGGATTATTATCATCCGGAATAAGTCTTTTCTGCGTTGGAACTTAAAAATTAGTCAAAAACTTCTTTGCAATAATTAAGAATATAAAGATTTGAAATCGACATAAAATGGTCTTATGTAGTGCATTCGGATGTAAAAATGTAGATACGCATTTATTTCCAAGAGAAACAAAACTGAAAAAGCTGTGGGAAGTAGCCCTGAAAAGAGAGAGCTTTTAGGCTTCTGAACATTCTAGATTATGCTCCAATCACTTACAAAAGAACGTAGCAGGGCTAGTAGATGGTTATTATGATGATTTTTAACGAGAAACCTCTGTACTCAGATCTTTTTTTTTCCTTTGAGGGATCCACCACGTTCCCTCAACAAACTTTTCAGTTCTGGTACAGACAAACATCCATATCTATCGGTTGGAGAAAACATCCTTATGATTCTTAAGTATCTTTTAAAAATATTCATTAAAATAAAAATAAAACATAACCTGCAAAATCACTCGTTAGGCACATGCAGTCGTGCTGCCACCTACTAAAAGCTTTGGGTCATCTTCCCCATTGCGAAACTGTTTCTCTTCAGCACGTTCACAGAAAACATAAATTTTTCTACTCAACTGTCACAACTGACAAACAACGGTTGGTAAAAACAAACAAAAAAATGAAGGTGCATGGCATGATGTACAGCGGACGGATTCGATGGAATACCTGATACCTGATACGTGATACCTTTCACTACTTGGAATTTTTTATTTCATCATGACGCATGCACGAAATTAAGAAATGAAGATATGGCTGAACAGAAAATTGAATATCCTCCAAAATGAGGTATCACTTGACCCCCTTTTGCATTTAAATAAATTGGGGAGAGGGCTGTCACGTTGAGGGGGGAGAGGGGGGGTTTTTTCCATGTCACAGAGTGTCTTTTCGAATACATAAATCGACGTGTTTCGGGGATTTTCTTGAAAATGGCTTATAACGTAGAAAATGAATTTATCCGCTAGATATGGTGCTCACTGTATAAATTACCGTTAAGTTACCTGCGGGTATGAATATCATTTCATGAGTCGAATAATCCATATGGTGAAGGTAATGGGTGCAGGTGAAGAAAACTGTTTGGTGACTTCCTGTATGTATGCCGCAAAATACTCAGACAGCCGGCATGCACAGATGGAATGTTATGAATTATTAAAGAAACGATTTGGGAGAAAGGGGTATGTTGAATGCGAGAAAATTCGTGCTGAAGCGAACATTATTGACTGATGGAAATGAAGTATCAATTGTTTTTTCCTGAGAATGCTAACTTCGCTAGCAAAATCCTGAGTTCAGAGTTAGGGAAATGAGCAGAGATTGAGAAATATCGAAATCTTCATTGGCCAGTATTTTTCAATAATGACAAAATTTTCCCTCACAACGTGCAACCACATCAAGAAATGACGAGAGCAGATTTTTTGAAGAGACAACAGTTTCGTTGGACTTTGAAAAATAAAATAACGGGAAATGAGAGATTTCTGAGAATAATCATGTTCACCGACGGAAGTACCTTCCACAGGAATGGATTTGACAATGGGCACTACTACCATTATCAAAGTACCAAAAATTCGCATAAGGTGTATGCTGACGATCATCAACATGGATGGAGTCTTAATTTATGAGGCAGGGAGTATTGTGGATGATTACGTTTTTGGACAATATTTTTCAGAAAGGAAATCGATTGGAATGTTTTCGATTCCTGATAAAGACTCTCCTATATTGATAGAACACCTAAATGATCACATCAAAGATAAAATGAGGCTTCAGTTAGATGTAGCACCAGCAAATTTGTCGGGTGAAGCTTTACACGTATAGCTGGATGTCATGTTTCCAAATAAGTGGATTGGGAATGACATAATGACATGTCGGTATTCCCATATTGGTGATTTCATGTACAATGTGGAGACAGATTGCTATACAAGGTGTCTCATTCGAATGATTCGCATAAACTTCAAATATAAATGTTTCTCATATCATTCAATGCTATTCGGGTGTTCTCTGAGCCACCTCACCTCACCAAATAACTTGTATATCTTTCATAAAAAAATAGTAACAGCTGTTTCATCCATTCATTAAATTCATTTGATGGGGCTCATACCAGGGCCATTGAAAAATATTGAAACAAATTTTACTTTTCATTAAAAAATATAGCAGAATTCTAACAAATTTCTTAATTTTGCAGTACTTACTTCGCGCCGCGCGGCACCATACTCGTCTCAACTTGCGTACAGTCCAACATTCATGAAATAATCAAGGCTAACGAAAAAGTGGGTGCGAAACATGATACTATGAAGTGTTCATTTCCTAGGTGAGAAATCGTCAGAGTGCACTCCACAATCAGATTTCGAAACCCCAGAGAAATATTCAAAACATTGTTGCAATTGATATGATAATTTTTGCAAACCGTAATTGTTCATTTGATATAGGTTATATCTTTCGTTTCGATGCCAGTTGAACTATCACTCATGATTTGGCGTTGTTTTTTATGCATCCTTGCCCCTCCCAAGCTTTCATATACAATTTTTGCTATATAACATTATTTTTTCCTCTCTCACAATTTTCCAAGTGAATTCAGAATAAAAAAGTATGAAATATGAGCCGAATAATATTAGACCAAGAGATAGAAGACCAACCTAGTAAATTTTTGACTGTAAGGCTAGAAATTGTTGCAGCGATGGGTCACATCCTGCTGGGAACGGTAACCATCACCTGGTACGCCTCAACCCTGAACTTATCAGCCAGCCCCTATATTTTTGAGAAACTACAAATGAACTTTTTGCTGAGAACTTGAAATTTGTATACGATTTTATTCATTCATTGTGACGTTTAAAGATATTTGCTATGCCTCTGCGATGAGCATAAGTACCTACCAAGTGGAACGAAAGATGTGAGATATAAGGGTGTTATTTAAGGACGTGGCCAAGCTCAAAGGGGATCGGTAATGCTTCATTTTCTAGGTACAGGGTGTCAAAATTTTAAAGAAATCGTTTTTTCCTGGATATCTCAATATACCTTCAGCAGATTTTCTTCAAATTTGGCGGTGGTATTCAGGATATAGGTAGTTTGAGTTGGTCATAGTAGTTAGATTGAAATCATTATTTGACGTCCCGGAGGATACCTTTACCAATATTTTTTACCAATAAAATGTGCGCCACTGATTTTTGCCACTTTCGTATTTTTTTTTTGTATAGAGCTACTGAAACTACAGACATGTCCATGCAATTACGGCTCGGTTGTTGACGGTTTGCTAGTTTCATTTTGTTGTACCAAAGACAAGTAGTAAAACAGAGCAAAATACAAAAAAAATAATAGAGATAAAAAAGTTGTTGTTTCATTGGTTAATGGGAAAAAAATATTGAAACAAACTCAGTGGCGCACATATTTGTTGTAAAAAAGCATGATTGTGAAGTTTTGCCTGGAATCACGAATGAAATGACGTTTTCTTAGAATGAAACTTAGCAAGATGGATTTACCAATACACCCACTGCTGGCACTGTGGGATTTTCTGAAATATGAAATAGTGAATAGTAATTTATCATTCATATGAGCCCATCATCTATCGTTCGAAAGTGGAAACTTCACATTTTTGTAAATCAATAACAGCGATTTCATGCATATACTAGAGCATCTAGCGGAGAATGGCTGAATCATCAAAATCTTTGTTCAGCAACAAAACGCCATGTTGTCTTTGGGCCATTAATCGCGCATGACCGAATTGAAATCTGTCGAAAAGGGAAGAAGCTCATAAAGCTCTCTTCTAATTAGGCTATCATCGAGGCAACATTGTTTTGAGATTTGATTGCTAAATTTGTTTTCACGTTTTCTCAATATCTTTACATTATCTTCCTTTTTCCACAAAACGTTTTCATGAAGTGTTTGTTATCTTGAATGGAATATCAGGTATGTGAAAAGAGTTCCTATAATTTCTTATCTTCTGTTCAACAATTTTTGCAAATGGTGGCATTGATAGCTTCACTTAATCTTTATCTTGATTCATCTTTGTAATCCTTCAGCTTTCAAGTAATTATCGATTCCCATAATTGATATTTACAGGTTATTTATCGCCAGAGGCGTATCAATTTTGTTTTCACAATTTCGTGAAACAAAAATTTCTGATTTTTAAGAATTTGACTGCGTTTTTATTTTCACAGCATTTGGCCGAATGACGAATGAAATTCTGAAAAGATCTCAATCAATTTGTTCGGAATAGAGGCTGAAAGTTGATTCCTGTTTGGGAAAAAATATATACCGAAGACGCAATAACCCACATGGTATCCTGTACATCCAGGCTGGAGATGATTCTAGGTGAGTATTGATTCACACATTTTTTCTTTACCATATCTAAAAAAAACTTGGATGTAGCACTGAATACAGCCAATACTGTTGCCAATGAGTTTTACACATGATGCACTGTAAATGGCTTACTAATAAACATTAATAAGACCAAATTCATATCATTCCTTCCTAAAAACATAAAGTATGATTCGAGCTCTCTGATAAAAATAAATAACAATGAGATTGAACAGGTTTCATTTACTAAATTTCTGGGTCTCTGCATTGATCATAAAATGAGTTGGGAAAGTCACATAAACTTATTACATACCAAACTTAGTAAGACTTGTTTTGTACTGAGGCAGCTGAGAAATACCGTGTCCTTCGACATATTGCTGCTGGTCTACTACGGTTTAGTGCAGTCAAATCTGTCGTATGGCTTAATATTCTGGGGAAGTTCAGGTTATACTGATAAAATATTCAGAATGCAAAAAAAAATTATGAGATGCATGAAAGGAATAAGTAGGAGATCATCATGTAGGCCATTATTTGTTGAATTATCGATCATGACAGTTCCATCGCTTTATATATTCAATACAATTTTATATATAAAAAATCACATACGGGATATACCAACAAATGACTTTTATCATGAATATAACACTCGAATAATGGAAAACTTGCATCAACCTTTCCCAAGATTGACCATTGGACAAAATTCTCACATGTATAGAGGTATTTCGTTTTATAATCATTTCAAGAATAAATATGGCCATGAAGATAATTTCAGTGAATACAAAACATTCGAATCACTCCTATACACTCATCTGCCAAAAAATGCATTTTATACCATAGATGAATATTTCCAATCTTAGGTAATAGTGCCAAATATAAAAATTAAATGTATGTTTGTTTATTTGTTTTATGTGAATGTCGTTTGTTTATACTTGACATAACTTTTGTTTTGACTAGTCTTATAAAGTGGACATGGTATTGGCTTTGTACAACTATGTATTACTTTCATAGATGAATAAATTCTATTCTAAATTCTATTCTATTCATAAAATCAGTAATTGTGTGTTTTAACTCACCTCGAGTCATTTTTTAAGCCACAGGGTCCAGTGGGCATATTTTTCTTGATAGTCAAATATTTCGATATTCCTTGAATCAGAAATTTTGTTCCTGATTTAAGTATCTGACCGTTCCTTATCTTTTCTTATCTCTTTGAAAATATCTATTTTGAGTCCTATTCAATGCACTCAAAAGTTTATTGCACTTGAAAGTTGGATTACGAAAGATTTTGTGAAGTAGTATTTGAATATCTTTTTCTCGGAACTTCTTTATCACATTATCAGATATTTTGATTCCAAACAAAAGAAAGCTAAAATTATCTGAATATCTTTACTATCTCAATATCTTTTCTATCTCTACATCATTTTCTTATGATCATTAACTTGTAGATATCAATAACCCTAATAATTCATATATCGTTAGCAGACATTTTTTCATTTATATCTTGAACACATATGTAACTAGCTTTAATTATTCATAAATTCAGTAACGAATCAACACGTTGAAATATAATTTTAGAGCTTTAATTTAAGATCATAGTTACAAGGATATCTTGTATTCCAATGTTTTATACAAATATCTTTAAATTATACAATTGCTGAAAGACAATTGCTAGTTACGTCAGTCATCCAAGGTTCAAGTCTGGTATACAACTATCTGGTTCGTTTATAACTCTGCGATATCATTTTCATGATACGACAAATACGGTGAGTCCAAGCTCAGCTACTGAACTGCAAGTCCAAACCTGAGAATCTACCAGGAATACTAGGGTGAATATAGTAGCCCGACGTCTCCCAGGAATATCAGGGTGAATATAGTAGCCCGATTTCTCCCAGGAATATCAGGGTGAATATAGTAGCCCAACGTCTTCCAGAAATATCAGGGTGAATATAGTAGCCCGAGACAAGGAAACCTGATCCAGCCACCATAAAGTAAAGAAGCTTGAGTAGGCCACCACCGCAACCCATACAACCAGAATTCAACGAATCACATACCAGACAAGGTATATCAATAACTGAACCATCATTCAAAATACATCTAAATTGTTTTATACTTGTTTCATGGTTTGTTCATCATACACCATACATAGTTGCTTTGTGTTTCATTGTTTTGTTCAAAATAGAAGGAAATTATCTCAAAATTATCTTTATCTATATTAGGGAAGTTTGAATTTTTATCCTTTTCAATAATCAAAAAATTTCTGGCGTCCAGCCAAAATTAATTTCAAGATCCTTGCTTGACACCAACCTAAATTCGATACTGGCAAGTCAGTCCAAATAACACCACGCCAATCTCCACTGAATTAGTCTGGCAAATCTGCAGTAACAGTTACCTTATGTAACTACGTTACAGGTGTATAATTGAATATTGTACACAGGAACTATAAAATAGCTAATGTTCAACAGGTCAGTACAGAGTTATTGATTTTTGAATAGCGAAGGTGTCCACTACTGATACCGGGTCCATTACTCCCGCAACTACTAAGGTAGAAGTATCAGTAACGGACACTGTACCAGTAACTGACATACATCACTTCATTCTATATTATTAAGGATACCCGGTTTCCTCGAGGAATTCTGTTCATTTCATCGAGATCTGGCAACTATTATGCGCAGATGATAAAATGACGTATGCAACAATGCATTATCAGACATGTTCATGGCGTCATGTGATGAGGGTGTACAGATATGTCTAGTGAATGAGTGGCGGTTTTCATATTATCACAAGGAGGTTAGTGTATGCTATAAGCTTTTTAGTAGATGAATGACCTGTTTTGAAACCTTTTCATGGCTACCCAATCGACTGTGTACCCAAATAACGAATTTCTACACGAAATGGACTTCTAGAATATGACAAACGTAATTAATTTTCTGTGTCATCTATAGGTACGCAAAATATAAATATATTCCAATGGTTGACATGGGTGTCAGCTTATGGTGCAGGATACTTTTTCGTTGAAAATGTTCATTCATGAAATATACTTTCTTGTTTTGTTACCTCTTTCGTAGTTTGGCAATATTCACATCGGAACCTATAGATGACATAGAAAGTCATCTTTGGGAGCACAGTTGCACCTGAAGATGACACATTGTTGAGACGGAGTGTCATGTTAAAGAACACGGTTGAGCCTATAACTGATACCTATCAGAATGCTATTATTTTTCTTCCTATTGATTTTCAGCAAAAATGCCGGCTTCTAAAAAAATTCTCAAATATCCGGAGGAAAACATGGTATCCGCCCTGCAAGCAGTTAAAGCCGGTATGTCAGTAAAAACGGCTTCTAGGAATTTCAATGTTTCCCGTACAATCCTTTTGTATGAATCAAAGAGAATTCATCCTATGGCAAGAAAAATGGGCCCTGAAACTATTTCAAATCCCAAACATGAAAACCTTTCATGTGAATGGCTACTTATCATGGCAAAGTCATGTTTTCCTGTATCAAAAAAAACTTTTTATATAGTGCAAAAAAGTTAGCTGCAGAGTAGGGAGTCAGCTTCAAGAATGATATCCCTGGGAGAAATTGGTATGAGGGTTTCTTGAAACGACACCCCCAAATAAGCATGCGTACTGCTCAAAACTTAACAAAAAGTAGGTCATCTGTCACAGAAGCTCAGTTACGCAGATGGTTCATCGAAATGTACGATCATCTCGAAGAAAATATCTCCACCAGCATTTTGAAAGACCCAACTAGAATTTTCAACGCTGATGAGTCAGTTTTCTTTTTGAATCCAAAAGGATCGAAAGTTCTCGCAGTGAAAGGCGATAAAACTGTCTACATCAAAATAAATGATAATGAAAAAGAGTGCATAACTGTTCTTGTGAATGCAAATGCAGCAGGCCAGATTGTTCCTCCCATGGTGATATTTAAATATGAAAGGATACCGCCTGAACTATCCCAAAGTGTTCCAGAAGATTGGGGCATCGGTACATCCGAAAATGGATGGATGACTTGTGACACATTTTATTGCTACATAACGAATATTTTTTTCCCATGGGCCGAAAAAAATGTTCAGTTCCCAATAATTTTTTTGTTGATGGGCATACTTCGCACATGTCATATCACCTTAGTAAGTTCTGCTCTGAAAAGCAAATAATTCTGGTTACATTATATCCCAACTTGACACACTTATTGCAACCAATGAATGTTGCTGTCTTCAGAACGATGAAGTTAGGTTGGAAAGAGAAGGTTAATACCTGGAAAAATGAGCACCAGGGGGAAACTTTGAAGAGAATGCATTTCTGTCCTCTATTGAATGAAGCTCTTCAAGAGAAAGTAACAACCAGTGTATTGATGAATGGATTTCGAAAATGTGGTTTGTTTCCGTGGAATCCTCATGTTGTAAGTACTTTTTTCCCGAAGAATAACCATGAAATATATGAGAAAAGTTCAGTTGGGGACCAAGTCAATGATTATTTGAACATCAAACAATTTGAAAAATTCATTGAGAAAAATTCTCTGGATATGTTCGAACAACATGTAGATGAAGAAAACTGGGTAGGACCAGAATGTGACAAATCGCTGTTTCTGACATGGAAGAAAATCAGGAAGCAAAATGATATCCTCAAGATGATCAATGATGCAGAAGTGATTTTTGAGAACCCCCACGTAGATATTAACATTATCGATGATCTTTCAGATTCAGTACCATCAGAGACCGAGACGGTTGATGAAGCATTAACGGATAGTTTCCTGGATAGGTAATCCATTTGATATTGATCTCTATTCCGAGATTTTCTTTGATTCTAATCATTTGTCTGAGAGTATTCCAAATGTGATCATACAAAAAGATACTTCGTCCATTACTAATACTCCAATAGGAACATGTATCATTTCTGATCCCATTCCAGTTCCTGCCTCCAATATTGTCCCACACGAGAAAGCATGTTCCGCTAGCCCTTCGCACAATATTCCTACAAAAACGAATCCATTGTCAGTGTCTACCACTTTTCATTTGAATGAGGTTTCATCATCTTCTGCAAAAGAGAAAAATACGATAGATCCGATTATTCCTAGTCCTTTCAGAAGAGCCCATTTTTGACCAGAAACAACCACCGTTAGTAACATGAAAAGAAGGGAGAAAATTCCTTCGGTAGTTACCAGTTGTTAGAATAATAATATTTAGAGTAGAAGTCACTGTCACTTCTTTGTTCTGTGTCAGGTGTCATATGTCAATGTCCATGTCAAGTCAAGCGAATGTTCTAGAACCTAGAAGCTAGATGGTAAGATGGCGAAGCGAAGCCACACGACATTGTTTGAGTAGTTCATGTTGAAATAAAGTATAGACAAATATGAATCAAGCTTTCCTTTATTCAACACCCGTAAACAATGGCAGTAGTACTATAGGGAAGAATGGAAAAGAAACAAGACGAGGAAAGGAAAAAAGAGGACAATAAAAGAAAACGGGAAAAAAAAGCTTTTGGTGGTGGATAAGAAACTGGCCAAAAAGAAAAAAACAAAAACTCCCCAATCTCCATCGAAATTAATTGGAAATGGAAAAGAAATTGGTAAGGAGAAGATTCCACCGAGGCTTCGAAAAGCAGAAAAAGATACATCAGTGCCACCTTCGTCATCACTTTCAACTGAAAATGAAGAAGAAAAAGAGATTCGAAGAGAAAACATGACAATACACCCAACTGAGATTTGTTTAAGTGATTATGTCATAGTCTTATACGATTCAAAATAATTTCCCGGGCAAGTCAAAAAAATCAATGATGAAAATGAATATCTGGTATCAGTCATGGTGCGGAGTGGTCTTCATTGTTGGCGATGGCGTGAAAAAAAATGAAATTTGCTACCCGGAAGAAGACGTATTAGAAAAAATTTGTCCTCCTACTCTCATCACTTCGAGAGGAATCCATGTCGTTCCAGCTATGGAAGAGTATTCACATATTTGTTGTACACGAGTATACTGAAATAAATGCAAGATACAATTTCTATGAATAAAAATGTTTTTATATGTTGAATTGGGTCTATTATAACTTTTTCAAATGCAAAATTCTTGATATAATTGAAATAAATTCTGTGAAAATCAGAATATTCGATCACGGTAGTGTGGTGGTTAGCATATCTGCCTATCAAGCGGAAGGCCGGGGTTCGAATCCTCGCCGGGCCAGCGTGCTGGGTAATCGCACGTTAAAAGGTGAGGCCTCGTTGATCCATTGCTCGCACAAGTTTCGACTTCTGAGGGTTGACGTTCGTCAGCTGGTTAACAGAAACGAACAATTTTAGAACAAAACTTCCATTGAAAATTAAAGCTGTGTCGCCTAAGGGAACACGTGTCAGCATTAGATCCCAACCAAATATTTGGGGTCAGATTCAGGTGCGGGAACATCCAGATGAAGTCTTTCTGTGAATATATATATATATAGATATATAGATATATATATATATATATATATATATATATATATATATATATATATATATATATATATATATATAGAAATTGATGTTTTCACGGATCTTCGATATGCAAGATGAATTTTTCTGGGTGTTTTATCCGTTAGGTATCTTCTGATTTGTTCGACGTTTCGAATTCCATTTTGAATTCATTCTCAAGAACTGTGAGACGAATATCTGTCCATACCGTCCTGGTCAATCACTCCCCTTACGAAGTAACCAAGCAAGAGTAAGCAAAGACTTCAATTGTCTGTTCTCCATGGAAACTGGCATTTATAATGATTCTCCTCAGTTATTATCCGACTAGGTCCGATATTATTGATGATTATATCATCAGCCGCTCTCTAATGTTGTATCCTGCCCATCCAGGTGTTATGTAGAAATTGATGTTTTCACGGATCTTCGATATGCAAGATGAATTTTTCTGGGTTTTTTATCCGTTAGGTATCTTCTGATTTGTTCGACGTTTCGAATTCCATTTTGAATTCATTCTCAAGAACTGTGAAGCGAATATCTGTCCATACCGTCCTGGTCAATCACTCCCCTTACGAAGTAACCAAGCGAGAGTAAGCAAAGACTTCAATTGTCTGTTCTCCATGGAAACTGGCATTTATAATGATTCTCCTCAGTTATTATCCGACTAGGTCCGATATTATTGATGATTATATCATCAGCCGCTCTCTAATGTTGTATCCTGCCCATCCAGGTGTTATGTAGAAATTGATGTTTTCACGGATCTTCGATATGCAAGATGAATTTTTCTGGGTTTTTTATCCGTTAGGTATCTTCTGATTTGTTCGACGTTTCGAATTCCATTTTGAATTCATTCTCAAGAACTGTGAGACGAATATCTGTCCATACCGTCCTGGTCAATCACTCCCCTTACGAAGTAACCAAGCGAGAGTAAGCAAAGACTTCAATTGTCTGTTCTCCATGGAAACTGGCATTTATAATGGTTCTCCTCAGTTATTATCCGACTAGGTCCGATATTATTGATGATTATATCATCAGCCGCTCTCTAATGTTGTATCCTGCCCATCCAGGTGTTATGTAGAAATTGATGTTTTCACGGATCTTCGATATGCAAGATGAATTTTTCTGGGTTTTTTATCCGTTAGGTATCTTCTGATTTGTTCGACGTTTCGAATTCCATTTTGAATTCATTCTCAAGAACTGTGAGACGAATATCTGTCCATACCGTCCTGGTCAATCACTCCCCTTACGAAGTAACCAAGCAAGAGTAAGCAAAGACTTCAATTGTCTGTTCTCCATGGGAACTGGCATTTATAATGATTCTCCTCAGTTATTATCCGACTAGGTCCGATATTATTGATGATTATATCATCAGCCGCTCTCTAATGTTGTATCCTGCCCATCCAGGTGTTATGTAGAAATTGATGTTTTCACGGATCTTCGATATGCAAGATGAATTTTTCTGGGTTTTTTATCCGTTAGGTATCTTCTGATTTGTTCGACGTTTCGAATTCCATTTTGAATTCATTCTCAAGAACTGTGAGACGAATATCTGTCCATACCGTCCTGGTCAATCACTCCCCTTACGAAGTAACCAAGCAAGAGTAAGCAAAGACTTCAATTCTCTGTTCTCCATGGAAACTGGCATTTATAATGATTCTCCTCAGTTATTATCCGACTAGGTCCGATATTATTGATGATTATATCATCAGCCGCTCTCTAATGTTGTATCCTGCCCATCCAGGTGTTATGTAGAAATTGAGGTTTTCACGGATCTTCGATATGCAAGATGAATTTTTCTGGGTTTTTTATCCGTTAGGTATCTTCTGATTTGTTCGACGTTTCGAATTCCATTTTGAATTCATTCTCAAGAACTGTGGAACGAATATAACGGATAAAAAACCCAGAAAAATTCATCTTGCATTTATATATATATATATATATATATATATATATATATATATATATATATATATATATATATATATATATATATATATGTCGAGATTGATGTTTTCACGGATCTTCGATATACAAGATGAATTTTTCTGGGTTTTTATCCGTTAGGTATTTTCTGATTTGTTCGACGTTTCGAATTCCATTTTGAATTCATTTTCAAGAACTGTGAGACGAATATCTGTCCATACCGTCCTGGTCGATCACTCCCCTTACGAAGCAACCAAGCAAGAGCTAGCAAAGACTTCAATTGTCTGTTCTCCACGGAAACTGGTATTTATAATGACTCTCCTCAGTCATTATCCGACTGCGTCCGATATTAAGGCTGCATCCTGCCCATCCAGGTATTATGTAGAGATTGATGTTTTCACGGATCTTCGATATACAAGATGAATTTTTCTGGGTTTTTATCCGTTAGGTATTTTCTGATTTGTTCGACGTTTCGAATTCCATTTTGAATTCATTTTCAAGAACTGTGAGACGAATATCTGTCCATACCGTCCTGGTCAATCACTCCCCTTACGAAGCAACCAAGCAAGAGCTAGCAAAGACTTCAATTGTCTGTTCTCCACGGAAACTGGTATTTATAATGACTCTCCTCAGTCATTATCCGACTGCGTCCGATATTAAGGCTGCATCCTGCCCATCCAGGTATTATGTAGAGATTGATGTTTTCACGGATCTTCGATATACAAGATGAATTTTTCTGGGTTTTTATCCGTTAGGTATTTTCTGATTTGTTCGACGTTTCGAATTCCATTTTGAATTCATTTTCAAGAACTGTGAGACGAATATCTGTCCATACCGTCCTGGTCAATCACTCCCCTTACGAAGCAACCAAGCAAGAGCTAGCAAAGACTTCAATTGTCTGTTCTCCACGGAAACTGGTATTTATAATGACTCTCCTCAGTCATTATCCGACTGCGTCCGATATTAAGGCTGCATCCTGCCCATCCAGGTATTATGTAGAGATTGATGATATATATATATATATATATATATATGCAAGATGAATTTTTCTGGGTTTTTATCCGTTAGGTGTCTTCTGATCTGTTCGACGTTTCGAATTCCATTTTGAATTCATTCTCAAGAACTGTTAGACGAATATCTGTCCATACCGTCCTGGTCAATCACTCCCCTTACGAAGCAACCAAGCAAGAGCAAGCAAAGACTTCAATTGTCTGTTCTCCACGGAAACTGGTATTTATAATGACTCTCCTCAGTCATTATCCGACTGAGTCCGATATTGAGGCTGCATCCTGCCCATCCAGGTATTATGTAGAAATTGATGTTTTCACGGATCTTCGATATGCAAGATGAATTTTTCTGGGTTTTTATCCGTTAGGTGTCTTCTGATCTGTTCGACGTTTCGAATTCCATTTTGAATTCATTCTCAAGAACTGTTAGACGAATATCTGTCCATACCGTCCTGGTCAATCACTCCCCTTACGAAGCAACCAAGCAAGAGCAAGCAAAGACTTCAATTGTCTGTTCTCCACGGAAACTGGTATTTATAATGACTCTCCTCAGTCATTATCCGACTGAGTCCGATATTGAAGCTGCATCATAATACCTGGATGGGCAGGATGCAGCCTCAATATCGGACTCAGTCGGATAATGACTGAGGAGAGTCATTATAAATACCAGTTTCCGTGGAGAACAGACAATTGAAGTCTTTGCTTGCTCTTGCTTGGTTGCTTCGTAAGGGGAGTGATTGACCAGGACGGTATGGACAGATATTCGTCCAACAGTTCTTGAGAATGAATTCAAAATGGAATTCGAAACGTCGAACAGATCAGAAGACACCTAACGGATAAAAACCCAGAAAAATTCATCTTGCATATCGAAGATCCGTGAAAACATCAATTTCTACATATATATATATATATATATATATATATATATATATATATATATATATATATATATATATATATATATATATACAGAGGTTTTTTTTATTGGGCTTTGCACTCAAATGAAAATAGCAACCGTAGACACGTGTTTCTGGGTCATTGCCCTTCTTCAGCACGGTGTAGCCAAGTGCAAGGATGGACAACACTTGGAGAAACATCACAAATGAAAGGAGTCATCAACAGAAGCCAGCCGCACATTTGTGGTTTCGGTCAGCAGACCTTGTTATCACAAGGCATCAACTGACGTCACCACGTAGGCAGCTATAGCCACCTGAGTGACATCCATGCCCAGGAGATACATTATAAAATTTATAGCAGTTTCGAGTGGATAGATGATACAGAGGTTTTTTTATTGGGCTTTGCACTCAAATGAAAATAGCAACCGTAGACACGTGTTTCTGGGTCATTGCCCTTCTTCAGCACGGTGAATCTTTTCGATTTATGTAACATGGGGATGATTTTTCAAATTTACCAACATCTTGCACGTTCAACATCCTCTATATATAACATGACAATAAAAGAACGTCGAGTTTAAACTTCCATACATTTACTATAAGCTTCCCACTCGTACATTTCAGAAAGGATGAATCTCTCCCGGATTCCTGAAGAATTGTTTCCATGTCAAGTAGATATAAATTGATACTGGAGAAATGTTAGCTGTCGCGTTGTTTATTTTGTCATTTATCATTCCTGAAGAAAGGATTCTTGTATTTCTTTCTTTTGGGACACATATCGATGGGTTTATTGTCTATTGACGAAGCAATTACCAACGTGTATAGGAGATTCGACTACACATTTTGAATCGATGAATGGTTTTTTGATAATGATGACATTCACAGCGGTGACGTGATAGTGACTCTTTGAGTCGCTAAGAGGGGTACATGAACTACAACATTGTGAATTGTATTTGAAATCTACAATCAGATATTCACTTCTAGCGTCTAGCAGCAACTTGAAAGTCAAGTTCGGATAATGTATAGTATAACAATATTAGTTTGTGCAATACAGAAATCTCAATTTTTTTTAAATGGTTGAATATAGGTATTCATAATATATTATCAGTTTCCAATTGGAAATACTACACGGGAAAGAATGATTTCATGGATATATATATATATATATATATATATGTATATATATATATATATATATATATATATATATATATATATATATATATATATATATATATATATATATATATATATGTTACAGTGAAGGTTTTCACGGATACTTGAGTATGCGAAATTGGTATTCTGGGAGTTTATCCGTTGATTTGTCGGTATTGACTTTCGACGTTTCGCCAACATCTCAGTTGGCATTTTCAATATGCTAGCACCAAGTAGGAGCAGTAACATTCTTGAAAATGCCAACTGAGATGTTGGCGAAACGTCGAAAGTCAATTGGTGAATTTATTCAGACGAAACTTTTGGACGCCCTGTACATGGTAAATAGTTTGAGAAACCATCAATTGACATAACAACTGTCACTGCCAAAATAGTAAACTTTGAACATTAATTGCAAATAATAGATAATAAACAAGTAAATGGAAAGTTAGTCAAACCCTTCATAAAAATATAGAGAATCTCCTGAATACTTTTTCAAAAATAAAATGGATTTATTTTGTAAGATATCAATATCAACAAAATTATGTCATAGAGATTATGATTCAACTTTTTAGTGACACCAACTGATGCTTCCTCAAAATAAACCATGAAAACTAAAAGGAATGATTGAAAGATGATAACTAAACAGATTTAGAATGAATAAGCTTTCATTTAATAGTATTTAAGTGTGTGTAAATAGTAGAATAGCTTTAGAAATAAGTAACAAACATTGAAAATGAGTTGAATGAAGTATTGTTGCTAAGGAAACGACACATTCAATTGTTGATTTGTCAACAAGGACTCAGAATCCAAGCCCCAAAGCATGAGCACGCACAAATTTTCTCTGATAGTTATTTAAAGATATTCATACCTTGAAAAGAAGTAAAGTCCCAAGTGCTTTGTATCCGTATAGTGATCCACCGTGAGTGAATTTGTGACAATTTTCCCCAACCAAAACGTCCCAGGGAAAATTCCTCAGCCAGTTCCAGAAAGCAGACCTCCATCACGACATCATCGAGATTCTCTGCGGGCCGTGAAGGCCTGTAAAATCAGAACCAGTCGAAGCAGCGATAAAAACCCAGCTGGTAAACACTTTTAACTATATCGTTGCAACGCATATATCCCCTGTGCACATATATTCATTCCCTGAGCTCATAGACTTATTTTCCACCGCTATTTCATTCAAGTTAGACAATTTTAATTTAGTAAACAAATCTAGAGTGTGTTGACATTCTTTCACAAACTGAAGTATGACGTACCGTGACGTCAACGACAAATGACATTTAAAGTATTCCGTAAGACCGTAAGTTAAGAATTTTCATAGGTTAAACTAGCGTAGAATCAAACGCAATCCTATAAATGTCATAACCACAGAACTATGATACAGACTCAAGTTCAGTAATGTATGTATTCATTGTAAACATTACGATTATTTAGGTTAGTGTGTTCGGAAATAACATTTCATCATTCCAATCGACATGGTCATATGTTTATTGATAATTTCATGCCTATTTCATTAAAATTTGTTGAAATTCTCTCTCGTGTCTCCCTTCAATGAGTTTTACTTATGATTTACGATCTACTTGACAACATCTTCGAAGTCCTTCCTGAATGAATCCCCCCGGGATAAAAAAGTGAGAATATAACTGTAAATCACACTAAGGTTATCGAGGTCTGTTCTTTTGTTCATACTATTGATGTTTCTGTTGATATGAATCATTTCTAAGAATTTTTGTTTGATTCCATTAGTTTCGTAATCTAAAATACTCGATTCGCTATTTTGTGGTCTAAATCATTGACATGTTGTGATAATGCACATGAATTTAGATTACGTCTACTGTCAATCTTGTGGGATATTATTATTCCTTCCAGAAGTCTAGAAGTCTGACCAATATATATTTTATCGCAATCATTACAAGGAATTTTGTAAATCACATTGGATTCGTGATTGATATCAATTGGATATTTGATTCTTGAATAGAGTCGTTTACCTGTTTTGATGTTTTTTTGTGCAATTTTGATGTTAGTTTCTTTGAAAACGTTTTGGGGTGAGTTCTTGGATGTGAGGTAGAGATCGGTATTTTATCAAATTATCATTATCGTGAGTGACATGTTTTTCCGTTATATTCATTTCACTGAATAGTAATTTATCTATCAAATTAGTTGAGTATGAATTCTCTAGGAGTATATGTCTTAGATCTTTTAAACATTCAATCTTCACTGAGGGATGAGTTACTTTAATTACTCTATCTTTCATATTTTTAAGAAAATTCATTTTCATTTTTGTGGGATGGTATGAATAATAATTGATAAATATGTTGCTACAATATGGTTTACTGTACCATTTACTGATAATATGTTCTTATCAGAGTCATATCAAGAAATGCTATGGAATTGGATAATTCTTTTTCAACAGTGAACTGAATAGTATCATTGTAGCTATTGAAGATTCGTTTTGTTTCTTCAATACTGTTGAAGGGAACGGAAAGGATCAAGTCATCCTCGAATCTTTTGATGAAAGGAATTTCAAAGTTTAATTTGGGTAGTGGATAAAATCGGGGAGCTACTGAATTATATTCATTGATTATTATCTTTTATTATCTATGAATTTTTCATCGTGTAGTTCAGTAACCAGTCTGTTTGCTTTTTGTTCAAGAGTAGATGTCGAATCGGATTTTGAAACTCTATAATACTTTTTGATCAAAACAAATCTAGAGATCAATCGTATAGTAATACTGATTCATCCGGTATGATAACATGACATAATTTCATCGAAAAAGAAGAATATCGTTTCCCATTGTAAAAGATTTCCAGATACCAGTAACTCAAAGTGACTTTTCATGATTCCCTCACAAAATTTTTATTTCTCACGTTAAGTAAGTACTTGTACATCCGTATTTGTTACTTTATAATTATTATAATGTATCATATTGTAGTTTTCCTGAAGAAGAAAATAACAATTTTCGAACAAATAACAAAGAGTTTTCTTTGAAAGAAATTCTACTGACTGCATCCCCAAAACTACCAATACAGTAAATAAATATAAGGGATCCGCATTTTTTCCAGAACCCAATTCAATTAATTTCATTAGTTTATAGATTTATATCCTTTAATTTGATTATTTTATTGTTACGCCACTGCGTATTACGTACACTTCCTGAAGGATGACAGTCAGTCGCGGTAGCTATAATTTACTGACAGTAAAGAAGGCGCAAGTCGTAAGACGCGAAGGATATATGCAACTTTCAACCTTGAAGACAAGGACGGAAGGTGCAGGTCATTCGATAACCATGGTAAGACGTCCCCATGGCAACGGGATAAACAAGGAGGACTTTTTTACTAATGAAAGTTGTTGATCGTGAGGAATGACGACCTCAGATAGAGAAAATAATAATTAAGACAGTTTGAGACGCGATCTGTTGTAATTATTGACGAAGACGATTATTACCTAGGTTCTAGAAAGACGTAAACGACGGGACGTGAAGACGTTCAGTGACTGTTTCCTGCATTCACAATATTGAGCTGTACCTATCTTTTCCTATCCTATCTACGATTGTGTTTCCAGAATTCCTGTGACTGTATCCCATTCTGTAAATAAACCTTTTTTACCTGTTCCTAAACTACCTGGTGGCCTCGTGAACTTATTCCCTAGACAACCAAGAAATAAATCCTACAAATTTGGGGGCTCGTCCGGGATCGAAACGAAAGCAGGGACTGAAAGCCGGTAATGACTGCAATTTGCGGGAGAACTAAATAGTGACTGGAAACGAAGTTATAATGGAGCAGTAGCGAAAAGTCGAATCATAAACGCTATCGAAGAGTTTTGAAGGAATGCTACGATAATAAAGGAAGCTATAGCATATTTTTGCCTGTATGAGAAATGTAAAGTGGTATGCAGATTTTCAAGGTAGGATGTTTATCTTTCCAATTTTAAGAACGTGATCAGAGGTGTGCTGATAAAGAATACTCAAAAAAAAATATATTACAAATATGAACTGCTTTTCTATCAGTATTGTCAGTATTTCATTGTAAAAAAATGTCAGCTATCAGTTTAGTTTCATTGCATATTCATTTTGTAAGAGGATACAGTCATTTAACGTACTTATTTGCGCATTTTATTCTCAAGTTATGACTTTTTACTCGCAATCTGATCACGATTCGATCTGATACCTACCTGTTTTTTTTTGGGAGAGTCTATTTTATTACCCTCTGCACTATTTAGGATTGTTGATTTTGATACATAGTTATTCGAAAAATGAATTGAGTTGTGGTGATATTGAATGAATTTTGCATCACGTAGTTGTGAGCACGCTAGCAAAGAGTGATAATATATGACGCTAGGCTATTGAGGAGTTATTTTCTTACGCGGTTTGTTTGCGCCGATTCTCGTTTTCTCTGCACGCAGTGCACAGTGTTGCCGTTCACTCATATTTTTCGTAAGTTTCCTTATTTGCAATTTAGCGAAAGTACGGTTATATTTATTTATTTTTTCTAAATAATGTCAAATTTAGGTGATATAACGACTATTGAAAATAATATTACTCATGCAAAGTTATCTGCTATTAAGGCGTTACATATCATTTGTTTTGGCGATGAGGGTGAATCGCGAAAAGCTCGAAAGGCGTTACGGAAATTTTCTGGTTTCGGGTGGGATAAAAGTTCGGATGAACACTCGTCCAAAGTCCTAAACGTATCCGAACAATTGAAACTCCCAGACTTGATAACAGTCTGCAATATTCTTGGTCTGGATTATAATGGTTCATGTGATGAAGTAGCTAGTCGTGTATGTCCATTTTTAATTGAATTTGAGTACGAAAATGAACGAAACAATAGTGAAGAAAGTGACGGAAGTTCTGAAGATAATGATGACGACACTTCAGAAAGAGAAGAAAACGAAATATGTGAAGAAGAAAGTACCAGAGAAGAAGAAAAAGGGAGTTCCAGAAGTAAAACGTCGAAGACGAGGAAAAGTAACAAAAAGGAATGTTTCTCATTGACTTTCCGGGACGTGGAAGATAGCATTAGGCCGTTTGATGGCAAAGATGAGTATCCGATAAAAAAATGGGTCGAAGATTTCGAAGAAGTCGCGAAAGTGACAGGTTGGAACGATTTTCAGAAATTAATATTTGCAAAAAAATCCCTGACCGGTCTTGTCAAGCTGTATGTACAGTCTCAAAAAGGAATCAAGTCATGGAGTATATTGAAGAATAGGCTGATAAAGGAGTTTGAAATTAAAGTGAGCAGTGCACAAATCCATAAGATGTTGATGTCAAAAAAGAAGAGATTCGACGAAAGTGTTCAAGAATATGTACTGAATATGAGGGAAATAGGAAGCCGAGCAGATATAGAAGCCGAAGTGGTAATTCAATACATCATAGACGGGATACAGGACGAATCAGCAAATAAAGTTATTC
Source organism: Zygogramma bicolorata (assembly GCA_032362365.1). Taxonomy (NCBI): domain Eukaryota; kingdom Metazoa; phylum Arthropoda; class Insecta; order Coleoptera; family Chrysomelidae; genus Zygogramma; species Zygogramma bicolorata. The sequence goes on along the minus strand of JAVJAQ010004346.1, from coordinate 107,072 downwards.
TATACGGTGCTAGAAATTTCCAGGAATTCAAAGAGAAAGTTAAACTATACGAATCTATCTCCAAGAAACGTCCTGTAGATAAAAATAATTTCTTCCAGCCGAAGAGAGACAATGTGAAATATGGAGGAAAATTTGAAAACGAAAGAGGAAATGGAAATAAAATGAGGGAGCCGAATAAAAAGGGCAAGCCAGAAGTTTGCTTCAACTGTGGAAGCCGTGGACACAAATCTAGGGATTGCCCGGACAAAAGTAAAGGTATGAAGTGTTTCAGCTGTAACGGATTCGGACATTTAGCATCGCAGTGTCCTGACAAAGCATCAACCTCCCAGAAACCACATATCTCTGCAAATTTAAACACTATCGATATAGTACCGAAAACTGCTGTGACGTTGACGTTTGGGGAAACGAAGATTTCCGCATTATTTGACACTGGCAGTGACATTAGTGTCATTAGACAAGACGTTTACGAATAGTTTTTTGCCAAGGATCTACTTTCAGAAGAGACCATAATTGTCAAAGGTATAGGAACAAACAGGGTTGAAACATTAGGATCCTTCAGCAAAAATGTACAAATCAACGAGGAAGAGTTTGACCTTCTGTTCCATGTCATACCAAAGAACGCATCAAATTTCCAGGTAATAGTAGGTAGTAATTTGTTGAAACAAGCTGAAGTCCGCATAAGAGACGATGGAATAGTGATCTGTAGAAAAGGAATACATAATTTTTTAATGAACATCACGGTAGATGAAAAAAAACTAGATGACGAGATTGATTTAGAATACATAGAGAAGGAGGAACATAAAGAACTGGTTAGAGAGATGATCAAAAGTTATAAGCCGGAAAAGACGAAGACCACTGAAATCAAGCTGAAGATTATACTAAAAAATGAAGAGCCGATATACCAAGGACCGCGAAGACTATCATTGCCAGAGAAAGAAGAAGTGGAAAAACAAATAGAAGAGTGGTTGAGAGATGGAATCATCAGAGAGAGCTCGTCAGATTCTGCTAGCCCGATAGTACTAGTACACAAAAAAGATGGTACAACCAGAATATGCTGCGATTACCGAAAACTCAATAGAAACATAATAAAAAATCGTTTTCCACTTCCGTTGATAGAAGATGTTCTGGATAAGTTGGAGGGAGCAAAGGTTTTTTCTACAATCGATTTAAAGAATAAATTCTTTCATGTTGGCGTGGAGGAAAGTAGCATTAAATATACTTCTTTCGTCACCCATAATGGACAGTATGAATTTCTTGAATGTCCATTCGGTATGTGTAACAGTCCAGCTGTTTTTCAGCGTTTTATAACTAATATTTTCAGGAAACTCTCAGCAGAAGGTATCGTGATATTTTATATGGATGACCTCATAATCCCAAGCTGTACTGAAGAGGAAGGCATACAGAGATTAAAAGTAGTTTCAGATGTCGCACGAGAAAATGGGTTAGAAATAAAGAAGAAGAAGTGCCAAATTCTGAAGAGACGGGTACAATTTTTGGGATATGTAGTAGAAGATGGGAAAGTACAGCCGTCGGAAGAAAAGACGTTAGCAATCAAGCGTTTTCCCGAACCAACGACTCACAAACAACTTCAATCCTATCTGGGATTAACTGGTTACTTCAGGAAATTTATACCATCCTATTCTTCGATTGCAAAACCATTGAGTGACATGCTGAGGAAAGATGTGCCATTTGAATTTGGAGACGAACAAAGAGAGTCTTTCCAAAAATTGAAGGGATTACTCACATGCTATCCAGTGTAACATATTTTTCAGAGAGGTTTGTCGACAGAGCTGCACGCGGATGCAAATAAAAATGGTTATGGTGCGTGCCTCATGCAAAAATCGAGTGTTGACTGTAAACTGCATCCTGTTCATTATTTGAGTAAGAAAACAACCCCGGCTGAGGAAAAATACAGTTCTTATGAACTAGAAGTTCTAGCCGTGATAGCATCTGTAAAAAAATTCAGGACATATATACTAGGAATGAACAAAATAATTGAGGCTTTCGCGGCCGAGGTTTTCAGTATCACTATTTTTATTCGGGTTTTGAGGGCCGTCGTTTTTTGGAATTTCTTCCTGATTTTTTGCCGCTCGGAGTGGCGATTTCCTCCAGAGGTTCATTCATTTTGGAATAGAGTCATCGGAGGGAATTCCAAGATGAATAAACCCCGGAAGAAGCTAGCCACTCGAGCCAGCGAAACGTCAGGGAGAAATTCCAAAAAACGACGGCCTTCAAACCCGAATAAAAATAGTGATACTAGGAATGAAAATTGAGATCGTAACTGACTGCTCAGCATTCCAAAAAACTATGCAGAAGAAAGACCTGACTACAAGAGTGGCAGAGTGGCAAGATGGGCTCTTTTGCTAGAAGAGTATGACTATGAGATTGAGCATAGAAAAGGAAGTAGGATGTCCCATGTTGATGCACTCAGCCGTTATCCAGTAATAATGACAATGACAGAAGAAGATGGTTTGATATAGAGAATAAGAAGAGCACAGGAAAAAGACGAGCACATTGCGACGATCCAGAAAATTTTAGAGTCAGGAGAATATGAAGATTGTTTTACTAGACATGGTGTAGTGTACAGGTACTTGAATGGAAGGGAGCTTCTAGTGATACCGAAGGCAATGCAAATGGAGATTGTTAGAAGAGCACACGAAGAAGGGCATTTTGCTGTGAAAAAGACAGAAGAGTTAATCGAGAGAGAATATTTCATACCCAGGTTGAGGGAAAAGATCCAAACAGTTATAACCAATTGCGTTCCTTGTATTTTGGGTAACAGGAAAGAGGGAAAGAAAGAAGGAATACTCCATCCGATTTCTAAATTAAAAAGTCCTTTACATACCTATCATGCTGATCATTTGGGTCCGATACCATCGACGGATAAAAATTATCAATACATTCTAGTGGTAATTGATGATTATACTAAGTTTACATGGATTTATTCTACGAAATCCACAACCGCAAAAGAAACAGTAAGTTGTCCAGTCAAGCAGCAGAAAACTTTTGGAAATCCGAGTAGGATTATCATAGATAAAGGTACAGCATTCACGGCGAATGAATTCAAAGAATATTGTACCAAAGAAGGAATCGAACATGTGACGATTACCACAGGAGTACCTAGAGGTAATGGACAAGTGGAGAGGATAAATCGCACGATCATTCCAGTCCTCACGAAACTCAGCATAGAAGACCCAACTAAATGGTACAAGTTCATCGATCGACTTCAGAGAGCTCTGAACTCTACGTTCCAGCGAAGTATCAAAACAACTCCCTTCGAAGTGATGGTAGGAGTGAAGATGAAGAATAAAGAAGATTTGGTCATGATTGAACTGATAGAAGAAGAGGCCAGAAAACGATTTGATGAAGGAAGAGAAAAGTTGAGAAAAGAATGTAGAAAACATTTGACGAAGCTTCAAGAGGAGAATCGTAGAACTTATAACTCGAGAAGAAAGAAACCCGCCAGTTACAAGGAAAGTGACTTAGTGGCGATCAAAAGAACCCAATTCGGTTCAGGACTAAAAGTTCACAAACAATTTCTAGGACCATATAAATTATTTACGGTGAAAAGAAACGACAGATATGATGTTCTAAAGGTGGGAAACCACGAAGGACCTATTCGAACATCCACATGTGCAGAGAACATGAAACCCTGGGTTCAGTACGGAACCGAATCCGAGTCGGATTCGTATTAGGATGGCCGAGTGTAGGATCCGCATTTTTCCCAGAACCCAATTCAATTAATTTTATTAGTTTATAGATTTATATCCTTCAATTTGATTATTTTATTGTTACGCCACTGCGTATTACGTACACTTCCTGAGGGATGACAGTCAGTCGCGGTAGCTATAATTTACTGACAGTAAAGAAGGCGCAAGACGTAAGACGCGAAGGATATATGCAACTTTCAACCTCAAAGACAAGGACGGAAGGTGCAGGTCATTCGATAACCATAGTAGGACGTCCCCATGGCAACGGGATAAACAAGGAGGACTTTTTTTAATGAAAGTTGTTGATCGTGAGGAACGACGACCTCAGATAGAGAAAATAATAATTAAGACAGTTTGAGACGCGATCTGTTGTAATTATTGACGAAGACGATTATTACCTAGTTTCTAGAAAGATGTAAACGACGCGACGTGAAGACGTTCCTGTGACTGTATCCCATTCTATAAATAAACCTTTTTTACCTCCTGTTCCTAAACTACCTGGTGGCCTCGTGAACTTATTCCCTAGATAACCAAGAAATAAATCTTACACATATATATATATATATATATATATATAAATATAATATGAAAACATTTATCTAAATAGCGCGTTTATTGTCATATTATATAGAGGCTGTTGAACGTGTGAGATGTTGGTACAGTCAACAAATCCTTACGTTGAACAAATTGGAGAGATTGCAATCTCTTGCAATATATCACTACTTTTATTCGGGTTTGAAGGCCGTCGTTTTTTGGAATTTCTTCCTGACGTTTCGCTGGCTCGAGTGGCTAGCTTCTTCAGAGGTTCATTCATCTTGGAATTCACTCTGATGACTGGAGATTGTTTCTTCGCAAGTTGTATTTATGCCGATTCAGGTAGTTTGCGGTGCTAATTATTCCATTCGGATTTGGGGAATTGTCATTAATATTGATTACCTTGTTTTCCTCATTTGGGTTCGGAGAATAATCATCATTATTATCTGAAGAACTACCTGCAGTTATTATCGATTTTCTTAAAATGGGATTCCATATTCGGTTGAGGTTGACAGCTTTTTCTTTTCTGTTGAAATTATTCGTGGGTTTTGGATTTCTATTGCCTCCCGTACCAGTCGTCTATGGTATCCCTGGTTGGGTGCAATCAGTTTTGCATTTTCAAACAGAATCCTGTGGTTTCCCTCACTAAGTGCGTGTTCCGCCACAGCCCACTTGTCAATTTGCCCTAGTCTGCAGTTTCTCTCATGTTCCTTCAGCCTAGTTCCTGTTGATCTCGGGTACACAACAGGGCCATGAAACTGAAGAATTCCACTGTTCGAAACAAGGAGGACGTTCAGATAGTTGCACATGCATATTTGCCATACATCCCGAGGGTCACAGACAGAATTGGAAAACTCCTGAGTAAATACAACATAAAAACTGTATTTAAACCCACAAAGAAGATTCAACAGAGCCTCAGATCGGCTAAAGACAAAAGAGATCCACTGTCTGCAGCAGGGGTTTATCGCATACCGTGCACTTGTGGGAAGGTATACATCGGTACCACCAAAAGATCCATGGGAACTAGGCTAAAGGAACATGAGAGAAACTGCAGACTAGGGCAAATTGACAAGTCGGCTGTGGCGGAACACGCACTTAGTGAGGGAAACCACAGGATTCTGTTTGAAAATGCAAAACTGATTGCACCCAACCAGGGATACCATAGCCGACTGGTACGGGAGGCAATAGAAATCCACAAACACACGGATAATTTCAACAGAAAAGAAGAAGCTGTCAACCTCAACCGAATATGGAATCCCATTTTAAGAAAATCGATAATAACTGCAGGTAGTTCTTCAGATAATAATGATGATTATTCTCCGAACCCACATGAGGTAAACAAGGTAATCAATATCAATGACAATTTCCCGAATCCAAATGGAATAATTAGCACCGCGAACTACCTGAATCGGCATAAATACAACTTGCAAAGAAACAATCTCCAGTCATCGGAGTGAATTCCAAGATGAATGAACCTCTGAAGAAGCTAGCCACTCGAGCCAGCGAAACGTCAGGAAGAAATTCCAAAAAACGACGGCCTTCAAACCCGAATAAAACTAGTGATACCTCGAGTGATACTGAAAACCTCGGCCGCGAAAGCCTCAACTATTTTGTATTGCAATATATATATATACATATTAATTTCCTGCCAAGATGGACTCTTCCTTGCTCTTTGTATTTTTTGCCTTCATCAGATACAAGATGCTACGATATCAAAGGAGCTACACCTTCGTTCGGGTTTGGTTCGGTTTCTGTCTCTTTTCCATTTGTGGTGTTTGGGATCCCTCTATTATATTTTTGCTTTCCGGTCCCTCTCCAGTACTTGCTTTCCCTGCTTACGTATTAGTCACGAATGGAATCTGTTCAGGAATGTTGGAAACATCCAGTTGCTTTCGGACAACCTTGGACTAAGTTCTGTTAGGGTATTCAGGTACAGAAATAACAGTTGGTTTTTCTTGGCCATTGTTGGTAAAATTTTCCAGTTGATGTTGATCAGTTCCACTGCAGGTTTGTTTTCGACCCGGGTATGTAACTGAGGTTTTCCTTCTATATATGGTTACATTTATAATGATATAGGTTGGTTGAGTTTCATACCTACCGATCTTACTACCGATGTCACTGGTTATAGCATTGACGCACTCCATGTTTTACAGTTACCAACACACCAGATTGCGTTAACGCAGTGACAATACCTTCATGTTCAGTATGTACTGGAATGTGGTGCACAGGCATTGTTGTTATCGCGTTTTCTTCTCTAATATCCGAGTACTTTTCAGTGTCCTTCACGCACGAAAATGATTGAATCCCCATGTTTTTCAATTGTTTGTTTAAGCAGTTTTTTTCGAAGCTAACTTCATATATACTTTGAATCCAATCATTTCGAGAGCTTGAACATCTCCTACTTTGTATTTCAGTCCGCTTTGCACGAATAAATGTATTTCCATTGGAGCAATTCTGCCTTTCACTTCGCTGAAGTTCAAACTGATAGTATTTCTCCCTTGCAAATCCATCACTTTCATATAAAGCCGAAAAAAAATCAGATAACAATTTACGCAACTATCGGACACGTCCTATCGGTACCGTGTCCGAATCGAGAATGAAAATGAATCGAACGCCTTTGAATGATATACAAGATACGAGTACCTATCAACAGAAAGTGTATGGAGGTCTTTTCGATTTTACTTCTTCCATAGAAATCGTTATTTTCGATTATTTATTCGGAGAAGAAGACGGCCAAAAAATAATTCATCAAACTCCATTGTCTCCTCAAAAATACTCAAGTTCTTACTAGTCAGTAAATGATTTGTTACATTTCCATTTGTCTTGAAAATTATAGGGTATTCCATATGAAAAAAAGTCTGTCATTTTTGTTCAGGTTATGGAGATCAGAATATCCTAGCTGATGAGACCTGTCGTACAATTTACAAACTGTTGCACGTCATCATGGGCGTGGTTGAATTCTGAAGTACACTGTAGCCAGATAGTTAGAGAATTATGAATTATTAGATGATGATTAAAGTATGGTATTGATTATCATGGAGTATAATCGAAAAATGTCACGAACATTCTCTGTTGATAGGTACCTAAGAGATTATCATTCAATGAAATATCGAAGATCATTCATGGAATTATTCTTTCCCGTGAAGTATTTTCAATAAAAAAACTCATCATATATTTTGGATACTTATATTCAATCATTTTCAAAATTTTGAGATTTTTATATTGCACATACTGATATAACAATAGTACACCTTACATTATACATATTTGACTTCAAGGTTACTACTAGACGCTAGAACTGAATATCTCATTGTGGTGTAGATTTCTAATACAATTTACTATGTTGTAGTTCCTTAGATCCGTTGAGCAACTCAAAGAGTCACTAAGTATCATGTCGATCTCAGTTTCCAATAATGATTTTTTCAGTTGGCCATATCGTATAATTTTCCTGTTGCTGCGAGTTCAGTTGATTATACCGTTCATTGAAAATATATATTTTCACAAACTCCTCCTTCAAGCACTTCGAATCGATATTATTCAATTTTTTTTCCACAAGTTGGTTGACTCACGTCCTTCTTAGTGAGTCACCTCAAAATCAGGGACACAAAATTCATTGTAATATAGCTAATGAAAATGAATTTGGGAGTATTTTTATCCTCATCCCTACACAGGTGACAACTGGAACTGAAGGGATCCACACATTGAAGAACATTGACACCCTTTAAAGCAAGTCAAGCTCAACTTCGGAAGCCAATTCCGACAAATCGCTGAGACATCCGAGCACTAAATTTGTTGTGGGCGAGATGTCGGAAGCTACAATTTCTCATATGAAACCCAAACAACTGTCACCATCCCCTGTCTTAATTTTGGCGTCTTTCAGCGTCTCGTTCAGCCCTCAACGTAAGCCCATCTGTTCACCGCTGAAACGGCGTATGATACAGATCTCGGAGTTTACGTCCGGAATTGGATTCCCTGTCATTCCTTGCATATTTCAGTAAAATTGCGATGTTTCCACTGGAATGAAAAACATTATGACGTTACTAGATGGCAAAGAGACATGTATTTCACTCAATCAAATGTGAATATTGGAGCAGAAAGCTGCATTATAATTCTCTAGGAGAACTGGTAACCATATTGAAAAAGTCGGGTGGTCATCAAATAGTTATTGACTCATTTTATATATTGATACCCCAATTAGTTGAAGGAATATCGCAAATCTCGTATTCAAAATTCCTCTTTCTTCACCAAATTTGGTTACCATTGCAACCTTCTGTGTGAGAAGTCAAGCGTGAATATTCATTATAAATTTGCGTAAGGTACTTGATTATCCTTCACTATGAAGTGAGCCTTTCTTTGGCAGCAGTTCATTTTACATAGTTATACCACAATTTGTTAAGAAAGTATCGCAAATAACGTTTTCATTATCCCAAGTTCTTCACCAAATTTGGTTACCATTGCAATCTCCTGAGTGTTTTCGAAGTCAAGCGTGAACAATCATTATATACTTCGTAAATTGTATGATTATCATTCATTGTGGAAATTAAGAAAGCCTTTCTTGCTCATTGTGAATTCTGAGACAATGCGACTCGTATTTGAATGAATTTGTTTGATGGAATGAATTGTAATAGTATGATGAGCGTTGAAACTTTTCTTAGGGATCAATATACTGGTACTCAGTATCAATTTTCTTCTCCTGAAAATGCTAACCTTGTTAGCGAAACGCGCGTCAATTGCGAAAAATATCAGTTTGGTGTTAGGGTAAATAATCTCTAGGAAAATTTCAACTTTTACACCGAAGGTTCAAATCTCAACTTTTATGATTAGCGTTATCATAATATTCGATTCATTTTTCGTAGTTCTTTTGAATTCCCAATCTACCAAAATCTGGAAAAAGAAAATTCATTTTGGAATCTATACATTCTCACTTCTGATGGAAATCACACAGTAAAATAAAGGAATGAAAAGACAATGCAGAAACGAACTGTGAAGGAATCTGCTTTCATCATGCTGTCTGAGGATTACATCCCAACGATTCCAGTTGATGTGGAAGACAAAATAAAATGTCAAATCTCAAATTCCTCGTACATTTACGAAAACGAACATAGAAAAAAATATTTGTGAACAACTTACCAGTTACCCATTGGATAATCCATTACGAGTTATCCATTTTCTGATTGTTATCGAATTGAATTCATACAACATACTTAGGTTCTTGTTTTTCTATTCACGTTTCATGCTGAAGAAATATTTTGAATGAGAAACTGGACCCTTGTTAGCTGGTCTCGTATTTGATATTCGCTATTCGTGGACTGTATTTTCGTACTCGAATTTCAATAGAATCGACTTTTGACATTCAGAATTATATTTTGACAGTATACAATAACAGAGTACAGCACTCAGACTTCAATAAATATCATCACGTATGGGGATATACATACAGGACATATTTCCTTGAACATACCGCCCACCTCGATACAATTACTATCAACAATTCGAAAGCATCGGTCTACCGGCAGATGGCACAAGTTTTTTTTTCATATGCAGATTCACATGAAAAGAAAGCCCTGTAATTATCAAAGAACACCGCGTGAATCAAGGGACAGGAGATACGAATTAACATTCACTTTGAATTTCTGAAGTTTGTAAGCCTCAGGAAAAACCTCTTCTGGCAAGGAGTTCCAAAGCTCAGTTGTTCTATTGACAAAAGATCCCTGAGCAAGAGAGAGAGGTTCGACAGGTTTTCAAATTCACAACATAGGGGTGTGAATTCTGTACTCGTCGAGTCATCCGTGTAGATATTGCCATGGGGGGAACGATTGATAACAATTCGGAAGAGCATCGACCGTGAAAGTATCTATAGAAGAGAGACAAGCCTCCGACCCTTCTTTGATGTTCCAATTAAGTGAGCGAGTCTGTGAGCAAAGTATCACCAACAACACGAATTGCCTTTCTCTGAATGGAATCGAGAAGCCTCAATGAATGTTGTGGTGCCGAACTCCACACATGAGAACTGTATTCCATGACAGGTCGTATCTGAGCCTTGTAGATCATAAGAAGCTGACGAGAAGTGGAATATTTATTCGCACGAAATAGAAATTCAAGTTTCTGGGAAGCACTTTTACCGATCGATCTCACATGATTTTTCCATGGGAGATTATCACTGATCGTAATTCCTAGCATCGAAATACTTGATTTTGTAGGAACAGTTATTCCTGACATCTGAATATTTGATGATGATAGATCGGCTCCCCTTGAGTGGAGACATGGCTTGGTTTTCGCAGCGTTAAATTTCATCAAGTTCATGTCACCCCATTCTATTTTTTTTGCCAAGTCGTCGTTAATTTTGTAGACGTGAATGTTTCTTTGAATTTTCGTTTCTCGAGCTAGTATGGGGACTCTGGAAGAGAAACTGGTATGAAGAGTACTGTCGTCCGCAAAACTATGTATTGAACAAGATGTTTTTCCGAGCAAATCATTGATATGGAGCAAAAACAAAGTGGGCGCCAGAACTGAACCTTCTGGAACTCCTGAATATATTGGGAGAATATCAGACGATACCCCATCAACAACCACATACAGAGACCTATCAGACAAGAAACTCTTCAACAAAGCACAAAACTGAGGAGGCAAACCATAAGACGGCAGCTTAGAAAGGAGACCCCGATGCCAAACTCGATCAAACGCTTTTGAAATATCGAGTGCAACAGCTATCGTTTCTCCGAATTCTTCGATTGAATGTTGTCAAATATGAGAAACATGAGCCAATAAATCGCTGGTTCTTTGAACTCGAAATCCGTGTTGTCGATCATTAAATATTCCTGATTTCTCTAGATATTTGATAAGCTTCATATTGATTGCCTTTTCCATGACTTTGGAAATGATAGAAAGCAATGCAATTGGTCTATAATTACAAGGTGAAGTTTCCTTTCCTTTTCAAGGAACTGGGTGAACTCTTGCTGTCCTCCAGGTGTTAGGAAAAATCACCAGGTTATATGAAAGGTTGAATAATTCGCAAAGTACTGGTGTCAATTCGGGGGCACATACTTTCAGAACAATTGCTGGGATTTCATCAGATCCCCAAGCCTTATTCGTCTTCAGGTCTATTAAAATATTTCTTAACGGATCGACGAAAAACAAAATTCTGCACAGTTACCTCTATAACTCTCACGATTCCATCATTCCCGTAGTGAAAGGATGTAACTCTGCTCACTTTTCATGTGATATGAGCCGAGTCGTTTTTTATCGATACCAACGACCCAATCTTGAGGAGCTGCTGCAAATTTTTCTCCGATCAACACGATTTTGTAGCTTATTCAGGTACTCTTCGTACCAGCCTATCCAAAAGTATTGCACCATACTTTGAAGACGTTAAAATATCTTTAATCTGTTCTTGGGAATGTGCAATCTATCAGTTTCCGGAGAATTAGTGAATGGTTAGTCTATCAGGAAACGGGTAGTAGTTGTGGCAGGCAAATTATTGAGCTTCTAGGATGTAGGGGACGAGAGTTGACAATTGATTCAGTTTACGCAACTAAAAAATTCTATTATTTTTATAAATTATTCAAAAAAACTGTTTTTGTTCGAAACATTTTTCTTTCGTTAATTAGCTAACGAACGTCAACCCTCATAAATCGAAAATTTCAAGAGGGATGTATTAAAGGGGCCTCACTTTTGAACGTGTGAATCCTAGCACGGTGGTCCGGCGGAAAATTCAATCCCGGTCTTCCGCTTTATAGGCGGAAGTGCTCAACTCTACACAACCGATACTTCTCATATGCCTTTCTATAGATTCCTCTCATATTCCACCGAAATTGGGGAAACTGGCAGGAATCAAATATCATGTCATTTGTTTTCTAACCACTTCATTGGAAATCCCCATTCCTCAAAAATTGAAAAAGTAACCAATAATGAAAACAATTCTTCATGTTTGCTATCTGCTGCAATATTCATCAATGTGGAAATGAGCTGTTCTATTAGGAGTTTCAGGAATAAATCACAGTTATAGATTTCGTAGGATTCATTACAAAAATAGCCGACAACATTAGATATAGAATATGATTTGTGACTGCACCCTTTTTATGTGCGTTGATTTATCTGTATCAGTCACTTCTTCATTTCGAGAGAAATATTTTACGCCTATGATGTCTTTGTTGCATGGGCAGATGTTCGAAATTTGCCTTTAAAATTTGTTGCTCGAATATAAATCCAATGAAATCAGTTAATTTGAAGTCATCTGATCGAACACAACAAATCAGAACAAAATAATACTGAAAAGATCCGATGGTCTCTTTTCATTCTATTAGTTCATTGCCATGGATACATACAAATTGATTTATTTCGATTTTGACGTTTCAAATATTTTGATATCCCAAAATGTCTCACTTTAGTTGTAATACTATCTGGAATATCAATGAAATTCTAGAATCAAATATACCAAAATTCACAGTTCCCAATCAATAATTTTTATGGAGAGCATTTATGAATTTTTGCAATAGTAGAAAGTATCATTCAGTAAGAAATCGGGAGGCTGAACAATTGACGAAAATTCAAAAAGATTGCGCTATGAAAATGAGAACAAAAGATGGTATAGAATTCACGGACAAAACCATGTGGAACTTACCAGGATAAGTGTTTTTTCTTAAATTTTTTTTTCCAGAAATTAGCGAAAAATTCCCTATTCGAATGACCCTCGAACATTGATAAATGCTCAAAAATTTTATAACAACTTTCTCAAGCTTGTTGCTCATAGGAAACATACCTTCGCCTACGGCATCGGTAGCAACAAGCTTTCGAAATCTGTTATAAAATTTTCGAACTATTTTCAATATCCTTGGGTTATTACCACTCATCATTCTGATTATTCAACCATTCAGTGAGTAAGTTTCAAGCTATATCATTATTTGTTAACGGAACTTGTATTGCATCGATGACTTTCAATGCTTCCTCAGTGAAATAGTCTCATGAATAATGAAGTTTCCGGGTGGGAGCAAGTGGAGCATTCTCATCCAAAGCTCTGAATGCATCGTCAAATTTTGGAAAATTCAAGCTAGGCAATTTCAACGAGGCAATTTTCATATTGACTCGATGAGTAATAACAGGATCTGAAAGTAACGAAATCACTATGATTTACTAAACGAAAATCGTTCGATATGATCTTCGTATATGCAAGAAATTCAAAATAGTTGTTTTCGAATGTTTCACTTTCTGCACCTTCGACATGATTTTCATATAATGACTATGTCAAATTGAATCTAATTGAATTCACTCAAACAATGTTCATTATATCCGTGCTGGGTAATCGCACGTTAAAAGGTAAGGCCTCGTTGATCCATTGCTCGCACAAGTTTCGACTTTTGAGGGTTGACGTTCGTCAGCTGGTTAACGGAACGAACAATTTCAGAACAATTTTTTATTATCTATCCTATTTCCTCTATAATAATAATAATGAATGCTTTTATTGCGATGTCCAACTGGAAGATATAACAGATTCTTATAATTATTATTTACATTGCAAAAGGCAGAGTTCGCACTTCTTTGAGTGAAACTCAAAGAAGCAGCGCTCTTCCACTCAAACTTATCCTTGAAGAGAATAGGTATGAAATGAATTGCTGTTAGCTGAAATATGAACAACAATCAAGAAGGTGTATTGAGTAACAAAAAATGAAACGGAAGAAAACCGACTGTGCTTATACGTATCTATCCACAATCACATATAGAAATATATACATATATACGCACATAATTTCTTACATATACACACGCACATACACACACACTCATACATACGGCCACACATTTACCTAATATATTTAATGGAAGTGGGCCAGTAGAGAGCGAGACCTATGTGAACTGAAAAGTTTTAGTAAGGGGGCATTCTTTAATCTCTTCTTGAATACCATGTCATTTTGCTGCTTGATCCGATCTGGAATCAAGTTATACATTTTTGGTAGATTATAGGAAAATGAGGATTTGAATTGAGATGTGTGGTGCTGGAAAATAGATATTTTGTTTTCATAACGAAGTTCTCTGTAGTGGATATCCGATCTGTATTTAATTTTTTTATACAGATATGTAGGCTTGTGAGTCCTCACGATTTTATGATGTAGAGTGCTAAGATGCAAGAGACGCCTGTTTTCCATATTCAGCCAACTCAATTGTGACAAGTAGGTAGAGGTGGGGTTTCTCCTTGTTATACTAAATATAAGTCGAATACAAGAGTTTTGTATTCGTTGGAGACGATTTTTATCAATTTGTCTCAGGGCAGGCCCAAAGATACAGTCTGCATTGTTGAGTTGCGACAGTACTAGAGATTCACAAAGGATTATTTTCGCCTTTCTGGTCAACATTTCTCGATTGCGATATATCATTTTGAGATTACAGAAAGCTTTTTCACTAGTGTGGATATATGTTCTGTAAAATAGAGATCGTCGTCCATTATCAGGCCGAGGTTTTTCTCGCAATGTGATAACCGTGCGTGTTCGTTATTGATTTTTATTGAGACTGTATCATAATTTTCCCTACGAGTTTTCTCCTGCCAAACAGTAACGCTTTCGTTTTGGAACTATTGATTTGTAGGCAGAATTTTTGAGAGATCGTGCAGAGATTGTCCAGGTCTTCATTAATTTTTTCACAAGCCTCCTCTAGTTTTTCTCCTTCGAAATCTAGATAGATAGAAATGAGGTTAACTATTAGATAGCATAAAATTATGAATGGCAGTGATGTTAATATTTATGGAATTCAGATGTATAGATTGTGAAGAGTAGGGGACCCAAGGTGTGGTACACCTTGGCTTACAGGAGTTATGCCGGAGACATTAGATCCAAGAGCCACATATTGGCTACGGGTATGCAGATAATGACTCATGAGAAGTATAGCATTTTCAGAAAAACCTATATAGTTCAGTAGGGCTAACAGGAGATCACGATTTATTCTGTCAAAAGCTTTCGAGTAGTCAATCAGAACAAGAGCACATAGTTTATTTTGATCAATGGATGAGTACAGATCATCTGTTACCTTCAAAAGAGCAGTGGTACAGCTATGCTGCTCGCGAAACCCTGCCTGCTGTTCGGGAAGAATATTAAAGGTATCTAAATGAGCTCTCATTTGTTCTGCAATAATTTTTTCGTAACCCTTCGACAATGTGCATAGAATGCTTATGGGACGAAGATCAGTCAGATGAATGGAATCTGAATCTTTAGGAATTGGAATTACTTGAGCTGTATTCCACAGTGTAGGATACATTTTATTTCGTCTACAAAAATTGTATGAGTGCGTGATGTAAGGTAAGAGGATACGACAAGAGTGTGAAATCATTTGAATATTAATTTGGTCGGGACCCACA
This sequence comes from Zygogramma bicolorata, assembly GCA_032362365.1. Classification (NCBI taxonomy): domain Eukaryota; kingdom Metazoa; phylum Arthropoda; class Insecta; order Coleoptera; family Chrysomelidae; genus Zygogramma; species Zygogramma bicolorata. The sequence continues at coordinate 91,487 of JAVJAQ010004346.1, read as the reverse complement.
GCCAGAGATTTTATTGACAGCAACTTCTCAAAAACCTAATTTTCGTCTACTGGTGTGAATTCAAATGTTTCAACGTTATCAATTTTGTTAGAAGAAAAATAGTCTGTCAGTGTATAATCGGGGTTATTTGAATCAGAGCCTATGTTAGCGAAAAAATCGTTCACTTCATTAGGATCATTCAGACAAGGAGGTAGTTGGAATTCTTTTCTAGTAGTTATTTCTAGTTGACGTAGAACTTTCCACATATTTTCTTTGTTATTGATTTTATATTGCAAGTAAGCCTTTTTCTCTCTCTTGATGGCATAGTTAACCTCATTTCTAAGATCTTTGTAGTAATTTCAGTGAATAATATCATGTGTTTGTTTGTACTTTTCGAGTGCTCTGTCTCTCAGTTTCATCATTTCTATGAGTGTATCAGTGAGCCAAGGTAATTTCTTCCTTGTGATTCGAACGGTTCTTATTGGTGCGTGTAAATTGAAGAGCCCTAGGATTTGAGCACTGAGACATTCAAGTTTTTGATTCACGTCATCAAAATTGAGAAATGGACTGATAAATCATCTTCAAAGTCACGGGAGTTAAAGTTTCTGTAATTCCGAAATGTATACATGAATGGTTCTACCTTACCTTTGGACCTGCATACAGTGCATGAAACAAGACAGTGGTCACTGAATGTGGAGCAGTCCTTAGTTTCAATATTGGTGAGTTTTATATTGTTCGAAGCTATTATCACGTCCAGCAACTTGGCTGATGTGGATGTGAATCTAGTAGGTTCCGTTATCAGTTGAGAAAGTTCATAGGAATCTAGACTATTTGTAAACATGTTGACCAGTACCGACATACCTAATAGATCGATGTTCATATCCCCAGCGCTCAGAATGCAATCGAATTTAGATGCCACAAAGTTCAAACTATTATCAAGTTCATTTAGAAATTGAAAGGCTGGGGTGTCTGGAGGTCTGTAGAAAACTCCTACTGCTAATTTGACATTTAGATTATGAATACAGACCCACCACTGTTCAATATCCGTGTTATTTATTGCGGTTATGATATTACATTTCAGATTTTGCCGAATGAGACATTTTGCAATTTATTCACACAGCTAATAATAACGAAACTGCATATGACAATAGGCAAAAAGTACAGAGTCTCACACTGCTTGTTTTTATGTGGCTTCGTTTTTCTGTGTCCTACTGCGGACGTTTCTCTTTCCACCAATGGTTGATGAACTTAGTGGACTATACTGGATTCTTGTTCGTTTTTTGTTCTGATTCTTCTTGTTATTACTATCTATACTGGATTGTATAGTTTCTTCGATTACTTCGTTGTCTATGTCCGCCGCTTCCTTTTCTAGATCGATCAGATCATTTATTGAAAAAGACTTACCATCCACTACTAGGTTCTGTCCCTTGATCTTAGCGTCAAGTTTTTGTTCTTTGGCTGTTTTTAGATGTGTTCTCAGGATCTTCTGACCTTGCCTATCTTCAGGGCATAAATCTTGAGATATTGAAATTCCGGTATCCTTGAGATTTCGGATATTGGCAAATAATGCTTGTTTTTTAGATACGAGATAAATTCGATGCAGATTGGAGCGTATCTGATTTTCGAAAGGTATAAATATTATCAATATCACTTTCTGCAATATCAGAGTGTAAACTTTTATTTAATGTTTCTAGCGTGGTGCATAGGAGGTTTTTCCTGTCGACAGGGATCCCATGTATTACAATGTTGTTGCTCCTGACCTTTCTCTCGAGCTTTAGGCAGTTTCCTGTCAGCTGTTTCACTTCTTCATATGTGAATGAGCACAGATAGTTGGTGGGATAGGTCAACAACCTTTGGACGGTCAACAGTTATTGAAAATGAGCCTTATGTCCTCTTCAGATTTTTACGATTATTATAACCAAAACATTAATTGCAGCTATGCAAGAGTATGCATCGACGTACCTTGATGTGTGGATGTAGGGGGTATTCCAAAGGAACACTTCAGAGATTTCAACTCTATTTTTTCAGCTCACAACCACAGACAATACACATAAACGATGACTCGATCGATTTCGTTTTTCACATCAACTCCTTCCTTCCTTCAGTTTCATCCGTTTTGGTTCTTAAAACATTCAGTTTTCAGACATTTCAAATGATGACACAAATAAATCTGCCCAAAATGACCGAAGGGTAGAAAAACGGAAGATAAAAAATGAGGAAATTTGCTTGAAGAGTTAGGGATTGATCATGCAATGACTGGGTTCGACCCGTAAAGCCTCTGGAGCACAATCTCTGAATCACTTGTTGGCTGAACGTATATGTTGTTGATAGCCAGAGACTATTCAGATCTTTTGCAGCTCAGCAACAACACATATGCAGAATTGCGTGTGATTCAAATTGAATTACAAACATAAGTGATATCAAATAATATATCAAGATTCATATTCCGCACTTGACTGACATCAGTCGGGACAAAAGTTCAACAGATCTCGTAAATGCTGTGCGGACGTAAAGGCCACGTTAGATTCATTCTCTGTATAACGTACAATAATATTAAAAAAATCCTTGGACGCGTCGGTTTCTTGACTCAATAAATCTTTCCAATTCCATATACCCTGTATATGATATGGTTTTTGTATTCCTCATAAATATCTAGTACAGAAATCTATCACTCATAGGTATTGAAATCATACAGGGTTGGGTAAAATACCAGAAACATATCAATGCTTCAATCATCAGTGAATCTTTGAATACACTTGGAAATTGTGAAAGAATGAAGACTTTCACGGCTGGTGTTGATATATCGCAAGTTTCTCTTGCTTGAGGGCCGTGTTCTGGAATTTTGAGTTCATCTGCGCAGTCATTTTGAGCATCCTGGTCGTATTTCAACTCCCCTATGTGAGTCTGCTATGGCTGTAGGTGAATCTGGAGGTGCTGACTTGCTCTTATCTTGTGGTCGGACCATTTTCTGTCGTGCGTCGGATTCTCTGGATCTGTCGGGCTTCGTCGTTAATGTCTTTAAAACAGGATGCCAAAATCTGTTTGAATTCAATCCCTTTTTTTTTTTGTTGAAAATGTCTTTGTGTTCATAGATCTCAATTGCTTCCCGGTATAAATTGTGTAGTTGTTGAGAGAATTGAGGCCTCATAAAAGGATTCCAGAACACCGAAAAAATTGCGATATAACAGTTGAAAATCATTAATTTGAATGATCGGATTGTCTGTTATCCTACTTAACAATAGCCAAGGCGATACTGGAAATCTCGCAAAACGTTTGAAATAATTCCAACAGTCATGTTTTATAATTTCTACAACATAGGTAGATCTGTTGCAATAAAGATTGAAATTCAGATAGCTACATTAAAGAATCTGATGGAGTACGGTCCGCATATCTTACTAACCATTCTATTGTTCCGTGTCTACTGATACACTCATTTGGGAAGGTTTCCAAGGGGATGAAGACAAATGAGAGTAGTATTCGTGTTGGGTTAGTGAGATATTGTCTATTTTATCTATCAAAATATAACAGATTCATATTAATATTTTCAACAGCTGTTAGAATATGATGAAGGCATGAACATACATTTTTGACTCGACACCCGATTTCGATTATCTTTTCCGTGATTCCTTCCATTTTCTGTAGAATTAGTACCTATTTAATATATGTATGGTGTTCGAGAAGCCCAATCATATAGAGGGAGTAACACTGACGAAATGTTCAGTCATATCAGTACTCTGATATGTTCCGTCCTATCCTTTCAGAGTTATTGTATATTGTTCGTTCTGAAATTGTTCGTTTCCGTTAACCAGCTGACGAACGTCAACCCTCAGAAGTCTAAACTGTCAACGCCATGGATCAACGAGGCCCTACTTTTTTAACGTACGATCAACCAGCACGGCGGACTGGCGGGGAATCGAACCCCAGTCTTCCGCTTGAAAGGCGAATATATTTAATCTGAATATCGACATGTTCCAGTATTTTCCAAGCATAAAATTAGTTGAGGAGAGATATAATTCATTCCAAACTTCACGTTCCACTGTATAAAACGAAAGGTGTTTCTGCATTTTTTATACTCGGCCATCATCTGAACTGATATCCAAGTATGCTGGAATAAGCTACCCGCTCGTTCAGAATTATAAAAATAGCGCCTTCATCAGATTGTAATGATGCAGTTACACCATACTATTTTCTCCAAACGTACAGAATACCATTACCAGATATTTTCCCCATACATCCCAGGAAAACCGATTCCAAGAAGTAGCACGTGCACGTGGAGAAGACAGGCAGTTGTTTTCCATTCACATCGAATCTATTTGAGAGTTGATTCATCGGAAATCGTTGGATTAGAATCATCAGACGTTCGTGATATACGACATTCATTAGTTTGTGCAGGAACCCATTCAAAAGATACGAAACCCCAAAATTATATTAATATCTCTCCTGACACATCCAACACCTACAAATTGGACGATAAATTACAATTTCTGTTGAATAACTTTCCAGGACTTTGGTTTCCACGTCCCATCTAACATTCCATTAATTATGATTATGTGAAGAGACAAAGCGGTTGTTCATTGTGCGATGGGAACATGCGTAAAATCAAATATGAAATTGAAAGTTGGATATGAATTGATAAATGGTAACATATATTCATTGAAATAATCGATGAGTTTGAATTATTTGGTGTGAAAGTTGAAACTTTTCCTAGAGATCAATTACCCTTACACCATACTGATATTTTTGCTCTCGACGCGCGTTTCGCTAACAAGGTTAGCATCTTCAGGAGAAGAAAATTACTGAATAAAATAAAAAATACTAAATCTAAAGTTAGGGTCAGTTGTTTATATACCTGAAGTTTTTTGGTCCGACATGGACTTTGTCAATCATTCCAATTGATTATTTGATAATGAACTCACTACCTGCAAGTTCCGTCATCTGTTAGTATTGATTATCCTGATTACTTTCTCAGCAATGTTTTGAAAAGTGTGCTGAAAGGGATAGGTCCCTTGTCATCATTCATGCTGTTTTTACATTTTGCTATTTCGAGACTCTCACATGCATCGAGTGGTCTTGTGTCATGCACATTGTTAGGGGCGAATTTAGAGAAAGAGCATGAGCAGTGAATGTGCATAAGAGGATACCCGCCTCTAACTGTCCCAGCAGCTCAGTTGAGTGTGGGTTCGACAACAAAATCAGGTTTCGTTATCAATGAAACACTTTGGGTTACTTTTCTGGTGCGCCACGGATTTATTGCCAGTGAAAATCCGAAACCACCCTGATGGAAAGGGACAACCCACTGCACTAATTATAATAATAATATGAATTCAAATATATATATATATATACATATATATATATATATATATACACATATATATATATATATATATAACAAAGATATTGGAATAATACCTGGTAGATTTATAATTTCTTCAGTACCTGAATAACTTGGACCAGACTAAAGAAATAGACTTGCACCTTACTAATAAAATATATTATGGAATTACACCAGTGCCACACCGCTTTATATGGCTTATACCACCAGTAACAAATAGATGTGTAACTGTATAACAATATCAACTATGCAGACAGAAGACTGACTCAACTACCAGTAATCAGCATTCAAATAGATTTCGGTCACAACACCCCAAATGAGGATATTCAGGTGACTATATTTGGGTAAATTAAATGGATATTTGTAACTTAGATCTTAGCTATAGGGCTATTCATGTGACGTCACGTTGATAGCGTACATTATAGTTATCAATAAAATACTTGATGTGAATGAGCCTGATAGGCAGTCTCCGCTTAATATCTAAACTTATCTGATACTGGGATACTTCGTGATATTGCTTAACGCTGACTCTCTTGAACTAGCGGTGCCAATCTCTGTCTTCCTAGTCGACAGACAGGTCAGTCTTTGTATAGTTGCTGCATGAACACTGGGGGTCTGACAACACACAAAGTGGTAAATAGAGACCAAGGTAGGGTCACGAAGATAGTCCTGAACGTTGGCCGATAAATAGGACGTGAGCTTGAAGAAGTGAGGCAGAAGGAGTGAGCCGGAAGGACCCTAAAACAAACATCACCAGTCTGACTTCTGTTTACACTTATATGGAATGATGGTGCCTTTGTGCCATTGTTGGGGCCACCAATAAGCTTACTAACCTCAATTCAGCGTGAGGGTAAATATACGACCTTGATGGTTTGTTCGGCCGTTCGATAATCAATCTCTTATTCCAGTGAGAGTGGCAACACAAGTCCTAAAATACATAACAAGAAAGGTTGAGCATCATCGAGAGATGTCCACACAGAGGCGTGCTTACCTAACCCAAATAAATCCTGCAGAGCAGACAAGAAGTTCTTCCTGAAATACACAGCGCGAACAATCGCAGACGAATGAAGAACTCTTGAGAAATGGAATATCCCAAATCCGTTATGTGATTGAATAAATATCAATGGATAATCCAAAAGAAATTGGTCAAGCAGAAACTTGGTAGACTCTCAAAAAAAACTCAGCCTTCAACTCTCCTTTCTGAGAATATCAATATGTCAATATCAATGACTGCGGAAGCTGTCAGATGTCCTTCATGCCAACAGTGTCAAAATACAAGAAGGGATTCCGCGATCCGCAGAACATCAGGAAGTTACAAAAACAATCATGGGATGCCTCAATAGTGAGAATACGAGTGTTATGATATTAAATCGTTATCTGATGTTTAGTTCCATGTAAAATCTGGACAATAAGAATTAGACCGATGGTATTTACACATTCATCTGACAACTTGTAAAATTCATTGTTACCAACTGATCTCAGACTACACTATATGAGGACGCAACTTTCCAGTGTTCTGTCCTAGTCTCTTGTCGGAACCAAAACAACTGACAGGTGACAATTTCTGATATTATTGCACATAAATGACCGAATGTTACAAAAGGAGTAGTGTGATTAGGTTCTAGGAACATAATAACTTTAAGGAGTTTGCGATGGAGTAAACAGTAGAAGAGAGGAATAGATTACGGTCTTCTGTTCGGGTAACGGAACAGTAGTAACTACGAATAACGCTGAAGTCGTTGGACCATGCCTTAAATGTGCAGGATATTCATCAACTGACAGCACACGGTGTTGCCAAATCATTTAAACTGAAGCAATGTTTACGTTTAGGCAACTGAAGCGCTAACAAGTACTCTGAAACTCGAAAAAGTGTGATAAAAGATATCATGTGGAAGTGGGGTAGTATATAGATGCGTATGCGGTCAATCGACGAGGCCTACTATGCGTATCTTCCCAAAACAAGAAAGAATGTGTTACGGTGCAAAATGAAACCGTAACAAATCCCCCCTCTACTCGGAGAGGCATTAAAGTTCCCAGAACTTTGATGACGATTAATCGTAAGGCTTCCTATTACAAATATACAATTTTAACATTCAAAGTGTAAGTCAGACTGGTGAAGCAATATGAGGCAGAATTACCAAGATCTATCCACCAACTGTTGCACAACATACAATATTCACACACAGATAAAACAGTCAACACAGATAAAACAGTCAACACAGATAAAACAGTCAACAACACTGTGTTAAACTGGTGTCTGTGGATTGTTGCTGGCCTCCTGTCCCTGAAGCGAGAGCTAAGAGTGATCATCCAACACCGAACTCAGATCAGATGATCTTTTCGCTGCTAGATGAGAATGCTGCGCCATCGAAACATCTGATACCACTCGTCCCTGAGTTCAATGTTAAAGCACCACACCAACCATCACAGCAGTAACAGAAACCCCACAAGAATCCACGTGTGGAAACAAAAAAAAGGAAATGAAGTTAAGATAAATATTAGCAAAAGACAGAGATAGCCAATTGTCCACTTCAATTGGGGTGAGATATAGCTCTACCAGGCTGAAAGTGGCTAAACCACAAAAAACCCCTACAAATTCAGAGATCTCCCTGAGTCTGATACCGCGAACAAGTCCTCAGTCTCGACGAATCCAAGGAGCTCAGGATCCCCCAGTAGTGCTGCACGACCGCTCTTAGGCGAGCTTCACACGTTGACCGGCCTAGGCCTCCACGCTAGCGCACACGACACCCCCCAAGTTCACCCTTCCATGGATTCTGCTTGATAGGACAAGCTGTCGGACTGAACTATGCTCGCGCCCATCACACCAGGTCTCCTACAGACAAAAAAAAATGGGGGAGGCATTGAAATGCATGATACCAAACCGCCTTAAAATTTGGTACCCTAGCAGACACAACATTCAATACAAATGAATGGAAGGTTAAAACCCACATAGAAACCACCTCCAAGTTTGCTATCCAACTCATGTAAGTTGATGTCGAGTGGTCAAATGTTTTCGATATTATCAATATGTGTTTTACAATAATCAATGAGATAAATAAATTCGGGATATGCCTGGTGATCGTCATACTAATCAAAATTGAAAATCTAATAACACCCTGTATTAATCAAAATATGTCTGTACAAAAATATTTAATCAAATAAATCCCTCAGCGGAGGATATCAGTACAAGTTTGACAAAATAGCTTTAATATGCAACACTGGCAAAGCTCTACACCAAAACAAACCATGTACTGAAATAGGCTGCAAGAAAACAGATCCCGAAACTACGCAGCATTTTACACGGATCTACTACTAATTTCTTGACAGCAGGTTAGCAGATTAAATCCTTCACAAGAAGACATATTACGGTATTAACTAATCAGATATCTCATTGAGAAAGGAAAACAACCTCTCGACTCAAAACTATCATCTTGAAGTCTGATATATGAAGACAAAAAATCATCTGAGACCAAAATCAGGATAAGGCGAACTCACGGAACACATGGACATGAAATGAAACAGTTCAACAGGCCAATCGTCCACTGAAAATCAGCAGCGAAGCTCCATATCAAGGCATTTTTTTTTTATATATATTTTTTTTATACAATGATAGGCCAGTCGTCCACTGAAAAGCAGCAGCGAAGCTCCATATCAAGGCATTTTTTTTTAATATATATATTTTTTTTTTAATACAATGATAGGCCAGTCGTCCACTGAAAATCAGCAGCGAAGCTCCATGTCATGTTTGGAAGTTGAAGAACAATCCAGACACCAAGAAACAAAAGAACCGCTGACACAACTGATGGTTACCAAAAAGATCCGATTGTTCACCAATTTTTGTGGCATTATGAGCAAACATGAGAGAATATTGGATATCTCAAATACGCAAACAGTGATGTAACTGCCGTAGGTAATGGATGATGTTATGATCCACCTACTATCTGGGAACGTGCCAAGTTCAAGTAGCTTTTCACATAAGTGAGGGACAACCAGATTTTGCCCCAAATAAACCTATCGAAGGTAATTTGGCTCTTGGTGCTCGATTACAGATGATTCAGCCTCATCTATTGGGTGAGGTTTCAAATCTTTTCCATGCCAGACAGATGTCTTACCCTTATCATCTCTCAACTCATAAGTCCAAGGTGATAGTATTTTAGTGATCGTGAACGGGCCGAGGTATTTTGCTGCTAGTTTGGCGGTAAAGTTGTTGGATGCATTGGAGATCGCATAATTTCGTCTCCACACATTCTGTCCTACCGAAAATTTTACAGGACGTCGCCGGAGGTCATAATGTTGTTTACTTGTATTATGCGCTTTCAGTATTCGAGCTTGCACATCTTTATAAATGCGGGAAAATGCATTTTTCTTATCCTCAGCAGAACAAACAGGATAAGGTGACTCGCTAGGAACATATATTTCATTCTTCCCGTCAAGAGAGACCTCACGTCCAAAATTCACAAAATTAGGAGTCAGGGCAGTAGTCTCATGTTTGGAAGACCGTATTGCATATGCAATTTTCGGGAGATAGACATCCCATAATTTCTGGTTTTTTGAAACATAAGCAGTAAGCATGGTCTTAATGACACGGTTCACTCTCTCAGTAGGATTTGACTGAGGGTGATAGTTCGCTGTATATGCAATTTCGAAATTGTAGGTCTTTGCAAGATTTTTAAAGAGATTGCTTTTGAATTGAACACCATTATCCACCACGATTTTCTTTGGTGCGCCGAACATGAGAACAACTTGCTCTTCTACAATTTTAACTATGCTACTTGCAGTAGCGGACCTCAACGGGAAGAGTAAAAAAAATTTACTAAAAGCATCACACACCGCCAGAATATATGCAAAGCCCTTTGAACTTCTAGGCAAAGGTCCCATAAGGTCTGCGCTGATGAGTTGCCACGGTTTCTCAGCAGTGGGGGTTTTACTCAGCATGTATCCAGGCATAGGTTTTTGCTCCGATTTGATCGAATTACAAATTTGACAACGCCGAATGTACCTTGTAACATCAGACTTTAATTTCGGCCAGTAATACTTAGCTGAAATGCGCGCTACCGTTTTATATATACCTGTGTGACCGGATATTGGATCATCGTGATACTTTTCGAGTATTCCGGAGCGTCTCTCCTTGGGGACAACTAACCTCCACTGTTCAGACGGACTAGACAATTCGGGATATTGTGGACGAACAAATTTGAAAATTTGACTTTCGTCATTGACTCGGAAACAAGGATAGCGTGCGGGATTCTGTTTTATTTCGACTAACAATTTTTGGTACCATCGATCCGCAGTTTTGCTATAATCAAAATTCTCGAAATCCTGAATCACCAACCTATCAACATCAACATTTTCTAGAGAAACAGGAACAGACCTAGAAAGAAAATCTGGAACTACATTATCTGCTCCTTTTCTATGGATGATCTCATAATCGTAAGGTTGTAAACGTAAACTCCACCTGCCTAGTCTACCCTGGGGATCTTTCAAGTTGTGAAGCCATTGCAAGGAATGACAATCGGTGACAATAACGAAATGGTATCCATCGAGGTAATGTCGAAGTTTTTCAACGGCCCATATAACAGCCAAACATTCTCGTTCTGTGGCACTATACTTCCTTTCCTGAGCTGTAAGAGAACGAGACAAATATGCTATCACTTTCTCACCATCTTCGAAGTTCTGACTCAAGACCGCGCCGACTCCATAGGCGGAGGAATCTGTCTGTACATAGAATGTCCTACTGAAATCAGGGCACGTGAGTATTGGTGCGCTTACCAAACACTCCTTTAAGTAACGGAATGAGGCTTCACATTCGTCCGACCAGAAAAACTTTACATTTTTCTTGGTGAGGTTACATAATGGTGCTACAATTGAGGAGAATTGAGGTACGAATCTTCTATACCAAGACGCTGTCCCAATGAACTGTCTTACCTGCTTGGCGGAAGTTGGGGGGCGGATATTCAGAATAGCTTCTACCTTTGATGCATCTGGACGCAAACCATACCGATCCACAACATAGCCTAAATATTTCAACTCAGCTCGGCAAAAATGGCATTTATCAAAGCTAACGGTCAACTTCGCGGAATATAACCTATCAAAGACTTCGCCTAAAGTTTTCATATGAGTTTCAAAGTCCTGTGAAATAATGATTATGTCGTCTAAGTATACAAGAACTGACGGGGACAAATCTGGGCCTAGTACCCTTTCAATTAACCGTTCCCAGGTAGCTGGAGCGTTAGTTAAACCGAACGGCATAACCTTAAAACGGTACAATCCTCCAGGTACAGTGAAAGCTGTATAGTCTCTGGAAGCTTCATCAATTGGTACTTGCCAGTACGCACTCTTTATGTCCAATGAACTCATATATTTGGCGTCACGGAGTTTATCTAATATTGAAGAAATGTATGGTAAAGGGTAAGCATCTTTAATAGTTACCGCATTTAGCTGTCGATAATCAACACAAAATCGGTAAGAATTATCCTTCTTTTTCACCATACACACAGGCGAAGCCCATGGACTTCTACAAGGTTCAATTATATCCTTTGCTAGCATATCCCGAATTTCTTTATCAATAGCTTGCTGTTTGATAGGAGAAACTTGATAATAGCGTTGCTTAATAGGTTTTGTATTGGGAAGTAGTTCAATACTATGTTTTACCAAATCAGTTCTACCTAGAGAAGTTCCCATCAATTTTTTCTTTTCCTCAACCAAGTGTCTGAGATGGTCTTGCTGCAAAGGAGAAAGCATCTCTTCACATTCTATTCCACACATCTCCACTGATTCTGGAATATTCTTGGAGAAATGCCAAACTCTTTGCCTCAAATCTGGAATTATATTCATGGACTTCCAAAAATCAACACCTAGAATAAGAGTCTGAGGCAACTCAGGGACAACTAAAATATCTATCACACAAATCTTGCCAACTAAGCATAAAGGGGAAGTCACATAACCAATACTTTTACATTTTTGACCATTCGCCACTCTACATTCATTGACAGAACTATGCAAACTCAAACCCAGTTGTCTCAGAATTTCATATCCTTTCTGCCCAACAATCGTTCTGGATGCTCCAGAATCCAATAATCCAGTAATAGGACGCCCTAGAATAGAAACATCCAGGTATGGACGTTCATCACCAGAAACACTTGAAAATACATAATCGAGAATTATTTGCTTCTTAGATTCTAATACGGAAAAGGTCAAATTATTCGACTCGGGACAACCTTCCTGACCACCTAAGGTATCCCTGTAGAGTTTCCCTGTTGCGACGAAGAAGAGTTGTTAGAATGTCTGTGGTTATTTCGATTTCTATTTCCCCATCTGCTAGGCCTTTGAGAGCATCTTTGACAATCGCGTACGGTCACATTAGGAGCTCCACACTTGAAACAAAATTTTTTCCTTTCCTTTAAGCATCCTCTGAAGGTGTGGCTATCACTTCCACAATTAAAACAAACATTTGGAGATGAAACTTCTGCCAAATCTGGTACAGAGTCACTTCTCGAAGAAGTTGAAGCATATGCCAATTCAGGAATCAAAGACTTGCCTTTTGATGGAGGGGGAACGTAAGATTTCACCAACTCCCTTTTTTCGTCAAGTACACGGCAAACTTCAATAAGCTCAGTTATAGAACTGACTTGCTTGAAAGCTAAAAATGGATGATAATATGGATCAATCCGTTCCATCATCATTGAAAGTTGAACTTCATCCGAAACAGGGGTTTGCAATTTGTTAAACAAACCCTTCATACTAGCAACATACAAACCAATGGATTCTTTGGGGCCTTGTGTCCTACGTTTGATGTCTTCAAACAAATCCTTGTCAAAATTGGCAGGCAAAAATTGCTGTCGCATCAACCGAACTAAAGAATCCCAATCCGAAGACCAAGTTTTCACCAAGCTGTACCAAGTAGCAGCATCTCCTTCAAATAAGTCTGCAGCATCCCTAAACAATATCGATTTTGATATACCTCTAGATTTTCTCATTGACTCTATCTTTTCAACAAAGGTGGAAAACGAAATCATTCCAGGCTTCCCAGTAAATTTCATACCCCAATCACGAACTGGAACTGGCCTAATTTTTGCAGAATCCTCTTCATCACTAGAAGAATCACTGGAACAAACCGCTGAACTATGCGCATTTGGTGTTACCAAGGATTGCCTCAAAACTGAAATATCAATAATGGAGGGATCTTTAGGACCTTTACGAGCCTTCACTTGCAACTTATCTAACAACAATAACAATTGTACTCGATAGTCAGCCTTAAGTTTCTTCTCAGCTTCGTTCTGAGGGCTACACCTGTTAACACGACCTAACACATGAGCAAGTTTTGATGAAATACTTATAAAAGTTGTGTCTTTTTCTGTACCTGAAAAGTCATTAATGAGATTTTTCAATAATTCAATGTTCGTAGAAATGGCCGTAGAGTCATCAGCAAACTTGAAAGGATATGCTGGATTTTTAATAGCAAGAGAAGTTTTTTCTAAAGCTAAAGCTTTCCGTAAAGCAGCTCTGATTTCATCAACTGTAAGGTTTGTTCCATCACCAAGACCTCGAACTATTATTTCATATGTTAATTCATCTCTAGTAAGACGGTTGACATCAAATTTGATTTTTGATGAACTCATGATCGAAACTATAGTAGGGACAGACAAAATTTTAAAGCAGCCAGAAAATGGAACAATTTACACTTATTGAAACTATATAAAAGTGTTTAAAATACCAAAATAGACCAGAAATAGGCACTTTTAGAAGAACGACGCCGGGCGTCGGTAGGCGTCGGTGCGCGTAATCGAGTTGAAATTATATGAAAGTATAAAAAATATCAAAATATACCAGAAATATTCACTTTTCAATAATCGACGCTGGGCGTCGGTAAGCGTAGCGACCTTGGAACTGTATGAAAGTGCAAACAAAATCAAAATATACCAGAAATAAGCACTTCCCAATAATCGACGCTGGGCGTCGGTAAGCGTCGCGACGGTAAATGAAAAGAAAAAATAAAAATAAATGTATACAAATGATTGATAATCAACACCCCACCACTCGACAAAAATATTTGAAAAATAAGGCAAAATGGGAAATAGTGTCCGTTATCCAATTACGAGATCGAATAACTATCAGCACAACTATTCTTTATTCTGATCCAAGGTACTGAGAACGAAAAACACTTGTATTAATACAAAACAGAGAACGAAAAACACTTGTATTAATACAAAATATCAATTCAAGTTTGAATATCAAATGCACTTATATAAATGATCAATGTTGAACCGAATACCTCTACCAGCTTATTCGGAATCTATGAAACCTGAAATTAAATTATTTAATTGGGCGCCATTTTGTTAGGGGCGAATTTAGAGAAAGAGCATGAGCAGTGAATGTGCATAAGAGGATACCCGCCTCTAACTGTCCCAGCAGCTCAGTTGAGTGTGGGTTCGACAACAAAATCAGGTTTCGTTATCAATGAAACACTTTGGGTTACTTTTCTGGTGCGCCACGGATTTATTGCCAGTGAAAATCCGAAACCACCCTGATGGAAAGGGACAACCCACTGCACTAATTATAATAATAATATGAATTCAAATATATATATATATATACATATATATATATATATATATACACATATATATATATATATATATAACAAAGATATTGGAATAATACCTGGTAGATTTATAATTTCTTCAGTACCTGAATAACTTGGACCAGACTAAAGAAATAGACTTGCACCTTACTAATAAAATATATTATGGAATTACACCAGTGCCACACAGCTTTATATGGCTTATACCACCAGTAACAAATAGATGTGTAACTGTATAACAATATCAACTATGCAGACAGAAGACTGACTCAACTACCAGTAATCAGCATTCAAATAGATTTCGGTCACAACACCCCAAATGAGGATATTCAGGTGACTATATTTGGGTAAATTAAATTGATATTTGTAACTTAGATCTTAGCTATAGGGCTATTCATGTGACGTCACGTTGATAGCGTACATTATAGTTATCAATAAAATACTTGATGTGAATGAGCCTGATAGGCAGTCTCCGCTTAATATCTAAACTTATCTGATACTGGGATACTTCGTGATATTGCTTAACGCTGACTCTCTTGAACTAGCGGTGCCAATCTCTGTCTTCCTAGTCGACAGACAGGTCAGTCTTTGTATAGTTGCTGCATGAACACTGGGGGTCTGACAACACACAAAGTGGTAAATAGAGACCAAGGTAGGGTCACGAAGATAGTCCTGAACGTTGGCCGATAAATAGGACGTGAGCTTGAAGAAGTGAGGCAGAAGGAGTGAGCCGGAAGGACCCTAAAACAAACATCACCAGTCTGACTTCTGTTTGCACTTATATGGAATGATGGTGCCTTTGTGCCATTGTTGGGGCCACCAATAAGCTTACTAACCTCAATTCAGCGTGAGGGTAAATATACGACCTTGATGGTTTGTTCGGCCGTTCGATAATCAATCTCTTATTCCAGTGAGAGTGGCAACACAAGTCCTAAAATACATAACAAGAAAGGTTGAGCATCATCGAGAGATGTCCACACAGAGGCGTGCTTACCTAACCCAAATAAATCCTGCAGAGCAGACAAGAAGTTCTTCCTGAAATACACAGCGCGAACAATCGCAGACGAATGAAGAACTCTTGAGAAATGGAATATCCCAAATCCGTTATGTGATTGAATAAATATCAATGGATAATCCAAAAGAAATTGGTTAAGCAGAAACTTGGTAGACTCTCAAAAAAAACTCAGCCTTCAACTCTCCTTTCTGAGAATATCAATATGTCAATATCAATGACTGCGGAAGCTGTCAGATGTCCTTCATGCCAACAGTGTCAAAATACAAGAAGGGATTCCGCGATCCGCAGAACATCAGGAAGTTACAAAAACAATCATGGGATGCCTCAATAGTGAGAATACGAGTGTTATGATATTAAATCGTTATCTGATGTTTAGTTCCATGTAAAATCTGGACAATAAGAATTAGACCGATGGTATTTACACATTCATCTGACAACTTGTAAAATTCATTGTTACCAACTGATCTCAGACTACACTATGTGAGGACGCAACTTCCCAGTGTTCTGTCCTAGTCTCTTGTCGGAACCAAAACAACTGACAGGTGACAATTTCTGATATTATTGCACATAAATGACCGAATGTTACAAAAGGAGTAGTGTGATTAGGTTCTAGGAACATAATAACTTTAAGGAGTTTGCGATGGAGTAAACAGTAGAAGAGAGGAATAGATTACGGTCTTCTGTTCGGGTAACGGAACAGTAGTAACTACGAATAACGCTGAAGTCGTTGGACCATGCCTTAAATGTGCAGGATATTCATCAACTGACAGCACACGGTGTTGCCAAATCATTTAAACTGAAGCAATGTTTACGTTTAGGCAACTGAAGCGCTAACAAGTACTCTGAAACTCGAAAAAGTGTGATAAAAGATATCATGTGGAAGTGAGGTAGTATATAGATGCGTATGCGGTCAATCGACGAGGCCTACTATGCGTATCTTCCCAAAACAAGAAAGAATGTGTTACGGTGCAAAATGAAACCGTAACAACATGATTGATCAGTTTAAGATTGCTTTCACCAATTTTGTGGTCATTGTCTAGAGCGTGTTGGGCGACACTAGATTTTTTTTTTACTCTTCCGTATTCTATGTGTGCAAAATTCTCTTTAAAACGGGTTTTAATAGCTCGTTGGCTCTGGCCGATGTACTTGTGGCAATCTGTACTCGTAAATTCCCGACTTCCCTGAGTTTTCTGGTTTATCTTTTGGGTAACCAAGGAGCTGTTGTGATTTGTAAGAAGTTTTATATGCAACTTCCATATTTACTTTGTAAATATCTGTCGGAGTCCTCTAGTGTATTGAGGTTTATATGGGATTAATATAAACTTTTCATGTCTCTCATCTTTTCAAAAACTCGAAGATCTCCGATGTTTTTCTCTAAATTTACATTTTCTATTTATCTTATCAACTATCTCTGGGTTAAAACCGTTCACTCCAGCTACGTACCTAATCACTCTCCATTTTATGTTATGGAAAATGATTTGAGTTATTTGGAATGTATCTCAATGTGTTCGTGTCATTCCTTCAAATGTCAAATTTGATTTGTGAATTTAACTTGCGAAGTAAAAACCGAACGAAAGTTGCCATTTTTAGATGTATTGGTTATGAGGGATTTACTAAAGCGTGGCAGATTAATATACAGGGGTATACCCGCTTAAGTACTTCCACCATATATGAGCCCTATATATATGGCCACCCTTCAAGGATAAAGGATCAGATTATTAAAAAAAAATGATCATCTGAAATTCTCGAGGGCGTCAGATCAAGATAGGGTGAGTTAGTTACATCCTGAAACGTGTATATATCACTAATCTGACAATTCGAAATTGACCCAAAGAAGGAGGAAGGCTACAAAGTTGTAAAAACAAAAGTCATCTCGACAGTGCTAATTTTATATTATTTTGAAAAATGCAAAAAATATATAATCTGACAATTTCCACTAACCGAAATCATTAAAATTCATCGATAAAATTTGATGCGTGCAGCTACTTGATGCCTATATTCCCCTCTCCACGTTTCTATTTTTCTCTCACTCTTTCTCTATCTATTGCTCTCTCATCTCGTCCCCACTCTGGTTTCTGTTGCCATGATGTCATGACAGTTGATTACACAGACTCATTGGTGGCATGATATTGTTTACAACTAATATATAACGTTTAAAATTTTGAAAATTTGATTGCTTATAATTATTTTCTTATGAATACAAGTATTCTAATGAAAAAATTATACACTTCTTCTATTTGCATGCTTCTTCCTGAGCTTTTCAATTGATTAAGTTCAATGATTAAAAGAAATTCAGATTGGCAGAATAGGCGAACCCCTCCAGATAATCGTCAGATTATGAGACTGCAACGTCTAAGGCGTAAAGATGAAACATATGTATCTCAATCTGACGCGCTTGTGTATTTCAAAATGATGAAATGGCTAGTCTGCGTCACATCTAAACAATAGTTTTTTTTTTTACATTTTCGAAAGTCTATAGCCGCTCTCCTTACCGATGAAAAATCATACAATATATAATTTTTTTCTCTGACGCTCGAGTAAATCCCGATTTGTAATGAAAAATTATCATCAGAGACGCGAATTCATTCTGAGTGATTGGATAACAAGGTTATTAGAATCCACTACCAGTCCACATCTGCATCTAATCCTGATCTTTCTCACTTCGACTAATAGGAATCTCGAAACTCATCGCACAATGATGACTATCGTTTATATTAAACCTTCTTTGTTGATCACTTGCTTCTCTTCCGGTTGAACGAAACGCTATTACAGTATTGCGGCGTAACACTAGAGCGAACGCCTTTTATCTAAAGAATACCGACTGTATTCCAGAATTGCCAGAGCCTGGAATGAGCCGTATAAGGCTATCAAGGCGCTTCCATGTATAAACGTACATAATTAGGAATAAGTGAGGTGTGAAGAGAACATTGGACCAGGTCCCAAGGGGTTTCATCCGAGATCTCTATATTGGATATAAATGCCGCGCCTCCTAAGATTGCACAGTCTCCAGACCTTCCCATTTGTTTTATGGCTTTCGCGAATATTCCACGTTTCAGTAGTCAACCGCAAGGAGATATGTATAAGAGAAAGTGGAAGGGGAATCAGACTACCTGATGATATCGATTCTCGTTTTGGAAGAGGAATTAATGGCTTTTAAATTGGAACTTTGTCCTGTGTTATTGGATGCGATAAAGCCCGCTTTCAGTGCTTTCTTTTCGATTATAGATATTCAATTCATATTTAGGGGCACGAAGGGCTGCATTGAAATGTCAGGAAGGAGGCATAATTCTGTATACACAACACTAAATGTCCTCTCACCCCACGCAATTTGAATTTGATTTTCACTTGATCATTTTGCATAATAATAATAATAATAATAATAATCCAATTATTTAAACTTCTATGGTAGCGATTTTCCACAATAATATTCGGTTCTTCTTCTGGTAGTTTCCATATTATCTTTTTCATGATGATCTGTGGGCACTATTTGCCGCAACATTCTTATCATATTAACATATAAAAAATATCTTTGTGTGCCCAAAGAGATCAATTGATGGTGGAACACAGAGCATCTGAAAATGTCAGGAATATGTCGGTCATATATCCAGATTCCAACATCAAGTAGCAGTATAGTATAGCATACACCGAAGCGAAAAGTGTATAACTCATCTAGAGAGAAATAGTTATTTGAACGACGCGAAACGGAGGGCATTATTATCGACGGATAAAATGCATAGTGTTTCCTAAAACATTCTATAAAAATCAATTTCCCTATCTTCTAAATAATATTATTTCCTATTACCGGAATAAGAGTCAAGATGAGTGAGCCTCTGAAGAAGCTAGCCACTCGCGCTAGCGAAACGTAAGGAAGAAGTTCTCAAGAACGACGGCCTTCAAACCCGAAGAAAAGTAGTGATACTGTAAACTGCTCCGCGATGAAGTCTCTCCGTTTATATACCTGCGTACGCCTATGGAGAATCTTCGAGGCAAATGTCGGGTATCGAATATTCCAGAAATGACGACAATTCCTGGAAAAATGACGTTGACTCTTCGACCCCTCATCTGCGTTCACGATCGTCTGAGCCGGCGCTAGGAGATTTGTAAAAATATGTAACTTTTTTGACGTTCGTACATTGCTTCAAATTCAGATTGATTATGAAATGTAATATATTATGTAAAGGTTTATTTCAATGACTTCCGTGTTTCAAGTGAGCATTGCGAATTTGAGAACTACATCACGCTCTAGACAGATGTCAATATTGTAATTTGTTGAAAATTCCATTCGTCCAAGTAGAAGTCAAAAATGTTTCTTAATTTGACTGCTTTTGATATATGACTTCGACATGCCAATCATATCTCATACATCTGAGTTGAAATGTTACTTGGTTATTACTACAAATGAGACTTTAAGTATCGTTCACTGAAATGTCAGCGGCTAGTTCGCCAATTGATGTAGATGGAATACCCGTATAGATATACAGATGAAACTAGATTGTAATCGAAAGTGAGGAATTTTGTTTCCGAAATTTTGTAAATCTTTCAATACGGTCGATCATTCATTTCCTTTAGATATAATATTCAGTACCTGGATGAACAAGCTGTGCTCGGTATGCATTTATTTTTGGTGATTTGTTTTCTTTGGTGATTACTTAGAGACACGAATTACACACTGATGGAATATGGAAAATAGTTTTTGATCTACCCGAAATAATAATAAAACTCGGAGACCAACCGAACTTCCAGTACTGCGTGTAACGAAACATGAGATGTGCGTAATCTTCATTTTAGTGTACATATTTTCTCTTTACCGTTATATTAGCCATCACGAGTGGGTTTAATTTACATCCGTTGGAGGTATGCAACTTGTGAGTTACACAGTAGGCTCCAATCTTCAGATCCACTGCGAACGCTGTTTTTCCAGTAAGACATAAAAAACTCCTGTTTTCAAGATAAGAGGTCGAAGAATGCGATCGACAGGGCTTTTTAATTAACAGTCTGAGAATTTGAACTCATTAATACTTATTCCTTCCATTTTGAGTTCCATCAATATTTAAATTTCGAACTTTTTGGTTATACTTACGCTAATAATATTGTTAATAATTTTGGATTGGTGACTGGTCAATTTCAGGTGAGGTTTACCTTGGTAACTCTATGAAACTTGTGTCAATGAATTCATTTTTTATTTTAGAATATTGTGGAATGTAAATGTTTTATGCTCAACTTGTAGGTAGCCTGAGCTTGGGATGAAAGGTGAAATTATAATTCAGTTTCTTCTACGACTGTAACTCAACTCTTGAATGATGTTTATTCATCGATCTATCAACAACAACTTGGTAACAATATACAATATGTTATCATGAACTGAGAATTTCATTTATATAACATCCCCTATATTTCATTTCAAAAAATCAAAACATATGAAACTCTGAAAACTTCCTTGGAATTTTAATTTTTCTCTTGGGCCTTGAATTCTTCTCTTCTCTCTTGAGTATATCTTTCCGTATGCATTTGAAAATTTTCTGGCCAACGGGATGAATGATTTGCACTCCAAAACATTTCAACTTGGACATAGAAACCGTTAATTTTGGCGTTTTGCATCGTGTTATTGAACATACTTCTTCAAAGCCTATGACATTGCACGTTGCACCTGTATCTAACTGACAAGTCACTTTGCGTTTTTCTCCTTCAATCTGAAAAATCAATTCTGTATTGATCTCTTTTCGTCGATCATCATTTATGCAGAGAATAACTTCTTTTCGCAGCTTTCAGAATGTTCGCTTTCATTGTCAGAATCTCCTTGGATTTAGTTAACATATTTCATTCTGTTCTGTTTTCTTCTGCATACTTTGGAAAAATTATCTTTTCTGTGACAGAATTTGCACGTTGCACCTTTCGCTGGACATCTCTTGTGTTCTTTATGCTTATAGCCACAGTAGCCACAGTCTTCCTGGATCCCATCTTTATATTTTATTGTATATTGCTCATTTTTGATATTCTGTTTACTGGTGCTTGGCCCATCTTGGAAAACATGATTATACCTTGAACTTCTGTGAACTTTCTTAATTTCCGCTTCTTTCTCGTCTCTGAATGCACTCAGTTGCTTGTCGGATAGTTCTTTGGCTCTGCATTTATCTATAGCTTGACAAAAGGATCCTTTTCATGGAGCAGTAGAATTCTTACTGCAACTGCAGTAAACTGCAAGTGCGCATGCTCAGTACAGATTATACTGCAAATGCAGTAGAATTTCAACTGCTCCATGAAAAGGGTTGAAAGCAGTGAAATAAGTCATTTTTATGTTATTGGTCATTTATACCATTGTTTAAATTTATCGTTTGGATTAATATTCTGTGGTGTGGCATGGTCTGGAGATCTAATAATTTTGTCGAATCCGTTGACATTATATAAATGGACAAAGGAATGTTTTAAAATTTTGATGATATATTAAAATAAAATGATACATCAGCATGAAGTGAGAAGGAAGCAAATAACTAGTGTTGCATCAAGTATTGTCCACTGAACTATATAAATAACTTATTATGGTTTTTGAAATGAAGAGACGTACCTTACAAGAAAAAAGTGAAGTAGGTTGTGGATATATTCAAGAGACGCAGTGAATTATATAATCTTGTATATATTCTTGTCATTATTGATTTTGTTTCGAATTGATTAAAAATAATGATTTGATAACAATTTTCAGTTGTACATAAAAAAGTAATAGAATTTTATTGAATTTCAATAATTGAAAAAACAAAGGATAAACTGAATAAATACTTTTTAGTATTTCAAGATATATTCTTGAGTCTGACCTAATGATCTACCTCAATCTAATCAAACAAAAAACTGCCTACACTTCAACTAACACTAACCTATACCCACTAAATCTAAATAGTATTTGAAACTATAGAATATGAAAACTAATTGAAACATTAAATTTGAATAAAACTGAATGAAAGTACGAAAATTTCACTAATATTGAAGAAATCCAAGAGACCATACACAAACGATCCTACAGATATTCAAATTGGATGCAAAATAACATCCGCTTTGCTGCTATAAAGTTGAAAAATTTGAACTCCTCAAGGTCACTGCTCGAGCAGTAAAATCTGTCAAAAGCTACTGCACTTACAGCAGTTTGGTGCCATGAAAATACACCTTTGAAGTTTTTTGTTTATCTAGCCATAGATTTTCTCTTAACTTGATATCCTTGATTGAATATATTATTTTATCTAATGAAAGGTCCTCTTTTAGGGATCCATATTGACAATTCTTTATCAATGTCTTCAGTCGGTTGAAATAGTCTGAATAACTTTCATCATCATTTTGCTTAGCCATATTGAAAATTGCTCGTTCGTATCTCTTATTGATTTCTGGAGAAAGGTTTCTCCCTATCGCTTCTAGTAGAGTTGAACATTCTTCCTTTTCTGTATCTAATCTGTATCTGTATCTAATATGATGAAGTTGCTATATCTCTTGAATATTTCTTCTCCAAGTGCAGTCAGAAGGATTGCAATTTTCTCTTTTTCCTGCCTCTTCTCCAATCCACTGGCTATGAGATAGTTTTCCCAGGATAGCTTGAATATTTTGAAATTTTCGGATATTTCTCCTTTAGATAATGATACTGGCTTCGGTAGAGGAATATTCAAGTTTGTGTTTTCAATGTAGGAATGCGTATTTTCATACAATTTCAGCTCTTCTTCCAAAGCTTTCAGTTGAGCCTCGATACTTGTCATTTTTGACAAGAAATTGTCAAATATGGAGCAATTTGATTTACTGCTTTGCTTCCTTCCTCTTGCTTTTCAACTTCTCCTAGGGTAACCTGACACCATGTTTTATGCTTAACTTGTAGGTAGCCTGAGTTTGGGATGGAAGGTGAAATTGTAATACAATATTTTTTACGACCGTAACTCAACTCTTGAATGATGTTTATTCATCGATCTATCAACAACAACTTGGTAACAATATACAATATGTTATCATGAACTATGAATCTCATTTATATAACAGTAAAGAATCTGGACAATGAAACAATTAGCTTTCTGGAGAGTAGAACAATTTACTGGTTTTATTTAGAAAGTCAGCCAACCTAATCGAACCCCTGAGATAAAAGTTCTGGCACATGTGACAGAGTGACGGACCACAATTTTTTTTTTCGAGCCGTTGCCTGTAGTAACTGCCAGCAAACTGAACGTTACTATTGCTACATATTCCATTTCCATAGGAAAACTGTAATATTGACGCCATCAGTTTACTTTCATGTTCGTTCGAACTATATACTTTTTACGGTTTCACAAAAAATATTGCGCATACTATGGCCGGAAAGTATTTTCGTGACATTGAGATTATCTTGCATCGGCTGTAATCTCTCTCTCTCTCTCTCTCTCTCTCTCTCGGAACGGGAAAACAGCCTTTTGCAGTCTCGTATACAAATAACTATTTCTCAATAATGAACTGAAAAGTTTCATTGTAAGAAATTCAAGTGCGGTCGTTGTTTTAACAGAGGTTGGGATTTTTTTGGGGGAAACCTGAGTATTTGATCTATTCTATGCCTTTCAGTACTCATAATGTCACTGTTAACTTGTTTGTACAAAGAGTTTCAAATAAAAGGAAAGAAGGAAAACCAATTCAGTCCAGAAGATGAAGCATTTTTGCTGGTAATTTTTTCGGCCACCATCGATTCAGTTGAAATTTTTACAGAAGGTAGGAATAGCTCAAGAATTATTTTCTATATCACGCCGCTGTACGCTAGAGCTTTGGGGGTGGTTGCCACCCCATCTCGGGGGTGGAAATTTTTCATTCCATTTTAAAGGAATCGACGGAAAAAGTAATTCTAAGAAAAGTATGTTTCATACGTTTTTTTCGTAAAGGTAATGTTTTCTGAGTCATTCGAAGTTGAGAGTAACAGTTGTTTGACGAAAAAAACGACTATTTTTAATGTTTTTTTGCTAATAACTCTAAAATAGTCATTTGATCAAAAAAAGTGTTAGGAGCCAAATTGTAGCTTTCAAAGAACAGAAAGAATGCTTTTTTTATCATTTTTCTTCGACAAATACGGAATGTGATACAGCAGATTAATGCTTAGCTCTTTTCGTCAAATGTATAAATTGGAAGATTTAAAGCGAAATATCGAGAAAAATTTGCATTTCTTGAAGAAACCTCATGGAATCTTCAATGAAGTTCCCAATAAGAGCTTTCGAAAAAACAAACAAAATTTCTCTAGCATGAAAATTGACCGACTTATGATCAAATTAAGATCGGCACCAGTTTTTTTCTACTAAAAAAATGTGTGAACGCAACCCCCAAAGTACCTCTTAATTAAAATTGATCGCCACCCTTCCATGATTCTCTTTAAATATGTTATATCAATACACCCACAAAGTTTGACCTATTCAAAATGCCTAATTTCAGAAAAATTGGAGTTCAAAGAGAAAACGATTTTTTTCAATTTCGTGTTTTTAACCCTTTTCCTAAAAAGATCTCCCAAAATACTAATGATACGAAGAAAACGATATGGTACTGAATTGTAGCTTTGTTCATGACAAAAAATTCCCTGTGTGCAGATTTTTTGTACAGTGAACGTTCGGCGAAATATAGCCGTTTAACAGCTACATTTACGATCGAACATCACCTTATTCAAGCGCTTTAAACTCTCCCCACTTCAAAATTAAGGGACTTCAAGTAATTTCATTCACATATTCTTATAGCTCTTGAGAAGCCTTTTCTACCACCCAAAATGAAAGAGCTATGCTTGAAAAACCGATCAATTTTTTTTTGAAAAATTCGAATTACCCGCCTCGGAGCGTAGTAATCTACATAACCGGTATATTCGGCCGTTATACCTTGTATATTCTACTTTTTCCATTCACAGTGGAAGACAGAGAAGATAAAACATCTGCTCACGTGTATGCACGTGTGAGTGTATATTTCGTTGATTTCTCACCAGTGTATTCTAAAGTTCGAAGATATTACAAAAATTCCAATGTTTTCATGGGTGGTTTTTAACAAGTGTAGGATGAAATGTATCATGAAGCATGAAACAATGATTATTCAACTATTTTTACCCATATTTAGGTTTTTAATGTTATTTTATAACTTTCGACAATAAGGGGTAGTTTTCAACCCTAAAAAATAAAAAGCGTACAACGGCACAATATAGAAAATGAACTAGGGGATGAAATAAGCCTAATCCCAAATTTTCGTACAAATCGGTGCTGGACGAAAAAATTGAGAGGTTTTACCATTTTTTCAGCTTCATTTTCTGGGCTAATTGGTCAGATTACAAACCTGAAATCTCCTATTGATATTCTCTCCTCTTTGCAAAATTTCCACCATCCCCACCGTCGAATTGATTTGACGTGTCGAATATGCCCAACTAGCAGTTATATATTTTATAATAGTTGCGAAAAATGTTTCGGAGAAACAAATTATAAAACTGTATTCCTCTCTGAAATATTTTCAGAGTGTTTATAAAACAGCAATAAGTAGTAAATTGGCACCGTTTTATATAACATTATAGTCTTTATTAATATTTTGTTAAGCCTTTCACAAACACTACAAAATAGTTTTATAAACATTTCGACCGATACTATTAAAGTTTTCTGACACTCTCAAAGAGTAGTTTTGTAAAGACTTCTCTTACTGCACTTCTGGAACATATTTGAGCGGTACTTATAAAATAATTAAGAGACAATTTCATAAGAGTTCTTTAGTAGTTTTAAGTAAGCGTTATAAAATATAATGCAGCCTGAAAAGATACCTATGGAACGGAAAAGTGTTGAAACTGTTTTCTCAAAGGCGCAAGAAGTGATATTGTATTGGACACTAGGAAAATATAATAGATATGTCACCAAATAAAAACCAACAGATAGAAAGGTTGAAGCCATTTTCCCTTTTGGACTAATAAAACTGTTGAAGACATTGTATGTGCCTCAAAGATTGATATTTTTACTGCAGATGAAATTCGTAAACGTTTAATAAACGTTTCTATGACAAATTTATAAAACACTATTATTGCCTACAACTATATTGTGTCACAGGTCGTCTTATATAATCTGTTAGCATCTTGGAAGTAATTATGAAATAACAACAAAATAAAACTGTTGCAGCACCATTAAATTATAAAACGATTTTGCTGGTTGGGTGAAACCCCACCCGAGCAGGGTGTAGCATATTATCTCAGCTCCTACCAATGTTTCGAATAGAACGCAATTGAAATGCATTTCAATTCCGAGAATTTATTCTGGAATTCGACGGCATCGAACTGCGGGCTCGGAGTGGAAAACAGGGGGTCGTCCGGGCGGTCCATGGCGGAAATTGGGTCAGATACTAAACAGGATCATCTCCCGACTCCTTCCGGCAGATTACCGCATACATATGTATGCTTTTGTGTTCTGCGTGTCACTGCCGGCCTTATCGATCCGATTATATTTCGATGTTTATTTTGATTTTATGATACATGAATTATTGATGGTTATTAGATGAGGGGGTATCGGACCGTGCTGGATATGTCAAAATAATTGGATATTCTACACATAATTCAATTGTTTCGACAGCAGCGTTGGCTCGCTGGAATAATTTCGAAACATTTCAGTTATGAATTACTATATTCGAAATTTCAAATTCATCCTAATTGAAAGGTTTATGTTCATGGAATAATTCTTTTCATCGAAACGAATAATTAGTTATTTCAATTGAAATTTTTTCGGACGTCATCATAAAATATATTCATTTCTAGTCATATTTTTGGCATCATTTTTCCACTATCTTTCGATGTATTCAAAGTTATCTATGGAACGCTATTTCAACATTTATTACCAACGCATTTTTGTGTAAAATTTCAATTCATTCCAACGGAAATAAAACAGAAATATTCGCTTTGAGGTTGCAAGGATCCTATTAACTTCAATCACAGAAAAAATCTGCAAAAAACGGTGCATTCCATAAAAATAAGGAGAGTTATTATTTGATAGCTATTTTTTCATACACCTGCATCTGTTTGAATACTGCACGAGCCATCGGTGTCATTTAAATAATTGAATGAATCTTTCTGTTTCTTAAATGTAGTCATAGAGTTTCAATGGGATATATATGTATATATATATATATATATATATATATATATATATATATATATATATATATATATATATATATATATATATATATATATATATATATGCAAGATGAATTTTCTGTGTTTTTTATCCGTTAGGTATCTTCCGATTTGTTCGACGTTTCGAATTCCATTTTGAATTCATTCTCAAGAACTGTGAGACGAATATCTGTCCATACCGTCCTGGTCAATCACTCCCCTTACGAAGTAACCAAGCAAGAGTAAGCAAAGACTTCAATCAAAAGTGACTGTAGAAGAAATGTAAATTCTTGTGCTCTATCAGAACATGTTAACATGTTAACAGAGATCACCGTATGAATTACGGACAAGCTGAAATTTTGGATAGTGAAATAAATCTTTCTAAGCGTGTATTTTTAGAAATGATACATATAAATAATAATGACCATTCCATGAACAAAAAAACGGATTTAAATGGTCTTAGCAAAATTTACACCTTCTTGATAAAGTATGAGAAGGATAAAAAAAAATCACCCTCTATTTCGACTTTTCCACCGTAAACTAGAAGTGAAATTATATCATATGTCTAAATTCATTTAAACGTCACTTTCATATTTTCATGTTCAATTTTTGCCTCTTTTATTATTCAATCTCACGTTAGTAAGTAACCATTCCATTATATTATCATATGATAAATTGTTATATATTATAGACGTCCTGAGGAAGGCAATAAAGATTGCCGAAAGCTTGACGAATAACAAAGAGTTTTCTTTGTGATATAGCCCAACACAACTGACTGCAACCCCAAAAGTTTCACTACATATTCAATAATCAGTCACGAGTTACTTTTCTATATATATATATATTTATATATATATATATATATATATATATATATATATTCAATAATTATCTTAGTGAATTTTCAATATTTCTAGACTGTCATTGAACTGATACATATATCAATGATATGATACCAATTTATTTTCTGTTCCTATTCAAGTAGTTCCCTCATTTGTATGTAACCCGAGTTATCAGTATATGCAGGCATATCGTGAATAGTCATATAACATAAGAATGAGGAAATTATTTTAATAGGACAACGATGGAAATTGATATCAGTTCGGCAATCTATATGCTCCTACCAATTACAATATATCAACCTATATCTATTCAATACTTGTTTTGAAAATGAATTAAAATTCAAAAAAACTCGCAAGTCAAAATAATGCGTGTATCAAATAAATTCGTACATCATAGAAATTGAGTTACAATTGAAATGAGATGACTTACACTGGAATACTGCAAGGTTGTGGGCCAGTAAAATCAAAAGGCAATTGAATTCGATGTAGTAAAATTTGATGCAATTTCCTTGTGATGCACGAATGTGAGTTTGTGATTTTCTTCTAACCAACATATAATGGAGATTAGATTGAATTGATAAACCTATTTTCATTTAATAAGAGATAAAATTATCGGAGGTGTCTCTTCTCATCGGTGACTTTCAGAACTAGGTAGGTACCTACATGAATTGTTGTTGGTTGCCTATGATCAAGGTATCAAGTTCTCCAGAGAAAACATAAAAAATAATTTGAATGGCGTTACATTGCTTTCAGTGATTGATGTTTTTGAAATTTTTTCATATAAGTAGATTAGCTCATGGAAGAATTTGTAACAAGTAAATTGTTACATGTCCTATGAATCATTAAAAGTCTCAAGTCATGACAGTTCATTCTGAAAATCTACAAATATTTTGGTAACGTATCCGTAAGACGCAAACAAATGCCTACCTTAACGCTCACAAATAAACAACTATTTCAATACTCGTCAATAAACGGCTATCGATCGCGGTTCTGTGAACTCCGTCAATTCTGTCAAAATTTCGGCGTTAAGATGGAAGTAGATGTGTTTTCGACCGGAAATTATTTTTTTGTGTAGACGGAATTAATAAAACCGGTGAGCACCTTGTTTCACTCTCTTTTTCGACTGGAGGAATTAGAGGCATATTTGCTGTGTGTTTGTGCACTGAGACGCCATTTTTCTGATTGAATATCTGAAGAGACGCTATCTTTTTTTTGCTGAATAAATATCGGAAGATTTGGTTCTTCGATTCCTAAAGGGACTAATAAAGGTCCATTTTCAAGCCGGGGCATATCTGGAAACCCACACATTTTCAAGCCGGGGCATATCTGGAAACCCAGACATTTTTAAGCCGGGGAATATCTGGAAACCCAGACATCTTTAAGCCAGGGGCATATCTGGAAACACCCTTCTGAGTCTGGCTATCTCTACAAAGACCTTTTTGAGTCGGGCAAGTCACACAAATCTAAGCAAGCTGGGACATCCAGGAGCACTTCTTTTCGGAGATGAGTACACAAACTTGTGTACTCCTAGTGTTTTTTTTAAATTCATATTCATTATTTATGTTTTGATAAGAAATAAATGTCATATTTTATTGTTAATTAACTTGTTAATTTTCTCATAACTGTTCACTACTGGTGGTGGCGCCCTTAAAAAAATATAAACATTGTAAGGTCTCAACAACGGCAGTGCAATGTCCACCAATAGTGAATAGTCTCCAGTCTAACCCACCTGAAGAGAGTCTCTGTCTGCTGCTAGTTTTCTTTTTTTTTGAACTTAACGTTACACTAAATTGGCGCCCTAACCATTAATTTGGATAAATGCCATTTCTGTCGTTCCTCCCTAAAATATCTAGGTTATCTTGTAGATGAAAACGGTCTCAGAACTGATCCTGATAAGGTATCGAGTATCTGTAACTTTCCGGTTCCCCAAACTACGACCCAGGTTCGGAGACTGATAGGTATGATAGGATACTATCGTAGATTTCTCAAGAATTTCTCAACTTTAGCTGCTCCTATTACTGATCTGTTGAATAACAGAAAGAAAGGACAGTTTATTATATGGACACCTGAAGCTAACGAGGCATTTGAGAAAATTAAAATATCCCTTACTACAGCTCCTATCTTAAGCAGTCCCGACTTCACTAAGGAATTTTTTCTTATGACTGATGCCTCAGACCACGGATTGGGATGTGTGATTTTCCAGATGGAAGGCAATCTAGAACACCCAATAGCCTATGCCAGCAAAAAGCTTAATAAATGCCAAAAGGTTTACACAACAACCGAAAAGGAACTCCTAGCAGTTTTGTTTGGCATAGAACATTTTCGATATTTCCTTGAAGGCCGTCATTTCTCTGTCATCACAGATCACGCTTCATTGACCTGGTTGCACAACATGAAAAATCCCTCACCCCGACTGGCCAGATGGATTTTGAAACTTTCCCAATATGATTTTTCGATTATTCACAGAAAAGCTTCAGGTACCGTGGTTGCAGATGCACTATCTCGCATTTATGATTTGAATCTGTTAGACTTATCTCTCTTACAGCCTGATGAATGGTACACTAAAATGATCCAAAATGTGAACAGCAATCCTGATAAGTTTCCTACTTTTAAAGTTGAAAATAATATCTTATACAAACATATTTTTGACAAATTTGCCCCTATTAGTAATGGATCAAATTGGAAGATTGTTGTTCCTACTAAAAACAGAGCAGAAATTCTATCTCAATTTCATGATCATCCTACGGCTGCACATTTTGGGTTATATAAAACTCTGGCTAGAATTTCTGAAGTATATTGTTGGCCAAATATAAGGAAATCTGTCTATGAATATATCAAAAGGTGTAAGATCTGTGCATCATGCAAGCCCTCAAACTTACCTCAAGCTGGTCTGATGGGTTCCTATCGTAACATTAACTTCCCGTTTCAGCTTATCTCTTGTGATCTGTTAGGTCCATACGTTAGATCTCGTAAAGGCAATCAGTTCTTATTAGTCGTTGTCGACTGGTTTACCAAATTTCCTTTGGTTCATGCTTTACCTAAGGCTACGGCTCCAGCTATTGTTAAATTTCTTGAAAATCAAGTATTTCTTGTTTTTGGAGTGCCTCAAATAATAGCTGCTGATAATGGTAAACAATTCACTAGTAAACTTTTTACAGGTTTAATGGAGAAATATGGCGTTCAAAAGATCTGGTATAATGCTAATTACCACCCACAAATCAATCATACCGAAAGAGTAAATAAGTCCATTGTCACAGCCATTAGGTCCTTTGCCCATGAAGATCACAGAACTTGGGATGAAGAAGTTTACAGAATTGCCCAAGCCATTCGTCTATCAAAGCACGAAGTAACAGAGCAAACTCCCTCTTTTCTTGTTTTTGCTCGTAACGTACCTGTTTCTGGTGATTTCTTTGGTAAAATTGCTGACAACGCTAATAATGAGTTCACTATTTCTGATAAGGTTCATCGATTAGATGACATTCAAGAAATGCCTTCAATTTTTGATAGAGTCAGAAAACGACTACATGAATCTTACCTCAAAACAAAAAAACATTATAATCTTCGTAAGAGAGATGTTAAATTTCATGTAGGAGATTATGTTTGGAAGAAAAATTATCTTAAGTCAGATAAATCAAAATTTATAACAGCTAAACTTTGTCCTAAATATATTCCTTGTGTAATAACAAAAGTAGTATCTCCTCTGGTATATGAACTCAAGGATAGAGACGGAAATTTTCTAGGTAAATGGCATCAAAAGGATCTCAAAGCAGATGTTACTATGAGTGACGAGGATAATTTTTCGTCTGATGACAGTCATGACGATACTGAGTTGCTCAACTGATTTTGCTCAATCAATGTTCATGTATATCTTTTAGGCCACATTTTTCAATTACTGTTTTGCTGTATGTTTGAAAATTTTAAAAGGCCTTGCACAACTTTTGAATAAACTTTCTGCAGCAATTTCAATAGCCAAATTACCTAGCTAGTTCTCCATAACTCGGATAATCTGACTAGTACCTTTTTTTTATTATGAGTATGTGTAAATTTTATCAGAAATTTCTCTTCCATCACAATTTCCTTGGAATTTTTTTTTAGAACTAAATCTCATAAGATTTTCTTGAACGTAAGTTTTCTTTATGAATTAATAACATTCATCTTGCAAAAGATTCATATAGCTGTCGAACCTAACGTTCATTTTATCGAACAGTTGTCATAATCCATGGAGACACCCTGAGTAGTACTTTGATTAACAATAGCTATGTACATTACCTTCAGCTTTTTTTTGTATCTTTGTACCTCATTATGTATCCTGTTTCTAATTATATCTTTTGCAATCTCGTACCATACAAGTAATGCAATCATATACGTTCAGTAACTACCGACTATCGCTCATAGAAATATAGTATTTCTATTATCGGGCCAGTAAAGGCAAAATTTCACTTATGCAGATGTACCGTATTTCTATTATTGTGACAATGTAAGCAAATTTCATTTGTACAGAAGTGATACTTCATTAACGTGCCAACAATGCAAATTTTCTTAGAATATTTGGAAAATGGACTATCTGTGAATAGTAATCAGTCCAGAAATTCATAGTATCGTAGTATCTTGTAATTTGTGAAATTTCAAGTAACATATTATTTTGGAAATATAGTTTCCTTATTGTGGGAATGAGAGAGTGTTATAAAATATTGGAGGATGAAGAGTATTTGAATTAGAATCCCCAATTAACTCAGATCACTTTCTGTTCATATTACCTTGCTGCAATTATCTTATAGTAATAAGACTTCAATAAGCATATTGCTTCTATATCGTATCTTGCATTGTAGTGCAAGAACCTTTCTGATTGCATATTTGTATGAGGCTTACAGTTTTCCTCTTGAATTTCTGAAGGTAAAGTATTATTAAGAATTGATAATATCATTGAGGGTTGATTTTGAGTTCCATGTCTTGGGGTACATCATCTTCAAATCTTTTATTCCTTGATTGTGACTTTTGTACTTACTTAGCTATGAGTACAAGTTCTTTACTTCCTGATTCTTGTTTATCTATCTCTTTCTTGTATCTCTTTATCTTTTATCTCTATCGTACTTTGAATCTCCTCTAATGGCTCTGTGGACAGGGGCCTAAGAATTCTGCCACCATAGCATATACCAGATGGTAGGTAAAAGTCCTACAACTGGCCACTTTTGATATTATATAACATCTAGTGACCGATCTGCCATTGATGATTGTCTTGGGATATTTAGATGATGTTAGTCATGCAGTAGCTATCTCACACTTTATCTTTTTCTTGGATCTGATATTCCATATCTTTGTGCTTATGTAGCATGTTTTGACCAGTGGTGGTCTTATCTAGGAATAGTCAGTTCTGTTATCTGTGAGATGGTAGTACTAATGCTTTCATTCTGAATGTACTTTGATGAAGTCAATGGTGATCACTTGATTCCATTTTATTGAGAGAAACAATTGACTGACTGTGTTTGGACTCGTTTCATTTTCGTGACTATTACAATCTCTACAGAAATGTACCAATTATCCATCTTATTGTAGAATTTTGTTGCATTTTTCTGAAAGTCAACAGTTTTGGACAGTAGAAGAATGAACAAGCCATTCAGTTGTGCAATATGTGATTGGAGTGATGTTTTTGAAATTTATATCTTTTGATATCTCCTGAAGGAAGCTCTGTCGTTTCAAAATCAAATCTCCACTTTCATTGAATCTGGCATTACTGTAACGGGTTGTCATTTTCTGTCTAATTCATGTTCTTGTTTCTCATATCTTGATGAATTGATTTCTGTAGATAATTCAACTCCAGTCAAGCTTGAGTCATCTCAATATTTTTTTTTATATCTAAATATCTCATCTTTATCTTTATCTTTATCTCTTCTTTATCTTTCATCTCTGTCTTAAGGTTCTATCTCTTCTAGGGTATTTTTGGGTTACTTATTGTTGTAGGATATGGGACAGCAGCTCCCTGAATGCTGGACGATCTTGTGGTGGGTTCGGTTTGGCGAGTCGGTTCGGCTGTTGGAGTTCCATGCTGATTCATCTGGAATATTGATGTGGTCGTGATGCAACTTTCGTTTTGCAAACGTAGTCACCACATTTGATGTCTTAGGAGTTTTGGTTGGAATTTTTGATGGCGGCATCGGTTCGATGGGTTGAATCCACTCCACAATGATCAGGTGTGAGTGATTTGGATAGCAAACTTGGAGGTGGTTTCTATCTGGGTTTTTAACCTCCCATTCATTTGTATTGAATGTTGTGTCTGCTAGGGTACCAAATTTTAAGGCGGTTTGGTATCATGCATTTCAATGCCTCCCCCATTTTTTTGTCTGTAGGAGACCTGGTGTGATGGGCGCGAGCATAGTTCAGTCCGACAGCTTGTCTTGTCAAGCAGAATCCATGGAAGGGTGAACTTGGGGGGTGTCGTGTGCGCTATCGTGGAGGTCTAGGCCGGTCAACGTGTGAAGCTCGCCTAAGAGCGGTCGTGCGGCACTACTGGGGGATCCTGAGCTCCTTGGATTCGTCGCGACTGAGGACTTGTTCGCGGTATCAGACTCAGGGAGATTTCTGAATTTGTAGGGGTTTTTTGTGGTTTAGCCACTTTCAGCCTGGTAGAGCTATATCTCAACCCAATTGAAGTAGACAATTGGCTATCTCTGTCTTTGTTTATATCTATTTTAACTTCATTTCCTTTTTTTGTTTCCACTTGGGGATTCTTGTGGGGTTTCTGTTACTGTTGTGATGGTTGGGGTGGTGCTTCAACATTGGACTCAGGGACGAGTGGTATCGGATGTTTCGATGGCGCAGCATTTTCATCTGGCAGCGAAAAGATCATCTGATCTGAGTTCGGTGGTGGATAACCACTCTTAGCTTTTGCTTCGGGGGCAGGAAGCCAACAACTATTCACCAACACCAGTTTAACACAGTGTTGTTGACTGTTTTATCGCTATAAAGGGGAAGTTTTTCTTCTCATTTTTTTTTTATAAATTATTGCGTGTACTTTGGGATATATTTTGCAAAGGTGACAAACCTGAGGTGATTTGTCATCATGCTTATTAAGCCTCTCATTTTGGTTTTTGGTAAACAGTATTTTTTTTTACTTTCTCTTGTTAAATTGGCGTAATTAGGGTGTCTTGATATTACGGTTAGTGGTAGGCTTGAACCGCATTTCTATTTGGTGCACTTCTTGACGATGTGACTTAGCGAAATTTTGTAAATTTGTGCTAAGCTTGGAGAGCACATCTCATGGAGACCCAAATGAAATGACCTACTGGAACCTTATTTGGTAATTTAGTTGACTACTATGCACCCAGTCCTGAAATATTACGGTTAGTGGTAGGCTTGAAACGCATTTTTATTTGGTGCCCTTCTTAAAGATGTGACTTAGTGAAATTTTATGAGTTGGTGCTAAGCTTGGAGAGCACATCTCTTGGAAGACTCAAATAAAGTGACCTACTGGAACCATATTTGGTTATGTAATTGATTAATTTTTCTCTTCTCAATCTCTCAATAAATTATTGTGTGTAACTTTACTTTCTAATTGTTCAATAATATCTTGACCATTTGGTGCCTGAGGGAAAATTTCTCAACGACGTTTCGAAATTTTTTTTTTACCGACATCGGGGGGTGTGTAACAAGTAAATTGTTACATGTCCTATGAATCATTAAAAGTCTCAAGTCATGACAGTTCATTCTGAAAATCTACAAATATTTTGGTAACGTATCCGTAAGACGCAAACAAATGCCTACCTTAACGCTCACAAATAAACAACTATTTCAATACTCGTCAATAAACGGCTATCGATCGCGGTTCTGTGAACTCCGTCAATTCTGTCAAAATTTCGGCGTTAAGATGGAAGTAGATGTGTTTTCGACCGGAAATTATTTTTTTGTGTAGACGGAATTAATAAAACCGGTGAGCACCTTGTTTCACTCTCTTTTTCGACTGGAGGAATTAGAGGCATATTTGCTGTGTGTTTGTGCACTGAGACGCCATTTTTCTGATTGAATATCTGAAGAGACGCTATCTTTTTTTTGCTGAATAAATATCGGAAGATTTGGTTCTTCGATTCCTAAAGGGACTAATAAAGGTCCATTTTCAAGCCGGGGCATATCTGGAAACCCACACATTTTCAAGCCGGGGCATATCTGGAAACCCACACATTTTCAAGCCGGGGCATATCTGGAAACCCAGACATTTTTAAGCCGGTTAATATCTGGAAACCCAGACATCTTTAAGCCAGGGGCATATCTGGAAACACCCTTCTGAGTCTGGCTATCTCTACAAAGACCTTTTTGAGTCGGGCAAGTCACACAAATCCAAGCAAGCTGGGACATCCAGGAGCACTTCCTTTCGGAGATAAGTACACAAACTTGTGTACTCCTAGTGTTTTTTTTTAAATTCATATTCATTATTTATGTTTTGATAGGAAATAAATGTCATATTTTATTGTTAATTAACTTGTTAATTTTCTCATAACTGTTCACTACTGGTGGTGGCGCCCTTAAAAAAATATAAACATTGTAAGGTCTCAACAACGGCAGTGCAATGTCCACCAATAGTGAATAGTCTCCAGTCTAACCCACCTGAAGAGAGTCTCTGTCTGCTGCTAGTTTTCTTTTTTTTTGAACTTAACGTTACAAATTCTTTTCATCAAAACGAGAAATCAGTTATATCAATTGAAATTTTTCCGACGTCATCATAAATTATATTCAATTCTAGTCATATTTTTGACATCATATTTCCACTCTGTCTTTCGATCTATCCAAAGTTATCTATGGAATGCTATTTCAATATTTATTATCAACGCATTTTTGTATACAATTCCAATTCATGCCAACGGAAATGAAACAAAAATATTCGCTTTGAGGTTGCTAAGATCATATTGAATTCAATGACAGGAAGGGTCTACAACAAAACCGTGCATTCCGTAAAAATAAGAAGAGTTATTATTTGATACCTATTTTTTCATTGCATCTGTTCGAAGACTGCACGAGCCATCGGTGCCATTTAAATAATTGAATGAATCTTTCTGTTTTCAAGATGTAGTCATAAAGTTTCAATGAGGTATATACAATAATCATTATCTAAGTGAATTTTCAATATTTCTAGACTGTCATTGAACTAATTCATATATCAATAATATGATACCAATTAATTTTCTGTTCCTATTCAAATAGGCTCCTCATTTGTTTGTAACCCGAGTTATTAGTATATGCAGGCATATCGTGAATAGTAATAGAGATATAACATAAGAATGAGGAAATTATTTCAACAGGACAACGATGGAAATTGATATCAGTTCGGCAATCCATATGCTCCTACCAATTAAATTATATCAACCTATTTCTATTCAATACTTGTTTTTATGATATACGAATCAATTTGGGTTGCTAGTTCCGATAATGAAAATGAATTAAAATTATCGGCAATCCAAAAAAACTCGCATGTCAAAATAATGTGTGTATCAAATAAATTCGTACATCATAGAAATAGAATAACAATCAAAATGAGATGACTAACACTGGAATACTACAAGGTTGTGGGCCATTAAAATTGAAGGTTGTGGGCCATTAAAATTGGCAGGCAATTGAATTCGATACAGTAAAATTTGATGTAATTTCCATAAGATGCACGAATGTATGTTTCTAATTTCTTTCAAACCAACATATAATGGGGATTCAATGAAATTGATATACCTATTTCCATCCAATAAGATGGTCTCCTCTCATCGGTGACTTTCAGAACTAGGTAGGTACCTGTATGAATTATTGTTGGCTATGATCAAGGGATTAAATTCTCCAGAGAAAACCTTAATGAATAATAGAAATTGCATTACATTGATTTCAGTTACTGGTGTTTTTTGAAATCTTGTCATATGAGTTAATTATCTCATCACTTGTTTCAGGCAAATTTTGTTTCTGTGTTTCTGGTTGTCTGTGCGGATTGGAATCCTCAGTTCTTGAAAAACACTGCACGTGTAAGGCGTGCGTATTATTGATGAATCACACCAGATTTGAGGCGGGTTTAGTGAATGCATAACTAGGGTACCTATGATGCCAACTCAAATTATGGAAAAGCACATCTACCAGCATTTCAAAACACTGAATTAATCTTCCTCAAACAGACCAGTGACACTTTTGCGTGATTATTTAGTTGAGGCCTATATTGTTGCGGAGGCCGAACTGAGTGCCATCCATGAGGACTGGCCCTGGGAGCGGTTCCAAGGGGGTGGCGGAACGCCCCCAACTTTCCAAAAATCGCGCATCTCTTTATTATTTAGTTAAGGCCATACTTTTCTCAGCAGTCCTCTGGTAGCCTACAATCATCGAGATAACATTGGCGGATCGATTGGACGGTTTCGAGTGGGTGGCGGAACGCCCCTAACATGTCGAAAAATCGTTGAACTTTTTATTATTTAGTTAAGTTTCATTTTTGAGTATGTTATTGTGCTGACATTTTCGAGCGTGTATGACAATAGGCGGAACAAACTGGCGGTTCTAAATACCTGGCAGAACAACTTGAATGTTCCGTATGCGCGCCCTCATTTCATCACTTCTGTCGCCCAATAATGTATATTATTAATGCTTCAAATTCAAATAATGACTCATTTTATTCATTAAGGATGTTTCTAACGAACACAGGCATTAATTTACCTCTATAACAAATATTTTAATAGCCGTATGTAGAAAATTATACTTGAAAATGGGGAAAAAAATCATTCGCGAATAATTTTGCAAATTTGAGGAATACGTAAAAGAACCCTATATGTTTTTTGTAGCAAATTGAATTTTCTACGAAAAAGGTTCACTTCATTTTCTCATATCTCGTTTAGTTTATGGGATGTAGTGGAATAAAAAAGTGTAATAATGAAGTTTTACGTTTAAACGCTTATATCTTTTGAACTATTACAAATATGAGAGATACGAATCAAAGACTGTTTGTAGATAATTCAATTTTACAAAAAAAGCTAACCCCATTTTTTACGTATCTCACGTAGTTTCGGTGATATAGAGTAAAAACAAAGAAATTTAATAATCAGTATACTATTATTATAGCAGCATCATGATTCATTAAAAAGGCAATATATAAACCAGTAAAATATATTTCAAGAAATATCGAAATGAATTATTTCAATGGAAAATAAATGTTTTTGAAGATATCGTGTTGTTGGCAAACTGAAAGAATAATTCGAATAAATTTTTTTAAGAAAAATAATTTTCTGGAATTATTAATCGATTGTGCTACTTTCATTGCTGCTGGCACTGTGATTCCATCATTTTTCAAGGCTGTCGAGAAATTTGGGTTACCTTCAATGATCATAGCAATGAAAATATATTTGTGGCTCTTATTGTGACTGTTGAAGAGGTCTTCGTAGAGGAAGTCATATATCTGGTAAGAGTTTTCATAATCAAAGAATAGAAAGATTATGGAGAGGTGTGAGAGTTCAAGTTACTGCTAGTTCTTATGAAGAATGTTTGAATTCAGAAGAAAATGGCCAACTCAATGTGGAAAATTTAGTACATATGATGATTTTACAGTTCACTTACCTTGATGAGATCAATCACCATTTTCATAAATTTCAGAATGCATGGAACTGTCATAAAATAAAAACTGAATCTAGATTCTAGATTGATGGAATTTTCTCCAACATGAATTCGGATCACCCAGTGGTGCCTGAATTTTTTTCAGAAACCTCTTCCAATCTACTTCAACGTATCCAAAGCTACTTTGGTAATATAGAATTTGTTGTTGTGGTGGTTGATGAATATTAAAATAGGACCAAGAGATCTATAACAGAAATACTTGAGTTGTGTTAGATATCTATTGGACAGTAGGATGGAGTTGATGAAAGGTACACACATACTGGCAGTTATTATTCAACTCAGAAACTTGAGGTGACATTGGGATTTTTTTATTTATTCCTCTTTGATGGACCCTATTTGATTCAAATTAATACCCATACATTTTATTTTTATTGAACTGATCATTGCTTATATTTTGAAGATAATTGTAATGTTCATTTTGGAGAATTAATCACAGCCGACTAGGAATGAAAAGACAAATGCGGCACTGTATGGACCTCAAATGATGCAATTTTTCTCTGTACTTGTATAAAAATATTTAAGCTCCGAACGGAGGTGTAGCAACATATTTGCGATCTCAATAGTACTGCATTTATTTGTTCATGGCTAGAGATAATGATCTACCATGGATAAATATATTGAAATGGGCAAATTTACCGAAATTCCAATTTAATATATTGTTGGGATGTATTTTGGATCGATGAATGTATTTCTTCGTAGTTTATTTTTGGTTCCTAACCTAACACAATCTGAAAAAATAACAACTTATACTGGAATCTATACAAGTGTAGAAGGCTGACTGATAAAATATGTTACATTCGAGGAACTGTTTTTCATTTAACTGAGCAACTCATAGGGGTAGATTAAAAATCTGTCCTTCTAACCTTGCCAAATTATGATTTATTGAGAACCCATAATACTATGATGAAAGATTCCTTCCACCACAAAATAATGACATTCAAACAGTATTTGACGTCATTTCATTCAGCATTGTAAAATGCTGGTAGTTGTGATATAATCATTTTCCATAATTTGAGTTCACATTATCCACTAAGTTATGCATTCACTGAACCCGCCTAAAATCTAGTGTGATTATTCAATAATAGGTATGGCAAAACATATTTGGTATTTGGGGTACCTCCGCCCAGTCTCACCACCTATTTATTTCTATTTGAAAAGGTTGGTTAATTGTATTTTTAATCGACCGTGTCGATCGCAATTACCTTTTTCAGCTCACTTCATAGTTGAAGAGTAATATTACTAAGATGGCGCTACCAGTTCCGTTTCGCGCATCAACAAAATTCCAACTTTGCATTCTCAATTTTTTCAATGATATAAAAAAACCGCTTTGTGTTTTTGATCGGCTTCACTTGGAGCAATTTTTAGATCTCTCTTCCTTGTGTTGAAAAGGATCTTTTCGATGGAAGATGAAATAACCCTAATAAGGATAATATTACACCGGCTGGTCTTTCTGGGTAATTTGAACACCTATATTCTTTCGACAATGTTTTATTGCCACTTTGCTATCTAGAGCTTCCAAGTTCATGAAAATGTTGCTCAGAAGTATATTGATTTTGTAATT
This sequence comes from Zygogramma bicolorata, assembly GCA_032362365.1. Classification (NCBI taxonomy): domain Eukaryota; kingdom Metazoa; phylum Arthropoda; class Insecta; order Coleoptera; family Chrysomelidae; genus Zygogramma; species Zygogramma bicolorata. The sequence goes on along the minus strand of JAVJAQ010004346.1, from coordinate 49,471 downwards.
GCGCTATATTTATCCCACACTAACTTTCTAGCGAGAAGATTTCGCCACAACCATCATCCCCTGTAAGGCAGTTCAATAAAACTCAGATTTTCCAGAGCGCCTGTGTTTTCATTTGCCAGCCTGACCTACTTAAACTGCCTCTGAGACAGTTTCAACATATAGGCATGCTTTACTCTTGCAGTGTTCTTCAAAAATTGATGATTCCACTTCAAATTGACAATCACAAACGAACCATGCCATATACGTACTTACATAAGTGTTGAGCTAATTCAATCATATAACATGATTTCAAAAAGATCGATTACTGAATACAATGTCTTAGTGCCAATTCAAACATCTCAATTATGATCTTAGTCCTTATTCCAAAAATCGATTTCGGACGTCAATTTCAAAAATGTTACTCAGGCAGCATATGATAATAACCTTCTAACTCCTTCAAATAGAGTGTGGAACTACTGTTATTCAAGCATTTAGGTCTAAGATAGAGATGTATGAATTTGCCCTTGAACGCTATTTACATTCATGGAGGAATTTATAGGTGTGTTTAGGTTCACAACAAAAACAGTCCAGGAACGGTTCGAAATTGAGGCGTGAAGGGTTTGTCGCGAATATCAACAATAATTGGCTATTTTGAACCGTCCTAGATGAGTATTGCGAATCCAAATAGGGCTCTCGATTTCTCGGAAGAACTTGATCTTTCGATCATAGACAACCAACAAAAATTCACTGTTTTGACATGAGAGTTTTTTGGTTTGCCGATGATTTCAATTCATCATCAATAGGACCACGAAATATATTGGTATCATATTATTGATATGCGTAGCAGTTTAGGGAAATTTGTGTAAATATTCTTTGCTAATGGTTCCCCTATATTTATGAAGCCCGAATTATTACGATATGCAGGCATATCGTAAATAGTCGTATACCATAAAAATGTGGAAACAATTTTAATAGAACAACGATGGAAATTGATATTACTTCGGTATTTCACATGCTCTAACCTTCAGAAATATATAAACCTATTTCTATTGAATACGAGTTTTTATGATAATATACAAATCAATTTGGTTTCCCAACAATTTCAATTCATTTTCATTGTCGGAACTAGCGCAATTACTGCCGACTTCGTACAAATGCACTCGACAGTTTGTTTAAGCGACGTATAGATGGCGCTAGGTCCGATAATAAAAATGCAATAAAAATATCGGCATCCTCAATTAATTCGTAAATCATAAAACCTAGTACTGAACAGAAATTTGACAATATATTTTAAATTGTAGGAGCATATGGATGGCCGAAGTAATATCAATTTCCATCGTTGTCCTGTTAAAATGATTTCTTAATTTTTATGGTATTTTTCTATATGCAGATTCACACGAAAGGAAAGCCCTGTAATGTTCAGAGAACACCGCGTGAATCAAGGGACAGGAAATACAAATTAACATTTACTTCGAATTCCTGAAGTTTGTAAGCCCAAGAAAAAAACTCTTTTGGGAAGGAGTTCCAAAGCTCAGCTGTTCTATTGAAAAAAGATCCCTGAGCAAGAAAGGTTCGACAGGTTTCCAAATTCACAACAAAGGGGTGGGAACTCTGTACTCGTCCGTGTAGATATTGCCAATGGGGGAACGATTGATAACAATTCGGAAGTGCATCGACCGTGAAAGTATCTATAGAAGAGAGACAAGTCTCCGACCCTTCTACGATGTTCCAATGAAGTGAGCGAGTCTGTGAGCGAAGAATCACCAACAAGACGAAATTCCTTTCTCTGAAAGGAAGCGAGAAGCCTCAATGAATGTTTTGGTGCCGAACTCCACTCATGAGAACTGTATTCTATGACAGGTCGTAGCTGAGCCTTGTATATCATTTGAAGCTGACGAGAAGTATTTCTTCGCACGAAATAGAAATCCAAGTTTCTGGGAAGTACTTTTAGCGATCGATCTCGCATTGTATTCCCATGAGAGATTATCACTGATCGTAATTCCTAGCATCGAAATACTTGATTTTGTAGGGATAGTTACTCTGATATATCGTTACAATTCGGGTGTCATGAAAATGAGGAAACCTCTAAAATAGAAATATAAGGAATTCACCAACAAAATAATCGTCTATTCCATCGAAACTGCATGACATATATGCCCAGCAATCTCTGTGATCTGTACTCAGAAAACACCCATTATATGTGTTCACTGAGTTGAAATTCATTCCTAGTGTGTGTGTTTTCTTTCGTCATAGTCTGCACTACCAGTGTGCAACTAGAAAACTAGCTGAGTTCGTGCCAGAGTGGATTGAATAAGCTGTATTTCATTGAATTTGCAGAAAACATGGCATGAGATGAAATCTCATTTTTTCTGCAAACGGTTTCAATAGAGTTAATAACATTAACAATGAGAGTCGAAACATTTACCACTCACAATTTACAATTCAGTTTTTCGGAAATGGATTTGAGTCTTCAGAAGTGATACTGACGACTTTGAAAAGTTGAGTACTTTTTGAATAGTGTTTTGATATTTTCCAAACTCCCAACTTTTAACTCAGTTTTTGTCACAGACCCAACGAGCGAAATCAATCGAATCACAAATTGATGTCTTTTATACAGTACAAGGAAGATATAGTTTTATAGAAATGTAGCATGAGGCACATGGAACATTTATCACTAGGAAAAATCCATCATCAATAATAGATTACTAAATCCATATTCTCTCAATTCAGACTGAAGTTTCAAAGCTGTGATTGGCCCTCTAATGACTGGAATTCAGTACAATTTCTGTATAGAAATTATTGAATCATATCGGTGACTCATCTGAATGGAAACAATCATCATAATCAGACTGAGAGATATGCCTCGAAGCCATCTTCATGAAGTTTGTTCAAAAAATCTAACGAACTTATTAATGAAGAAGGATTTAGTTTTGAAATGGAAAATACTGATAACAAAGTGAATATATTTTTCAGAACTGATTCTTCATTATAGTTTCTCGATTGTCTCTTTCAAATGATGGGTGAGAAAAACATCGATCACACAATATGATCAGAGGAAATACTACAAACACAACTGAAAAATGAAAAATATACAGAGGATGTTTCACTAGCCGTCGGGAGAGGTGAATCAGAACTGAGAAATTACCTTTTACTCTGTTTGGCCAAGGCTTGAATCCCCCAGGCTGAACTGATAGAAAGCTGATTCCGTACCCCACCACAGTAAAGGATAAATTATCCTCTTGTGGTCGAGTGGAAGAGCAGAAACTCGTTTCCCGAATTAGATTTTTGACTTCTGCCCTTGTATTGATTTTATAATTCTCTGTATTACTGTTCGACCTGTCAATGCAATAAGCACGTCATTATCAATATTATACCCCATTGTTCATAAGTAACATATCAGTTCAGTAGTACCAAGTCTGGTATTCCGACATACTCAATAAAATTGTGAAATTATAGGTTATTTACTCGAACTGATGTAATGAAAACCATTCGAAATGAATTGATGTCCCATGCTCAATGAACTTTTCATCTGGAAATGAGTGGGTATCAGTTCTGTTGGTACGGAAATAAAAGAGGAAATATTTGTTGAGATTCTCATCTGCAACTGATAAATATAGAAATTTCTAAAGTACGTGCACCCTGTGCTGAAGTACTGTATAAAATCTGTCAATATTCTTCATATAATATCCCAATACATTATTCATCGAATCTCTCAACTCAAAAAAATCCAATACCAGCCTTTGCTGCTTCCGTTTCTTTATCCGCCATCGCTAGCCACACTCCACACCCTTTATAACGAGACAATGTTAATCATGTGCCAATCAACATGAAAAATGCCTTCGCGTCCTCCACAATGGAGAGAGACACGATGGGGAGCGAATTCTTTATCTTATATTCCGCCCCGACTGCAGTTTTTCATCCTTCATTAGCTTCGCCTGATGATGTTTACATATTCTTGGGGATTCTACATTCATTCTTCCACAGTTGCTTGAATGGCCTGACGCCGATCGAATATGAATATCTTCACTTAGATTCTTGCGAGCAGAACGATGGTTTACACAATATATTCCGAGATGAAAGTTCATTTAAGGAGGCGGCGGTCATTACTGCAGGAGATTTTTGAATTGTGTAAACTTTATACAGCGTACTGCGGAATTAACGCTTGAAATTAATTATTTTGAAAGGAAAGAGTTCTGATGGAAAACCTACATTTGAAATCAATTTGTGGTATCAATGGAAATTCCACTACACTGGGTGATACATATCATAATACTAACCTGACCGATATCTCTTTCAAAAGGAACACCCATTTCATTATCAGGTTTTTCATCAATCATCATCAACAATTAATGCTTATTCCAGGCATGTTCCACTCATGAATATTAAATTCAAACTGGCTGGTATTCATTATCAAAAACAAATCAATGGATCCATTGCGTGAATTTCAGAGTATACAGTTCGATTTGCCTATGCGTCATCAATTTATGATCAGAGAAATCAAACACCATCTATGTATTATTTCTTTCTACCAATCGCTTTGTGCAGATCAACATTTGTTGGCATGTGTCTTCTAAGCAAAGACGTATGTATTGTGATGATCCATTGATACTCGAAACAGCGAAAAGAGATAGCTATAAAACCGCCAGTGTTTTTTACATTTCAGCACAACGTGGCAAGCATGAATTGACTAGTGCAGTACATTATGAAATCATTGTTTACTGTCATCAGGGGTTAGTTTATTGCACTTCAACTTTGTTTTATGGTCGAATATATTACAAATACAGTTTTTTTCTAAGCTGAACGCCTTTTGGTACCATTACCTTCAAAGTAAGTACCTACAATACAATGTGTTGAATCCAAAAATATGATTTAAATTTTCCAAGACAATTGACATTTGTGACTATGATATCGCATTACCGAGATATTCACATTATAGTAATCAGGAGTGTAAGTAGAAGTCCTATTGAAAGAAAAAACATTACTTGAACCTGTAATAAAGGCCAGAAACGTCCACAATATATTTATACGCTTTTTCAGATTATGCCTGGGAGTAATATCCATTCACAAACCCAACAATTCGTGTTGAATTTGTGCGAGTATTTTGAAAAGGAAACGGAACAAAACACTACTAGAAGAAAAAGTGAATCTACTTCAAACAAAAACTGAAATCAATCAAGAACTCCGTAGCCCCCAAATGGAGGTCCGTAGCCCCCAAATGGAGGTCTTGAAAACATCTGTGTTTGTAACATGAAAGTACCGGAGACGTCTTCTTGCATTTACTCAGAATTTTTGTCCGAACATCTTCGGAATCAACTTGGAGAAGTTTTCATTGTATGTACTCGGTACATAACAAAAACATCCTATACTGGATATTCATAGACTATGAAGGCCCTCAATTCGACGTCTTGGGGATATCTGGCTTTGTAACATAGACGCATTGAAAATGTTTGACAGGACGTATTCAATACGAGTCTAAGAAGTCATTTGATAGAACTATTAACAGGGAATCATTCTGTGTTGTTGAGTCCGGAGATAATTATGTGAAGAATCAATATATGTTATTTTCTAACTTGCAATATCTTAGATTGTAAGGTGTATAAATAACTGATCTTGTTATCAAATCGCTCTTCGATTGCGAGTAGTAGCAGTTTGGTGTTATGATAATTGATCTTTAGAAATACTTTTGATTTTTCAAGGCGTGAATACAAATCATATTCTTGGGACGACAACCAAGGAATGGTTCATCATTTAGCTGGTGGGTTGGACTATTTTTCTATGAATACATTAATGATAATTTCATCTCTGATGTTTTAACTTAGAAATTTCAAGTACTCGATAAATCAGTAATGTACAGCTCATAATTCATAATATTAAATAACACATTCTGGAATATTTTACATTGAGATTCACAATGAAATTTTTTACCCAATGATCCCTGGAGCATAGATGAATACACATAAACTCGAAGCAATTTTTCCAATCAGGTATCAGGTAAGAAAGCGAAAGCCTTTTGGAAATTGAAGTAAATTATTTCGTAGATGTCAGTGTTGAGTGAAGCTCACTGACAATTTTATGCAGAAATCCTACGCGACTTGTCAACTCCCTGTGAGAATTCATTATATTTCAACTTGGTAGAGTTAATCAACGAAACTTCAAGTATATAAAACAAAAGCCATACGCCTACGGGTGTTCAATGTTCAGAGTTGATGAGCTGAACCCAGAAGCACTTTAAATTTACTCGAATAATGAGAGTATATATCACGACTGTATGAACTGAAATTTCTCCACCTCCTCAGATTGAGGTTTCATATCCCTGTGTTTTTCAACTGATTACAACAGAATGTAGCTGATAGATAAAAACACCGATGTTATTTCCTTTTGCAGGGTGAAGGAAACTAAAAAAAAATCGAATTTGATTTCTGTTCGGTACCGTACACAACGATATTTGCTTCGACCGTTACTAAATCAGTAACTGTTCACACTATTCAAGGTTAACACTTTTAGTACGATGTATCAAAATTGAAAAAAAACTGCATGTTTCGTAACGGTTCAGGTTCTCAGGTGGTCAACGATGCTATGCTTCTGTAATTATGTCGTAGGGTTCCGACAAAACAATTTCATTGAAATTTCAAAATTATTTCGGCGATATTATTGAGTGCCGTAGCTTTATGACGAGGCAAAAAGCTCATTTTTTTTATTGCTGTTCATTGTGTGGGGAGTCATATTGATTCGTTTTGTTCAGGAGCTACTGGATAATCAGAGTTCGTGTCAAGGACATTTCGACAACCAGCATACTGAACATCTTCCTTTTTCTGATGAACATTTATGAATCTCATTGAAATACCAAGCAATATTTTCATCATGTTCAAACAATTTCAATCCTATTGAAGACGATCAGGTTTTCTGATAATTCTACCCCTACTAGTAAATGGTGGTACATCAAAAAAAAACTCTGATTTTGATCGTTATGATTAACTAACATACTGTCATCAGTTAGATATTCGTGACTAAAACATATTTCTGGAGTAGAAGTTTTTTCATCTTTGGGAAATTATTGCTCCACAGAAGATACCTGTGAAAAATTTTCATTATATTCTGGTGCTATTCGAAAGAATTTTCTATTTCTCAACAATTCTTTTTCATTTTCCCCGGTTTTTATTCGATAAGTTCTATGCCTGATTTGACGAGTTACATTGCCTAATGACCATTTTGAATCAGGACTTTTTCAAACGCATTTTTCAATGTGATACTTCTCCTGGTTTATTAGCTACAATATAACATTTTTGTTATATTTGTCATGATTTATGAAATGCGATATGAATTGTTCATTGACCATTGGTAGCAAATCAAGAAGTTTTCTTGACATCAGCGGTTCAGCAGGAAAATATTTCAATATATCTAGTGGGGTATACCTGTAATCAGAAAAAACTGACTCATTATCACATCCGTCAGCGCATGCTTTACAAATTTACTTTTTCAAATGTATTTTTTTGGTCCTTTCAAGTTTCAATTCGGCCATCAGACTGTGTATTGCGAGGTCTTGTGAAAATATGCTCAAAATTCCATTCAGGAACAAATCTTCTGAAATTTACAAAGTTGACAAAAGTGATTTTAAATTATGTATTACAGTCATTGAGTCAGCATTAGAATATAGTAAAATTAGCTCTACCCACTTTGAATCATAATCAATAACTAATGAATACATGATTTTATCCACAAACGATATATCATAGCCAATTTTGAGCAAGGCTTTTCTGGTATTTTATCATTCACAAAAGGGTCTCTGACGTTATTATTGTTATGCATAATATAAACTCTACAATTGGATACAACATTCTCAATGTGAGTAGACATACCAGGCTAGAAAATTGACTCACGGTCCTATTCTCAAATTCAACTATACCAAGTTGACAATAATGAATTTTATTATCTCATACTGTTTTGATTTTGGAACTTATCACCTTCTTACATAATCCATTAAACTTTACTATTTTATCACCAAATTTGTAATAACATCTTATTCTTAGAGGTACTTCATTATATTATTTGGCCATCCATCAAAAAAAAAGGTTGTTGGGTTATACTCTGTGTACGTTATTTGCATGTGTTCTCCCAATTGAATTTCAGAAATGAAATTGAGATAACACGTATCCACTACATATGGTGTGATCGATTGCCATGATCATAAAAATTAAAAACCAAAAACATATTCTCTGAAATATCATATATCGAAAGCTATATCAAGGCGAAAATTTGAAAAAGAATTCCTTGTTGGGATTTGTTAGGTTGGTGCAACTGATATTAAATATTACGTCACTACTGAAACGAATGAAACTAGATGTTCATACCTTTTCTGGCAGGAAATGCGTCATACTTCGCTAGAATCAGCCTTCAAAAACTATGAACCGTGGTAGGGCCATAAAAGTCGGCACCCTTTTCCTCTTTCTGGCAATAAATCTGATTTACAAATTGTTTTCCGGTCATAATTTTTCCTTGAACAGGTAGCTGTTGAAAATAAAGACCCTCTTCAACGAAGAGAAAACAGGACCATTAATTACGGTCTCGAGTTACAGATTACCAGGGAAATTATAAAGAATTTCCTTTTCCAGTCACATAATGAGGCGTTCAGCTGGTTACCTACGAAATTGACAGTATCAGTAGAGTCAACATGTACCATTTTCTTCTAGAATTTTAATATGATCTACGAAAATGACGGTCGAGATGTCATTCGATTCGTATTATCACGTCGAAAGTTTGAGGAGAAGTTCGAGAAGGCGTTGAAAAAAAATACCATAGTTTTCAACAAAGTAGTAAATGATGAGTTTTTCTTAATATCTCGAGAGGAATTCAAAATTTCCGAATTTTCAAAGAAAGATCGAAACAGCTCATGGAGTTCGCTAGAAAAAAAATTAATGAACAATAATCCGCGGTTAATGATTTTTTATCCCAATTTTTCCATTATTTCTGCATTTATGCATTGATAATTTTTTATAAACTAGAAGTTAGCATAGAAACCCTCATAAGTAATGAAGTAAAACCCCAGAACTTTTTTCACTTCGTGAAGTTATTCTAGATAGGCTTATGAATAGATCGCCGTTGCAAAAAAACTAAATTTTTATTTTTCACTTTTTTATTAACAATTAAGAATGAAAGATAAAAAAAGTACTTCTTATTTTTTTTCATTTTTTACTGTTATCGATTGATAAATTATTATGAACAAATACATTGCTTATGAGTGAATATATAATATTTTTTTCCTAATATACTCGTTGATGAAATTAGGATTTTTAGAGAAATGGGAAAAAATGAGAAAAGCACTTCTTTCTTGATATTTCGATTTCTAACGGTCAAAAGCTACTTATTTTTTTTTATTTTCTTCTGTTATCGTTTGATAAATTATTATAAACAAATACATTGCTTATGAGTGAATATATAATATTTTTTTCCTAATATACTCATTGATGAAATTAGGATTTTTAGAGAAGAAAAGGTTCCTTGCTGAAAAATGCCTTTGCTAACACGCGTTTTTCGCGACCAAATATTAAAAATTAAGTAACCATTTTATTTTCTGAAAATCATAAATTTCATTGTACTTTGAGATTCGAAAAACATATTTTTCTTTATTTGTTTATTCAAAAAATTATTTGTTTTGAATGAATGTATTTTTCCATTGATTTTTTATACTAATTATGTAATAAAAGTAGCCCTGTATGTTTTTTATTCTTCTCCCATTTCTTAAGAGCTTTTGATATCACTTTGCCTTGAGACTTGTCATTTTTAATCAACTTTTTTTGTTCTTAAATCATAACAACTCTTGAACTATTGCAGATATGACAATAATTTTTTCGAGTCTTCTTGTTCATTATTGATCCATCAACAATTTCCGGTATTTGTTCAAGTTCTAGCTCTATTATTTATTCAATTATTGAATACTGTCTAAAAAAATTCCAAGCATTTTTAATGCACAACTATATTTTCTTTTTCATTATTAGCTGAAACGTAGTAGGATTTTCTATTAACTATTTAATTTGCGATTGTGATATTTTTTTTCAGAAATATCGTCAATAAAATTATAACAAGGAATCATATTATGGAAATCCAAAATAAAATGAATATTATTTTTAAATTTATTTAATCATATTATGTACAGTCAACAAATGTTTCCAGTCATTTTTGACTACTCTTTTGTAATATTTTGGATTGTTTTCGTGCCGGAGGCTCATCATCCACGGTTCCTCCTATTTTTTATTGTCCTGCTGTTTCTTGAACCTCCCCACTGTCGTCTTCCAGAATTGATTGGCAGTATTTTTCAACGCCCATTGGATAATCTTGATAATTATCGATGTCTTCTTCATTTTGATCGATTGGAGGTAATCGACCGATTAAGCCATTTGCATCATCATTGTCGTTATCAATTGATGGCCTTGTACTGTTAGAGGATGTTTCACTTCTACAATTTTTGAGATGAGCATGAAAGTCCAGCTCTTTCGCACACACTTCGATTACTACACTTTTTTATGCAGGTACAATGAAGCAGTTTGAGCAACTCATCAGGCGCCAATTTTTCTGTTGTTTTCATTGGCAGATACATTGTTTCAGAATCAATCCAACCCCAATAAATATGTAAATAAGCTGCTGTTGATATTTTACCGATGGTGCTCAAAAATCGGGAAACACGACAATGACTTAAAGTTGAATTTGTACCAAATTGACCGTAGAAGGCCAACATGATTCATTCTCCGGCAACTTTAATGTCTTCAAAAGATGCATTGGCATTAACTTCCACGTATTGCATCAGCTGATAATTTTTATTATATCCAACAACCTTTTCTTTCCTTGCTGCAAATAGGGCTTGTTGTATTGTAACTGCTGAAAATCGTTGGAATAATAGAGAAGTATTGATAGCTTTTTTTTCTCCATCTGACTCTACAGTTGATACAGAGTTTGAACCAGGTTTGACTCCGAATATTTATAATTTTCTCTATTTGAGCCAACGCTCTATGGCAATCAGTATTTGCATCTTCTACTAATCCTGTCGAGAAGATAATAATTTTTGTGACTGAAAAAAGGGATCATGTGTTTGTAACCTAGCTTTGACAGTCTTTCGAACACTCGCATCCCGTTTTCGCCGTGTTGGTGTAAAATCCACGTGTTGATCTGAAAATTCCCACTCAATATTCACACATTATTTCAACTGGTTCATTATTTCAATTGCATGAGGCATGACTCCAAGGAAATGCGTCATAACACTAGATGTTTTTCCACTACCATGTGATAATCCTTGAGCTCCTGTATGGATCATATGCATCAACATCTGTTCAATTGTCATATATGTCACAATTTAAGCAAAAGCTTTCCCAGTCGGCAAATGTTCGATTACCCTCAAGATCCACATGCAAATATAAAATATGTTCGGATCGCTTTGACGAAGTTACTGCGCGTATATCAGTAACATTTGTTGTACACGATACAAATGAAGGTGTCAGTATCCAAGCCTTTCAGCTTCAAAGTGCCAGCATAATGGAGTTTAAGTATTGCTCACAATTTAGCAGTTGGTCCTCGTTTTTTAATAATTCCATAGCGCCGCTCAGGAGGTTTCTCACGGCAATCAAATCTTCATCTGTATTTATCATCCAGGGTTGGAGGACTTCGCGAAATATCATTAAACATTTCTTGTATCTTTAAATTCTTATGTTTAATAAGTTGGTTCATTTCCTCAGTGATAGGTGAAGCTTCCATACTCGATGGTTCCACAGATTTTTCAATTCCATCGATGTTCCCATGGTTCACAATATTATCTGCTGAATTTGCGAATTTCGCAATGAATTCACCTATCACATGAACCGTGGTTATATGCGTGCGCAAAGCTCGAACAAAAGATGTGCACAATAACATCTTATCAATTGAATTCGTTGCATACACAGTTTCCCAGTAATGAGTGAAATCCACCAATACGAGCTATGACATTTTCTTTATAATTACATAAGATTTGTTGAACTTTCATATACAAAGAGTAATCAAAGATGTCAAATATATTTTTCTGATCCACACTAAGAGCATGTTTTGGACCGCAAAGTAATGATGTATGGACAGTTCGTGAATCAGACGGATTTTTTTCAAAGAACGGTTGATACTGTATACGAGAAACTATGTATGACATTGATGAAGAAACACGGTCCATAAAACCTCTTTTTTCGTGTGAATCACCTTGAAAATAGCTTCTACAAATGTGAGTGGAATAACTGACGGGAATATTACAAGTAAAATCACCAAATTTCAAACACTCAATGTCGATAAACTGAACAGATTTCAAAGATTCAGCTGTTGGCAATTGGCTCAATATTTATTTTAGCCTCTTTTGATATTTCAACTGCACTTGGTAATCGATCTAATTTGGCAACTTCTCCAAAAGTAGTTGAAGCTATAGAAGGTGTAACGCAACGAATGCCACCTATGCAATGAAAAAAATTAAATCCATCTGAAGTTGATGCATTATGATCTGCATTATCGAATACTTATTGGACAAATGCACTCAGTTCTATTTTGATTACATTTGACTTGATGGCAGGAATTTCATTCAAGGCAACACTGCGAGAGGAGGCATAAACACCTAACTTCGCTAACATGTTTCTTAGAAGCACTGAATGAAGTGCTGATACGAACGATTTTGGAAGTATGGCTTGTACTAATGAAGATCCTATTTGATCTTTTCAGATTTTTGTGGTTTCTATGCAATTTCCTTCATTTTCATTAGGACTTCCACCATTTGTCTGTGAAAAAAATAGTTCATCATCTAGGACCCTCTCTTCAGATATTTTTAGATACTAAGGTATGTCATAAGTGAAGGACCTGATGGATAGCTTTCATTATTGTATGGAGTACTTTTGTTTTCGAATTGATTTCGCAGCAGCTTTGATAATCCGAATATGTTTGGATTCTATTTCAACTTCATGATGCATGTACCACTATTCAGACAGCGTCTCTTGATCTTTGCCACCAAAGCAAATAGTTGTATCTTCGCCTGATTGGTTGTGAAAAATGATGTTATCGCCGTACTTACTCTTCCGATGCTTTAATAGATTCGTTTCCGTTGTCTTCTGGTCGAAGATATCGAGTGATTCACTGGCAGTACATTTGCCAGCATTACTGTTTTCGATTAATTTGTAAACTCAATTCAATTACTCTCGTACTTCTTTTTGTAGCTCAGTATCTTCCATTTTATTCTAGAGCATGAATCTCACATAAAAAATTGTGTGATAACGCGCACCAACTGTAACTGAAGGCTCTACACTTGATATACGATTGATATAATAATTTTTGCACCTGTAGGATCATTCTTATGCTCAGAAATTTCAATTGATTTCGCTTCTCAATCGTCTGATTGAACCAAATATTGCATGGTTTGTCATAGAAGAGACACAGTTGTGTAAAAATAAAACTCGTATAACCACGTGACGAAGAACGATATGTTGAAGGTTCAGGCACAGTTAGAACACGTTTGGCAGCATAATAATAATCGTCTCGACAGTTTCGATGATTTTCAATTTCAGTTTGATTCTCTATTGTGTTCATTTTCACCTGATGTTTCACTATGAGCAATGTGTGAATGTATAGCTTTTTTTTCAAAGTAATCATTGGCAACTCTTTAGTGGCTTCTCACAAATGAAACAACTCACAGAGATATCCATTACTGTTGGTAAATAAGTCAGCAATGACAAAATTCCTCACAAATAAAACAGACGAATGAAATGAACTCCGTAACTGTTAACTCACTACTAGAGCTATATGACATAAGGTGTTTTCTGGCGCTCATGTATTTGAAACGTATTCGTCTGTCTTCTTCTCTCTCACTTATGGCTAACCAAGTAGTAAGAGAGAAATGGAGTGACGAATACGTTTCAAAAACAAGAGCGCCAGAAAACGAATATAGTCTGAAGCTACTTGAATGATGTTAAGGTCAGGTAAAAAGATGGACCCTCCGAAACCGTGAGCAGATGATTTTTTTCAACCACCAAATAAATATCACATACAGGTAAGAACTGGAATTCGAAAGTGAATTCAAACTTCACGAGCATAGAAAATCTAAGAAAGGTAATTGAGGGGTACTCATTAGATTGAAATTAACTTAATGACTGATAGCTCAAATCATTTTACTCGAAGCCCATGCAAATATAATTCAAATTGATTTTTAAAGATACCCGAACTACTGAAAGTGCAAGTCATGGAATCCTCATAATTGAATGGTATATAACAATCGTTGTGCATTGAAAAGACTTGGATTTTTTTATTAACAATAGTCAATAATTGAATGAATGATAGAGCTAGAACTGAAATCAAAATCTGAAATTGTTAATTAATTGATAATAAACATAAAAAACTTGAAATATTATTGTCATATCTGCAAGAGTTTGAGAGTTATTGAAAACAAACGAGCCGATGAAAAAGACAAGTTTCAATGCATAATAAGATTGAAAGCTCTATAAAAAATAGAAAAAATTTATTTTATTTTTTTACTTTTATTACCGACATAATTGAGTATTAAAAAAAAATTAATGGAAAAATTGATTTATTTATCACAAACTCTCTTTTGAATAAACAAATAAAAAGCGAAACATTTTTCTTTCAATTTCAAAGAACAAGAGAATTTATGATTTCTAGAAAAAAAAATTGTTCACTAATTCCAATATTTGGTCGCAAATAACTATTGTTACTAAAAAAACGCATTTTTGAATAACAAAAAATTTTTAAGAAGGAACATTTCTCCTCTAAATATCATAATTTCCATCAATCAGTATAATACGAAAAAAAATTTGACTCATAAACAATGTATTTTGTAAACAATTTCAGTAAAAAATAAGACAAGATGATTATCTTGTCTTATTTATAAGAATCATTCAACTGTTGGACCTTTTGATTGGTTCATTCTATTTCTCTTTTTATTTAAGTCATCTGTATGAACACATGTTTTTTGCCTTCATTCTTGATTTATTTTAAATAATTTCTTATTTCATTCTTGAATTATTTTATTTGAGGTTCAAAGTCTTCTTTACAATTAATGACATTAGTGATATTTTTCCTCATTCCATATACATACAATTTTCAATTTTCCATATTCAAAAACTCCCACATTTTATCTGTACTTCTTTCAATTTGTGTTACAGTCCTATTCAAATCTAAATAGTCACTCACCTTCTTGCTTGAAGATATTTGTCCAAAAAAACCATCAACTTAAATATAACCAAGTAATCTGGAAAGCTCCAGATTCTAATGGCATAGTTTTTATTTCCCTTCTGAGGTCCGTACATTCATTTCTCAAGAGCTCCCATCTGTGTTCATAAGCTTCAGTTACAGAAAGAGTGATTTCAGAAACAATAAATTACAATTTGTTAGTACTCACGTGTTTCGTCTAATATTTGAGAAATTGTACGCCAAGCATTTTCTTTCAGTCTGTTGTTTTCATATCTTTCATCAGTTTTGGCATATAACTGTCGATAACTGCTTTTATCAAAATACCATCATCCATTTTGCTGATAATCTTTGTTTTATGTTGTAAAAAAATATTAAAACCTCAACAGTAATAATATGGAGGTTAGTTACTGTAGGCACTGTTGAAACAAAAATGTGCTTCTCACAGAATTTGCACAATACACAAAAATCATTGTCAAAAAAGCTACCACTTGATTGGTTTATTCTTATTTCCCATTTTATTTCAGTCATCTGTATGAACACATGTTTTTTGCCTCCATTCTTAATTTATTTTAAATAGTTTCTTATTTTATTCTTATATTATTTTATTTGAGGTTCAAATTCTCCTTTACAATTATTGACATTAGTGATATTTTTCCCCATTCTATCTAAATACAATTTTCAATTTTCCATATCCAAAAACTCCCACGTTTTATAAGTACTTCTTTCAATTCGTGAAAATAGTTTTGTGGTAGCCGCTGGATTTATTTGTGTTTTGAATAGCTCAAGTGTCTTTCTTTTAGGAAGTATTGCTGTCTACAGAGAGTTCTGGGTGCATTACGTAAGCTGTTCAGATATCGTATCAGATATTTTGGTACTGAATATAGATAATCTGAGCCTAGGATTGGTTTTGGATGAAGTTATGATGTTTTGCAGATATAGTAGGTCATAACAAGGTCTATATGATGTATATATAGATATATAATATATATATATATATGTATATATATATATATATATATATATATATATATATATATATATATATATATATATATATATATGTATATATGTATATATATATATATATATATATATATATTTGTTTTTCTACGTGTTCCACTGACATGTGATAAAAAATTTTAGTAAGTTCACATTTTAGTAAAAAGTATTAACTGATGCAGGACATATTGAAACAAACAAAACAAAAATACTTTTTTAGTGTTATTTGATAGGACAGTGTAGTTGTTCAAATGAATGACATTGTGACTTTGTTAATGAAATGAATTGTCAACTAGATCTCACATAAGAATAAATCAGGAATAGAGTCGTATTTCGTGTAAATTATTTATAAATTGCAAAGCGCTTTCAGCTTCTACTCCATCATCAGTGCAATACCTGCACGTGAGTAATAATGAAATGTATACGAAGGTAGTAGTCCATACTCAAAGTGGAAGACCAATTTTATTGAAAAAGGAAACACGAAGTCATCTCCACAACATATTCAATTCCTAAAGGAACTATGTCCTAGTTAAGACATGTTTCTAACATATATATGGTCATCTTCAGTTAAGTACAAAAATGGAAAGTTGGGAGATCAAAATCGACAAACTACATATTAACTATCCTTAAACTACTTTCGAGAACCAAAGTGGTTCAAGAAGTTGAATAATAATATAACATATAATTCAACTTCTTGAACCACTTTGGTGCTCGAAAGTAGTTTAAGGATAGTTAATATGTAGTTTGTCGATTTTGATCTCCCAACTTTCCCTTTTTGTACTTAACTGAAGATGAACATATATATGTTCGAAACATGTCTTAACTAGGACATAGTTCCTTTAGGAATTAAATATGTTGTGGAGATGACTCCGTGTTTCCTTTTTCAATATAATGAAATTTGTTTGATATTCAAATTTGAATTACTTACCCGTCAAGTATTTACAAGAAGATCTTCCAGGCTTGAAATACAAAACATTTGTGAAAAATTACACTGAATAGACATGAACGTTGAAATCAGTGCCCATTAGGGTTCGACTATTATAATTTTTGTTTGAAACATTTTTATGGGGTGTGAAATTTGACATTGACCTAAGGTCCTGATTGATTATGGAACATATTTTGTGACAAATGACATATAGTGACCACGGTACGTTGAAACTTTCCAAGGTGATCAAAGAACTATTCAATTGGAATTTCAATAAAAGTTTATTTCAATTTTGAATTTTGAATAAGGACTACAGGGGTACGTTCTCAGTCTACCTCCCAACAGAAATTCGACCCTAAGAAAACTGAAAGCGAACCAGTTTCGAGAAGAGTACCAAGGTACGTTCAGAAGTTTAGTATGTGAATTTAAAAATTTGTTTTGTTGATTCAATGATGATATCATCCCTATAAATTTTACTGAACTGGAGATTTCGAGAGTGCGTTTCCGAACCACCTTCCAAGGATCAAATAATTCCACCAGCAGAAAAACGGGAGTAGAAGTGGAGTTAGGGTCTGATGGGAACCCAATTTTCAGTCCACAGACCGGAGCCAGACAAAAGTTCCTCGAGAGGACTAATGGGGTGCACTAAGAAAACATAGAGTTCAACTTCTGAACGTACCTTGGTGCCCTTCTCAATGAGTATCTCTTCTGTCAGTCTCCTGTCTTTGGTAAGGGAGTTGGGTTCCAATTAGACCAGAACTGTTGGTTCGCTTTCAGTTTTCTTATGGTCGAGTTTCTGTTGGGAGGTAGACTGAGAACGTACCACTCAAGTCCTCATATATATCGCTGATGTGCCGTACGGAGTAGACGTGCTGATACGTGGAGCTCCTTTCTGTGAATTATAAGAGTGTGTATAAATTGAACAAGTCTCCATTTCAAAAAGTGATTTTCAAATATAGATATTTGTGTGAGAATAACTAGTGAATTCATAATAGTAAGTAATTTTCATTACTTTTATCGTATCGAGATGGTAGGCACGAGATCGAATAAGGAGGGCGAGGACGAACTGCTCTCAACCATCAAATCAGTAGTAACCAATTTGTGCAGTTCAGAAACTTTCATTAATGTTTTATGTCAGTCAATATCCAAAATGATAAATGAAAAATTTGAAACAGAAATAAATGAGCTGAAGGTCAAGAATGAAAAACTTCATGCCACTATAAGGCAACAAAACGATACAATAACTGTGATGTCTAAAAATCAAGAAAAGTTTGATAAGTACCTGCGTGGTAAAAACCTTCGAGTATATGGGGTTCCAGAGAAACACGAGAATTGTACTCAGAATCTTTTACAAATTTTGAACGGAAAAATGAAATTGAATTTAAATGATTCGTGTGTCGAAAGTTGCTACAGATTAGGCAAACACGTGAAAGATAAAAACCGACCAATACTCATCAAATTTCATAATGCATACCACAAAGATATCGTCTATAAAAACAAGAAATCTCTGAAGAAAACAACCTTAGTCGTACGTGAAGATCTTACTTCGGAAAATTTCAAGTTAATGAAAGTTGCTGCTTTGAAAGTAGGGAAAGATGGATATGTATGGACGAATTATGGGAATGTCTTTGCTAGGACTGCTGCTGCGAAAAAGTATTACAAAATTACTTCATTGGAAGATCTAGATAGATTTTGATAAACGGAACGAATATCAGAAAAATGTATTTCTTTTTTTTTTTCTTTCTCTCATGAATTATTCATTAAAGTATAAAAATTTGTTGATATTATTTATGTTAAAATTGTTTCTTTTTCACACACACGTATTATTAATTGCTATGCTGATGCTCTTCGTGTGCAGTTGAGCCGCACCTACCCAAAAATTATATTCGGGTATTTGGATAATTTTTTTTTTTACTTTTTGTATACTCGACA
The DNA here is from genome assembly GCA_032362365.1 of Zygogramma bicolorata. Classification (NCBI taxonomy): domain Eukaryota; kingdom Metazoa; phylum Arthropoda; class Insecta; order Coleoptera; family Chrysomelidae; genus Zygogramma; species Zygogramma bicolorata. The sequence continues at coordinate 30,447 of JAVJAQ010004346.1, read as the reverse complement.
CTGATAAGGACTCTAAAGATGACACTCGGATTTATGCAGATAGGTAGTTTGAATGCTAGGTCATTAGTCCCTTCGTTTCGTGATGTCAAATTATTAGTTTCAGAACATTGCTTTGATATTTTATTTATATGTGAATCTTGGCTCACTGACGATATAAGTGACAATGATATTCATATGCATGGATATAAATTGTACAGATCTGATCGCGGTACCAGAGGTGGAGGCTTGTGCATTTTTCTGAGAGATAAATTCTACAGTGAAAAAATTTATTTCCCTGAGACCTATAATTCAACTGAACAATTATGGATCAAAGCAACGATTCAGAAGAAAAAAATCGCTTTTGGAGTGATGTACAGGCCACCCACTCATAATACTGCTGCTTTTATAGATGATTTCGAGGATATTTTAAGTATAGTTCATCCGACAGTTGATGGTGTTATTTGCGGTGGTGATTTCAATATAAATTTCTTGGACTACGAGAACAATAATTTTGAAAAAATTTCATCAGTTATTCAGTCTTTTGGTTTAAATCAAATCATTGATGTCCCAACTAGGATTACTGAAACAACATCAACTCTTTTAGATGTAATTATAACTGAGGAGAGATGGGTACTAAGTAAAAATATCATTGATACTAATGGCATTTCAGATCATATGCTCACCTCTTGTCAAATTAACATTCGAACTGATAGACCAAAGTCCACAATTTACGAATATAGAAATTTCAAATATTTCAATGAAGAAGATTTTGAAAGAGATCTTTATAGTATATCGTTTTTCAATATATTCGATCAAGAAAGTGTTGATGGAAAAGTATCCTTCTTGGTGAATTGTTTATCCAACCTTTTCGATAGACACGCACCTATAAAAACATCGAGGGTAACCAAAAAACGAGCTCCTTGGTTGACAGGTACTATTAAAGAAATGATGGCAATAAGGGATAAAGCTCTCAATAGATTTGAAAAATCTAAATCAGGTGTGCATTTCCAGTTTTACTAGGATATGCGCAACATCACTAACCAAGCGATAAAAAGAGAAAAAAGGGCATATTTCCTGTTCGAATTGAATAAACAAACTAGCAAAGATTTTTGGAAAACTATTAAATTCAATGAACTTATCCCAAATAAAGTGCATCAAATTCCAGATGAATTGAAAAATCCTGAAGAAGTAAATAATTTCTTTATCAATTCCATTCCTATCAATGAGCCACCAATGGAACTCATGAATTTTTATAGGGAAAATAAACTCATAGAATCTAATATCAAGTTTCACGAGGTTCATGATATGTTTGTATTTGAAACCATTGCTAAAATGAAGACAAATGCTATGGGTTGTGATTTTTTGAATTCCAAACTCATCAAAATGTGTTCTCCACATATAATCCCCTATATTACCCATATAATCAATTTTTGTTTGAATAACAATGTATTTCCCACAGCTTGGAAAAAAGCAGTAGTTAAAGTGTTGCCAAAGAAAAATAATCCATCAGAATATAAAGATCTACGTGCGATCAGCTTATTGCCAACTTTATCAAAAGTTCTTGAGAGAGCAATTGAAGTACAATTGAAAGAACATATTGATAATTTCTCTATCCTTCCAGTAACTCAATCTGGATTTCGTAAAGGGCACAGTTGTACAACAGCTTTGTTACATATAGTGGACGACATCATCAGAGCACGTGACGATAACAAAAATACTGCCTTAGTCCTTCTTGACTTCAGCAGAGCATTTGACACCATCAATTTCAGATTGATACTCTTGATACTTGGATACATAGGACTATCTGATAATGCTATCTCCTTGATCGAATCGTACCTTACAGATCGTCAGCAGAAAGTTATTATCGACGGAGTTGAATCACAATATTTAAAACTAAAATGTGGGGTACCTCAAGGTTCCATTTTGGGGCCCCTCTTGTTTGCATTGTATACATCAAATCTCGTGAAATGCTTAAAGTTTTGTAATATACATCTGTACGCAGATGATACTCAGCTGTACTATAGTTTCAACACAGATATGGCCAATGATGCATGTGCTCGAATCAATCGGGATCTCAAGCTATTCGTAAAAGGAGCTCCTGACCACTGTCTGAATATTAATTCCAGTAAATCCAAAGTTATAGTCTTCGGACCCAGAAACAGTTTGAATCTGGTATGCAATGCCATGAATTTATTTATTTATTTATTCATTTATACTGGTTACAAACAGACATAATCTAGTTACATATAGCAGTGTGAAAAATAAAACTTACAAACTAAATACTTTACAACGTATAAGAGGTACCTATAACAGATAGAAATATCACAAAACATCACAAACAGAGACAGACTCATACAATATAAAATTGCGATAAAAAAAAATAATAAAAAAAAATATATCGTGAGCAGTACAAGTTAAAGTAAGAACAAACAAATACAATTTTTAATATTTAGTATTCAATGTGATAGTTTGGAGATCAATACATTTCTTGAGATATTTAGTAGGTCCACTTCAGAGACGTTTAAGAAATTGTTAACAGTAACTAAACAGTTATCAATGGGAGAATTCTTGTAAACAGTTTTGAACATTACATTTCTAGTTCTCAGTCTTATGTCTGCTACATTAAACTTCAAGAGTGATAATATATCAGGCACATTGATAAGGCCATGCAACACATCATAAATAAACAAAATTTGATTTTTTTCACGACGTTTGTTCAACAATTTGACGTCGAAGTCGGTCCTTTGACTTTCATAAGATATTAGCATGGGATATGTTCCATACCTTTTGAAGTGTAATGATCTCAAAAACTTTTTTTGAATCTTTTCCAGCATTTGAGAACCTATTTCAGTTTTAGGGTTCCAAATAATGCAGCAGTACTCTAATTTGGATCTAATGTACGAATTGAAAAGCATTATACATGTTGGATACCCAAAATCCTTGCAAGATCTCAATATGAAACCAAGTTTCCTATATGATTCTGAAGTAAGCCTGCTAATATGTTCATTGAATTGGAATTTTTTTGTGAAAATCACACCCAAGTCTTTGATTTCATCGATAGTTTCTAGCTTGATACCGTTGATGGTGTAGTTACCCTGTAGATTTTCTTTTTTCCTTGTGTAAGACACTATTTTGCATTTGGATTCATTAAGCGAGAGATCATTATCCTCGCAAAAATTCAGAATGGCATTTATGTCTGACTGAAGTTTTTTTATATCATCCAAAGATTCTATTTTGAGATATGCTTTCAAGTCATCCGCATATAGCAAGAATTTTGCAAATTTGATGTAGTTACTTATGTCATTAATGAATAGAGTGAAGAGCAATGGTCCCAGGATCGAGCCCTGGGGTACTCCGGAGGTACTAACAAAGTAGTTTGATTTACTGTTGTTGAATCTCACAGTATTCGGACGATTCGTAAGATATGATTCTAAATATTTTATCATGTTTTGATCAAAAGAAAAAGATGTTAATTTGTTTAATAAAACATTATGGTTGTCAAATGCCTTTGCAAGATCAGTGTAAATGGTGTCGATCTGGGCGTTATTTATTTCTGTTCCTAGGTAATCACTAAAAACACATAGGTTTGTAGTGGTAGACCTTTTACTGACAAAGCCATGCTGTTCCTCTAAGATTACTGGTGATACGTGAAGGTATATTTTTTTATGAACAATTCTTTCAAGAATTTTCGATGACGATGGGAGAATTGTAATAGGTCTATAATTTGTAATTTCACTAGTATTTCCAGATTTATGAATAGCAGTTATTCGCCCAATTTTATATTGATCAGGGAATGTGTTGGTTTCTAATGATTTATTGAATATTAGCTGTAATGGCAGTGCCACTATATGGGCATAGGCTTTATAAAAATAGGACGGGATACCATCTAGTCCTATTGCAGCATTTGATTTCAAAGATTTGATGGCATCTAGGATGTCTGGGATGTCTATATTTTTTATTGTGAGAGTGTCTAAGCCATAGTCTTTATACTCAACATCTTTTGAAATCGGTAAACTTTTAGTATACACTGAATGGAAGTAATTAGCATAGGCATTTGATATATCTCCATTGGTCTCAAAGATTTCGCCATTATAGGTGAACCTGTGGGCGATAGTTGAATTTTGCCTTTTGTTTTTCAAATAATCCCAAAAATATTTTGGATTGCTAGCTATGTTGTCTTCGATATCCCGAATATGATTTGCATGGCACCTATTTATCAAAATTTTTGTTTCCCTCCTCAGCTCTCTGAATTTTTGCAGGTTATCATTATTTTCCCTTGATTTCTCAGCAAAACGGTTTTTGAGTTTAATTTTTTTAATGAGTTCCTTTGAAAACCAATGTGGATACTTGCCCTTGTTTATGTATGTTTTTTTATGTGGTATACATTCGTCCATTAATTCGTATAAGGTTTTATAAAACTGACTGACACATTCGTTTGGATCGTTGGAAGAGATGACATTTGCCCAATTACATTGATCAAGCAGATGGTATAATCTGACGTAATCTCCTTTCTTAAAGTCATAATTGGGTGTTGTTTCACTAATATTCTCGAGATGTTGGTTCATATTGCCACAACTTATATTGAAATTTATTTCTAATGGAGGGTGATACCGGTCGATATGTACTAGAGGGTTCTCAGAGGGAGATACTGTTGCTTCAGTTACATTTGTCAGTACCAGGTCGAGAGTATTGTTTACATAATTAGCTACATTGTTCAGAGAATATAAATCGTACTTACATAAAATGTCCAAAATAATTCTTGCCTTGGATGACCCTGATTCAAAATTATATGATGTGCCATTGATCTCAGGTACATTGAAATCACCTATGCAGAACACATTATCTGAATGAAGGTCAGTGTTAGTTTCGAATGAATCTAACAAATTTTCATATACTGTAAGGTTAGAACCAGACTTAATATAGAAACAACACAATGTTAAACTAGTATTCAGTTTGAATGTTATACATAGCCATTGAAAATCAGTGTCTTCACTTTTGGATACTTTAGTAACTTTAAATTTTTTCTCAACACAGCACAGGACTCCTCCTCCTCGTTGGACTCCTCCTACTTCATATTGTTTGTCGTTTCTATATACCATGTACCTGTTATCACATATTTCATTATCATATATTGATGGGTTGAGCCATGATTCCGATATGCATAGAACGTCATAGTTGCTGGACATTATATTATCAAATATCATCTTGGTTTTGGATCTCAACCCCCTAACATTCTGATAAAAAATTGACAAACGTACTCGCTTGGTTTGAGACTCATCAGAAACTATCTTATGGTTCTCTATAATTTCTAGTGACTGTGGTTTGAACAGCTGGCAAATTGTATCTTTGTGTTCATAAAATTCCCCACTGTAACTGCTTACATTTTCTTCTGTCTGTTCGATCTCACTACTTGTGAAAGAACAGGAACTCAAGTTTTTTGTAGTCAAAAATCCTCACTAATGTTACGATTTGTACGTTGCTGGTATGAATGATACTTTTAAAGTCAAACCGCCTGATTGCTACATGTCTTGGCCAGTTATTTGCATTGTAGAGTTCGTCTTTCAAATGGAAGTCTGCACTCAACGTGAAACACTTGTTTTGTGTTGAGGGTGTTGGTAGTTCTTCAATTTTTATTTCCTCGTCTTTGAATTGTGGTAGGTTCTTCAAGTATGCCAAAATCTTCTCTTCCGTTACATGCCTTTTCAGTCTATATAGATACAACCATACTTTTTTGTCTGCTCCAAAGTCCTGAATTTCGTTTGTACCTACTGTTTTATTTTGGAAATCCGATCTAACTTTCCTAGGACTAATATTTCGTCTCCTTCTCCTATCCACCTGTATAAATCCATCATCATTATTCAGGTTCATTATTTTGTCCATCACTCTTTGTTGATGTTCTGTTTCTTTGTCCAGTTGTTTTGGTGTAAGGTGATTCATCCTTTGTTTACTAGAAGTAGGTTCCAAATCTACCTGTAGATTAATTTGTTTATTTGAAATTTTTTGTTGCTGTTGGTTCAGTATCAGATCTTTGGATGGCTGATAAGTTTTTGTCACTTCACTGAATGAGTTTTTTGGGGGATCATTTACCAGTGTTTTTTTGACATTATTTTGAAGGGAATCAATTTTGTATTGGAGTAGTTGACTGTTTTGTTTCAGCAGTATTATATTTTTTAATAATACGGAGTTTTTTTCATCCTTTTCCCTCAGGAGATCTTTGAGTAACTCATTTTCTCTTTCTAATTTTCGTAATTCCACTTCCTTGGTATTGTATGGTCCTTGATTGTGATTTTCACAGCATATAATTCTGCTTTCACATACTTTAACATGTTTCGATTTTGCTCTCAGAAGACATGATTGATGATAAACATCTCCACAATTTACACATACTGTAACTTTACTTGGCTTGTTATGGCAGCATTTAAACGATTTTTTACTCAACTTAACAGTGTTATTTTTAGGATCATTTTCACCGTCGTCTTCACTTGACGCCATATTTTAGTATTTAATGATAAATGATGAAGAGCTTGAGATAGTGAAAGAAGCGAAAAGTCTAGGAGTAACTTTGGATAGGGATCTGAGATTTGAAAAGCACATTAATGAACTGGTAAAGCGTGCTTATTTTTCCTTGAAGACATTATATGCAAATCAAGATAATATGCCATCCAAAGTAAGAGCAACTCTGTGTGAAGCTTTAGTGTTACCAATATTTAATTATGGTGATGTTTTGTATGGTCCTTGTTTAACTTCTCAATTGAAAAAAAAAAATTCAGAAGGTACAAAACTCTTGCCTGCGATTCATTTTCGGAATAAGAAAACGGGAGAGAATATCGCACAAGCGGAAAGATGTCGCATGGCTAAGCATGGATGCGAGGAGAACATTTCACGCAGCAACGTTATTCCATAAATTAATCGTCAATAGAGTTCCATCATATTTACATATGGACACTTTTCAATTTTTTTTTTCTCTTCTCATATTATCTATTTACTCATTTATGTACGGTATTATAAACGTTCTGATATTATAAGCCACACATCATTTAGATGATTACCTTCTCACTACATAATTATTTTTTAGGACTGAGTTATTGTCTGCTATTTTAATTGAGATCAATGGCTAAATCTTTTAGCTTTGTCCACCTCAATGTGAGATCGCTGTTCACTGGGTTTGATCAACTTTCTGACTTCATTTTGAGAGAGAACATAGATATTTTTGCTGTTACGGAGACGTGGTTGAATCCTACTTCAAGCTCGGATGCAGTTGAAATAAATACTTATCGGATAGCACGCGCGGATAGAGACGGTAGAGGGGGAGGAGTCGCCTTCTATATCAATAATAAAATAAATTTCAAAATAATCCTCTCCCATACTAGCTCAAACCTTGAACAATTATGGATTTCGATGTCGATTCGATGCAAAACTTACATTTTTGGGGTCTTATATCGTCCTCCTTCCGGAGACATATATCAGTGCATAAACGAACTAGAAGAAAGTATTTCCCACCTCTTACCTTCCTCAGACTTTTTAATCGCGGCTGGTGATTTGAATATAGACCTCCTCATCGACGACCGACAATGCCACCTTCTAATAGATTTTTTCAGTTCTTACAATCTTCATCAAATGGTCCTGGAACCAACTCGCATAACTTCTCACTCCCAAACACTAATTGATGTCCTCCTGACCTCGGAAAGGGATAAAGTGTCATGCGTCAAAGTCGTTGACATAGGTGGAATATCCGATCACATGGCGGTTTCTTGCAAGATCACGACCATCCATATACCTTCAAAAGTCAAAATGATTTCATTTCGTGATATTAGTAGCCTCGATCACGAACTATTCCGTTCCGATATGGAGAATACTCACTGGGATGACATCTATCAGCTTGATGATGTTGACGATATGGCCTCGTTTTTGAATAATAATATCATCTCGCTTTTTGAGAGGCATGCCCCCCTCCTTACTAAAAGAGTAAGCAAGCCACCAGCTCCTTGGCTGACTTATACTATCAAGGAAATGATCGCTCTTAGAGACCGCGCTTTCAAGAAATTCAAGCTGACACATTTGGCTGCTGACTGGAATAGCTATAAAGATCTCAGAAATTACACCACAGGAGCTATTCGTCGGGAGAAAAAAGCTTACCTCAAATTTGTCCTTTCGAAAAAAAACTCCAAAGCAACTTGGAATACATTGAGATCTCTAGAGATATTGAGGAAAAATAACAACTCGGACCTACCGAGTGACTTGAATGACGTAAATCGTATTAACAAACACTTTAGTACTGTCTCCCAGCCCGAACGAACATCCGTTCAAATTTCGTCGCTGGAAAGATACTGTTACCCCCCAGAAATAGAAAAACCTTTTCAGTTCACTACAGTCTCAACTAGAGACGTGCAGAAATACCTCAAACGCCTAAAGAGTAATGCAACCGGTTCTGATAAAATCTCACTCCGAATGATCCACCTTATCGAGATGCACATACTTAACTCCTTAACTTTTCTCATCAACGAAATCTTAACTAAGGGGATTTTTCCAGAATGTTGGAAGAACGGCTTGATCATTCCCTTAGCTAAGTGCAATTCCCCTACGGATTTTTCTGACCTGAGGCCTATCACTATACTACCGAGTCTCTCGAAAGTAATGGAAATGATTATGAAGGATCAAATTTGTGATTTTATAAATGAACACCAAATCATCACCTCGGTGCAGTCCGGTTTCAGACCTCAGCACAGCACAACCACGGCCTTACTTTCCATCACCGATGACCTCTTCAAGGCCATTGATGAAAATAAATTAACACTTTTGGTTCTCCTGGACTACAGTAAAGCCTTTGATACCCTCGACTTTGATATTCTGTGCAACAAACTTAGATTTTTTGGATTTTCTGAGAAATCAATGTCTCTGGTAAACAATTATTTATCAAACCGAACTCAGAGAGTTGTCGTGAATGATATTGCCTCGGAGGCTCTGCCTGTATCCAAAGGAGTTCCTCAAGGATCTATTCTGGGTCCTCTATTATTCAGTCTGTATATTAGTGACCTTCATCAATCTGTTGAAAAGTGTAACATTCATCACTATGCAGACGACACTCAACTGTATTTCTCGTTCCGGTACTCTGACATTGACTCTGCTCAAAATCACATCAATCACGATCTACAAGCTATTTTTGACTTTTCTACAGCCCATAAATTGAAGCTGAACTCCAAGAAGTCGGCAGTGATGATTTTCGGACCAAAAAAATTTCGAGATATCAACAAAAAATCACTTCAAATTTGCATTAATGGTGACACTTTACCCTTTGTATCCGAAATAAAAAATTTAGGTCTATGGTTCGATTCTGAACTACGCTTTTCAAAGCACGTCAGCCATTTAACAAAAACTTGCTTTAACACCTTAAGACAACTGTATCCGAGTCGAGATTTACTCACTAAAGAACTTAAATTGAAACTATGCGAGGCACTGATTATATCCAAAGTTTCATACTGTGACAGCATATATGGTCCCGCCTTACTTCAATCTGATTCTCTACGTCTCCAACGCATCCAGAACAGCTGTCTCCGATTTTCTTTTGGCGTTCGAAAATACGACCACATATCAGCTGTTATGAAGGAATCAGGGTGGCTGAAACTAGAGAAACTCAGAACACTCCATTTACTCACGAACACTCATAAAGTTTTAAACACCGGGTTGCCAGATTATCTAATGAAAAAATTGAAGTCATTCTCTAACATCAATAGTTTTCCCACAAGAAATAGGTCGGTTCTGGTTATACCTAAGCACAAAACTTCTGCCTTCACTCGCAGCTTCTCATACAACGCAGCGAAGCATTACAATACACTGCCCAGTGAATTTCGATCATACTCAATACTTAACTTCAAGAAAAGACTGAAATTACGTTTGACTGATTAGCTTAGTGCTCTCATGTTGACCGCAGCTCATTCACACAGGCAAGCCGATTGAAGCAATTTTAATAATTGTGTGTTGATTTTAGGGAAAAAACTTTATCGGAATAAGAAGATGTGATCGATTTGGCTCTCGGGATGTATTTATAGTAGTTATTTTTTTTTTTCACTTTTTTCAGGGTTGAGTTTAAAAACAGCCTAGGCTGACACTCCGCCTATTCACCTTATAATTCGAGTACATGTATATTATATTGTTTTACTGTGTTATACAATACGAGGGTGAATAAAGACGTTTTATTATTATTATTATTATTATTATATTTACACAGAAAAATCACGTTTCGAACCGATGTGCATAATGTCAACATAAGGACTAAAGGACGACTAACCCCGCCATCCTTTCATAAAGAAATCTTTCGACGTAGTTTTAGCTATCAGATCTGTGCAATTTACAATGATATTCCTGAGCCAATGAAACGAGACGAGTTGTACCGCTTTAAAATGAACTTCAAAAACTTTTTATTATCCTCGAATTATTAGTGACTTCGAGAGCTACCTGTCTACAACGAATCAATTATGATCATTATACCATGGTTATATTTATATATATATTTAATATTATGCGCATTATGCGATATTATGAAGGTTAAGTGGAAGAGCAACTTGATGATGACCTGTCATCACTCAAATTGAACTTCGCCTTTTATTTCCATATGGAATGAGTATTTTATAAGTATGCCACTCAATGTACAAACGTAATTGGAAATATTAAAGACATTATTATTATTATTATTATTATTTCAAATTCAAAATTGAAATCAACTTTTCTGAAAATCCCAATTGAACAGTTCTCTGCTCAACTTCGAAAGTTTTAACGTACTGTGGTCACTATACATGTCATTTGTCACAAAATATGTTCCATAATTAATTAGGACCTCAAGTCAATGTCAAATTTCACTTTCTGCAAACTTCTAGTAGTATGTAGTATGTATATATATATATATATATATATATATATATATATATATATATATATATATATATATATATATATATATAATATATAATATATATATATATATATATATATATATATATATAATATATATATATATATATATATATATATATATATATATTTATATATATATATATATATATATATATATATATATATATATTATATATATATGTCATGCATCAGTTAATACTTTTTACTAAAATGTGAATTTGCGAATTTGAGGATACATTTTTGATCACATGTCAGTGGAACACATAGAAGAACAAACATTCGACCTTTACAGGCATATGTTAATAGACTTTAGTATCGCTTGTCTTGATGTGATGGGATCTTTCAAATTATCTGTTACTCATAGCATATTGTATATTTCATTTCCAGTTATGCTGAGATACAAAATTTGGATTTCTTTATTATTTTTGAATATTCATAGTGGAAATCACCCTTTGAGGAACCCTGTAGTATAGTAGATACTGATATATCCATGACAGATTGAAGCAGCAGAATATCAAATACCCTCTCAACAATAAATTCCCACTAGTACACTCGATAATCACTGAAATGATAAACAGCAATCCAGTTGAGCTCCTAGTTAGATCTGCTTGATATATCCAGGAATCATGTTTTATTGCTATATAAAGTGAGCGAAATACGTCATATCCACCTGATGAGCAGTTTGATGCAATCTTCCGTAGCGCTTGGCAATCATCATAAACTGTCACAATATTGGACATTTATATATACAGGATTATCTTTGAGGGGAATCAGAACCTTGTTTTGATGAGGTTGGTTTATTACTGTATTAATAGGGTTTTGGGCGTATGATTCCTTGCCATGTTGATTCAAAAGGGTTAATAGTGAAAAATGAGAAAACATCAAAATGTACCTTGGACATTGATGAAATTAACTGAACTTCAAATAGACTTCCAGTAGTCACAATCTTCTTTCCAAAACCTGACTACAATGCATACACGTGTTTCGCTATACAATTTCTTCCTCATGAAAAATGATTATATTACTCCAGTCAATGGGGTGCAAAGAAGGCCTTTGCGTGCGATTCGTCACCTTGGATAAAATGTACGATTGAACTCCTTAACAATCGTCCCCACTTCAGAAATGTTCAGTTTGAATTGAAAAAGAACAAAATTTTTGTTAGTACCGTTTTCTTCGTTAGTATAACGGGTAGTGAGATACAGCGGGCGAAACTATATTGTAAATCATATTAAGGTCTTTATATTCAGTATCACTTTTTTTCTCCTGAAATAACGTAACGTCGTTAGCAAAACGCGTGTCGAGTGCAGTTAATATCAGTTTGAACTTGTTTCCTTTGCAATCTGAGGGTGATTATTGCTAGGAATGGGCTAGATTCAATCAATTGAACATTGAGTTATTTGATGATTCTGATCATACAATAAATATTCCCAACTTCAAACTCCATCCCAAACTTTCAAGGAGGTTGAGTTTCCAACTGTTTTACTCTCGAGAGTGCAGCTTGTACGATATAGATAATTTAAAAATCTATACCTCACTCAACCTAAGTAGGGTTTGAACGAACAATAGTGTTGCTGTAATCGGGAAAATATCTGTAACTCGATTTCACTTAAATAATATGTCTCTCATTCACTTGTTTCCTCTCGAACTGATATTCGATGTTCATTTGCGAGAATTGGTATTACAAAGAATAAACAAGCACTGTCGAAAGAATATAACCACTTGGTGCTACTTATCACTTTCGTGGAGCCTCCAAACCCATGTACCAAGAAATATAATATGCCATTCAGTTTTTTCCGGTGGTTCAGTTGGTCACCAACATTCAGTTCGGTTTAAATTACCTGAAATTATGTTGATAGTTTCAACACTGCCGCAGTCGATTCACAGAGAAATAACTGATCATCTACCTTTGTGCCTGATTCCTGATGCGAAACAAAGGCGTTCAAAATAATATTGTATAATGTTCTCACGAAATACCTCATCCACAATAAATATGCTCAGAAAATGACGGCCAAATGAATGCAAAATACCATATCACATCGCCTCCATAAGTGAGAAAGTGAAAAAGCCATTTTCAACAAATTTTCAAATGAAGTTCGCTACCTACTAAGTATTTCGACTTCGAACCAATCTCACATTTTTCGATCGACAATTGTTTTGCGATTCCTATTGTCCCCAGCGGTCCTTCCGATAAAAACAAACAGTGTATGAAAACGCTAAATTCAGAATATAGGGCGATTCGGAACGTAGGAATAATATGATTGACTGAAAAATATGTATCAATCCCACTATCTGAAAAAATAAAGAAAATATTTTTTCCAGTTCTTATCAGTTTGCAAATCACTTATATATGCCAATCATCCAAAACGTTTCCTGTTTCAAACTCTTTCAATTAAATACCTTAGGAGAAATTTTGCTACCACACTACATTCAATGAATTTAGGGGCAAGTTGAGACGAAAAATAGGTTGCACCATCAGACTCTACAATAAGTTTTCTTCCAAACTATCTCACCATCCCTCGACTCCACTCTGGTCGCATTCGAAGATTAAGCGGTTGGCGCTCTGCTCATAAGACTTATCCAGACGAGTATTAACATTCGTACATACATCTTTCAGTTTTTCAACCTGACGAGTCAACTGGTTTCGATCACCGAAATCCAACTCTGCATCACCATCCACCTCAAGAAACCTCGCTAGAACCTTGCCTGAAAAATGAAGCTCTCTCCCAAAATTGAGAAACACCGGGGCCATAACCAGTGACTTCATGCACCGCTGTACGAAGAACGAAGCTACATATTTATGTGAAGACCAATGGTTTTTATTAACGGAGGATCTGATCATGTACTGTTTGAATGTCATTATTTTGTGGTGGATCAATATTTGTTCCGTAGTTCTCTGGGTTGGTAACCTACGACATTCTGAAGAAATAGGAATTGATTTCGGAATCTATACAAGTTCTTTCTGAACAAGTCCAATTAGTCTTCTCGTATAACTCAAATTTGGCCAATCAAAAAAATAATGAGAACTAGTAAATGGAAATACTTATCGTTCGGAAACTGAATCCGCTTCCGTTCTCAAAACTTATACGCAAATTCTTGTTCAAATGCACATATTTCTTGAACTCAATCTTTCGAAACAGAAGTGATCTTCATTACTACTGAATCTGTTAGATTGACAATTTTCGTGTTACATGTATTTATTTCCGCAGCCATATCACAAGAAAATGCTGCATCAGATAGTCACCAAAATCCTCATTACTCATGAGATCTTTCAACTTTTTACCCATGACCTCGACTGTCCTTGCTTCAGTATTCACAAAACCTCGAACCGTCAGCTCATGTGTGCTCCTCAGTGTTAGCACCCCTCCTTCCACCATCTGATAATATTCATCCTTCAGTAAGGAAACAAAATTGTCGTTCGGCCAGGTACAGTTAAGAAAAATGTCGAGTATTTCGTATTTGATCATTGTGCCTTTTCAGGGTGAAATGAATCGAATAATATTCGATGAGTGAAGATTATTTCCTATTTTTCAAGTGAACTGAGCCTCAAGATCTTTATCTAGTCAAAAGAGAAGAGGTGCCAAATATCATAATAAAGCCATTCATCAGTTGAATCATATGTCTTCAACTAGTACTCCAACAATGAAGATTGACTTGGCGGAAGAGTGGAAGTTTGCCATGGCAGTGATAAATTAACAATTTTGTGTGCAAACAAGTGGTATCAGATAAGATACCAAGGGCACAGTAAAAATATTTTCATTGGATGTCGACAGGCTCATTACTTGACCAAAATAATTAAATGAGATATGGCCGAGGTGCTCGCAATGATTTACCGTTTTGAATACAGATAAGTGTTGCGGTGTGTATCATTTACATTACAAGGGATACCTATTTCGCAAATAGTATTTGGAAGGGCGATTATATCCCATGAGGAGATAGTAAAAGAACATCCCGACTACTTTATAGGAGTGTACTAGACATATTTGAGGATTGCAAAAATGGAAATTCCAAGCTTCTTGAGAAATAGAGTTTGATACAGACCATAAAGAGAAATAGTATCTTCCGAAACATGAAGTATTGTATTATATGGCTCAATATCGCAGAATTTCAATGAAAGTTGTTTCTTGAAATGCTGATTGAGAGCTGCTGTTGAAGAATTGAATTTAATGCAAGAATAAAGTGCTCCTCTATATGAGACATAGGGTTAGGTAAAATCCATAGTATTTACAGTATTATGGCTACCTACTTCTTGATTTTCAAAGTAATGTGGAAGTGAAAATTAAAAAACATCCGTATCATAGATGCAAATTGCAGCTTTTTATTTCATCCAGAAAACTACCACCCCAGAGAATCCATGACAGACATGATTTGAATACAAAGGAGTTCCATGTGCTCTGCTCAACTCAATGTTTCATCCTGAACACCTTATATAACCAGATAGTGATATTTGATGATCCATAGTGGTACTATAAGTTTTATCTTCAAACAGATATATTTTTCAATTATCATGGGAGTTGTATATTCTGCAATCAATTGTCTAAATATCCTATTTCAACATCCTTTTCCTTCATTTTGGAATGAAAAAAGATTATATTCAAGCCAGTTTAAAATCTGCGATGAATCTAAATTTTTATAAATTTCTACCATTTTGTATTCGGGTGATACTAGGGTATTCGATACCCCCCGACCATCGTTCACTACAAATACAATATTCAGGGGTGCTATTCTTGACCGTTCGCAAACGGAGCATTCGCATTTATGATCACATTCTAATATTTAAACTGTATAGTGGAAGCTATGACTGGACATTAGAATGTGCGAATACCTACATGAACTTCTTTTGCGAAGGGCCAAGAATAGAGCTCCTGACACTTATTATGTGTTCTTTGAGTTCCGTGGATAAATATATCGGACGTAGTTGAAGATATTTCATCTCTATCCGACATCGGATAGCAGAACGACATTTCAATCAGATGATTCCCGCTAAAAATAATGCACCAATCAGAACATCGTTAGTATTGACCATCGCATTTGACAGAATGCATTCTCTTCATTCGACATCGGAAAAAGTTAAAACTTTCGGATGAATGTTTCCCGCCGAATCAGAAAGCTGTAAGATCATCGTACGATGGGATTTCGGATCTGTCTGAATTCAGCCTAATAAGCCTCTGAAGAAGCCTTCAAACCCGAAGAGAAGTAGTAATACTACAAGATGAATATTTGGTTTGCATTACCGCATTAACTATATAAAATGCTATATGAAATTTGGCAAATTGATACTTGTATACATTTCATTCTTCAAATTGAGTTAATTTCATCTACGCATGATGAACACAACACAGGGTGACTCACTGGAAGTCGATCTCAACATCTATTTGTTCAAAGATAAGCCCACTTTGCAATCTCATGGTTTGTCCCCCTAAGCTTGGTTCATTCCTGCACTGTAATTGCATCCGGGGCTTAGAGAATCAGCAGAACAACTATACTACTACGTAAATATAACGATAACTGCAATAACGTTGGTCTGTTCAAACTACGGAGTATAATCAGCTTAATATCACACCACTAAATCCTATGGTCTTAATTAATTTAGGTCGAGAACAAACTCTTCAGTTGCGGTTTTGAGTCGCACGGAATGGAGTGGTAGAATACGAGAGGTGAATTGGATTAAATAATTTTTAGTAGTTGACGTTGATAATTGAATTTCCTCAGAGGGTTAGTGCGGAAGGAGTTCCGGATTCGGTTTTTTTTTTTCAATCGGAAGATACCAAGATACCAATTCCAAACCAATTCAATACGAATGATAATGAATATTGAGCTTTTTTCTAGGGGTCAATTACCCCTTCAACAAACTGATCTTACTTGGACTTGGAGTGCGTTTTCAAGAGAAGAATGTTGATATTATTCTTCCACTTCTACACAAAAAGTTCCAATTACATCGTTTACTAACCAGTAAAGTGTGATCACTATTTATTTCAAAATCTCTGGGATTACTCTGGAGTTCGAGGTGAAGTAATTCGAAGTAGACTTAGACTACTGAAACTGATGATTGTTGCTACTCATTTCGATACTGTAAAAATTCCTTATTCTGCTTCTTCCATTCTAGAGCCTATATATCTCCTGCTTTTTTCTTTTCTAGATATTTGTTATATTCTGTTGGATATCATTTTATTTCATATTCTCGTAAGGTCTCTTTCTGAAATATTTTGAATTCTCTTTCAGATGGATATATCGAATACTATTTCCTCACAAACATTGGATTGATTTGGAACTTCAGAACTTTTGTAGAGATCACCAAAATATCACTCGTACTCACCACAAATTTAGCTGACAAGCAGAAAAAAATTGACACTGGATCTGAATCATTTGTATTATATAATTTTGGATCTGTCATTTGACTCGACTCGATTTTCTAATGGAAACAAAAAAGCGTTACTGTGCTGTTGGGATTTTTTCAGTGCATATCACAAAGCTTTTCAGACCCCAATGGAAAAGGCTGTCCGAAATCAATAGAATTCAATAAATTCCCAGGTGCTACATTCAGTTATTCAAATGGATTGGACATGATGACAAATCAAATTCTTTTACAGTGCATTTTTCAATATCCCCCCTTTTATTTTTTGAACGGGTCAGCTCAAAAAATCGAAATTGATAATGAAATAGATGAATACTATAGTTTGGAGTGGAATTGATACATAAAAATTTCAAGATGGCTCCTGGGCACCATCTGGAAGAAAAATTGAATGGAAAGGGTGGTCTTGTGATACATGCTTTTGAAGCTCCTGACGAATACTTCACATCCCTAGAATATAAAGTCAATATCTTTACCTACTACAAAATGGCGGAACATTCAATAATTTGATAATTGCCAGCACACATCTACGTTAAACTTCATTATTTGAAAAAATAAGCTGAGTTCAGTTCGAAAGATGCTCGAAATGGTTGCCTCAATCGTCTTGAGATAAGAACAGCCTATCCGATATTTCACGTCGAACATTTTCGAACAGAGCAACGTCGATAATTCGATTATTATTCTCTGTCGTACATTCAGTATTGAACCAGGTTCAATATTGTACACCTTCTGCTTCAAATAGCCCAATGAAAAAAGTCTAAAGTTGTCAAATCTGGCAACCAGGCTGGCCATTCCGTAGTACCTCGATGGCCAATCCAACGACTATGAAAAGTATTATCCGAATAGTTTCCTACTCGTTTGGAGTTATAAGGTGATGCTCCATCTTGTTGGAATAATGATATCCATATAGAATTCATTAGGATTCACTTCGACGATTTCGGTGATTAGAGGATCAACAGCAGTTGCCAGTATTTTCGAATACAATTCCCCTGTTGAATTGTGTTCAATTGACCATTTTGAAGATGGTGTATGTGGTACCTATCTTATAATAAAATCGGAAACTGAATGAGAATATTTGAACTAAACAATGATGTTCGTTGTACTGACATTTTTGTTATTTTCATGAACAAAACTTAACCTATCGGGTTGTTGGGATTGCCATATGACAGAGAAATATCCGATATATTTCTAGAAATATCGATATTAATGTGTTTGTTTTCAGGTAATTATTAAATGTTCCGCCATTTTGTAGTAGGTGAAGATTTGACTTGATATTCTAGCATTTTCAAGTATTGTTCTGGAGTTTCAGAATTATGTAGTACGAGACCCCCTTTCCATCGATTTTCTTCTCCTGAAGATGCTAATCTTGTTAGCGAGACGCGCGTTGAGTGCAAAAATATCAGTTTGGTGTTGGGGTATTTGATCTCTGGGAAAAGTTTTCAAGTTTCACACAGAAGGTTCCAAACTCATCGTTTATTTATGAGTGAATGCGTTCCAGAAAACCAGTATTTATCTGACAATAACCAAGAATATCGTTCTGTCAGACATGACAAGTCAGTGCCGGGTGCTTCACTGAAGTACGTATATCAGCAGATGTGCTTCGCGCTACAACACATCGAATAGATTTTACCTAATTGCATCATATGTCGATGCGTTAATTTCCAAATATCGAGAAACACTACAAACGAATTGAAGATTGCAGAGAGCAACAATGAGCAAAGAATGCTGGTTTCTCTTGAGCTACTATCGATGATATGTATCACTGAATGTTCATTTTCGACAATTTGTGAAAACACGTCCCCTTTTTGAAAATAATTGCCGTATAAACTGAAGCAAATATTCTTCCTGACAAAAATTTGTTGCACAGTCCGATGGAATATTCAATGAATATTTTATTTCAATTTTATAACCCATTTCATTCAGTCAGAAACTTCGGAAGATTGATACTCTTTCTATTGATTGAAGATGAAGTTGAGTACAATACTCACTGAAACTTCCATTGATTCTTCTCTCCCCAGCAAAACAAATCAGTGAATGATATTATTGCCTCAGGATGGAATAGAATGTACTTATGAGAGTTCTTCGAATAATGAATAATTCAGAGAACACAATATCCATATAGAATTCATCAGGATTCACTTCGACGATTTCGGTGATTAGAGGATCAGCAGCAGTTGCCAATATTTTCGAATACAATTCCCCTGTTGAATTTTGTTCAATTGGCCATTTTGACGACATTCGGTTCTGTCAAATTGATAATTGTCAAACGAATAAACCTGAATTTTACATAGAAAACTTCGTCAAAAATTATTCAGAACCAGTATTTTGTAAGCATTGGAGGTACCCCTATCTTTATCAAATGGAGTTGAGGCGAACCCAATATCATTCATGAAGAAAACACGAGCCAAGAAAAAGTTGTCAGATAAGTCAAAAAATGTCAATAACACTGATCAAAATGTGATCCAAACTGAGCATAGTAATGAAAAAGTGAATTCTGAAGAAATACCAAGAGAGTGACTATTCGGAATCGGAAAAATATCATTCCTATATTCACCCTAAGTACCCGAATAATTTAACAAATACCCAAAAGGACTTACTGGAAAATTTTGCGAAAAACTGGAGGATATTGAGAGTGTGCCCCGAGGTGTTGTTTGTTTTTTATGAATTCTAGGATTCAACCTGAATAAGACAGTCAATAGGTGAGTTAATAGGTAAGTATACAAGGATCTAGAATAAGCATACCTGAACAGGTTTTGGCTATTCTGAGTGCTGTTGGTACAGCACCTTAACTTCGTAGGGATATTGGGGATTTGTGATCAGCTGGACATACAAAATTCTCTGTGGGAGTTGTAGTAGATTCTTTTCTCACAAAACTGACACCATAATCAGCCACTCTCCGGTGCCCAGAAGAGCACCCAGGGGCTTTTTCCGAACACATGTCCTGTAGCGTCAGCTGTCAACAACCCAAACAATTTCAACTTTCGGGATGTTTTGTGAGAAAATGGGGCAACACTCGCTTTTCCGGGATGGTTATGCTGAAAGACAGGTTACCTCAGAACATATTGCATGAATTTCAGATCCTTAGTTCGCATGAGATAGAAGCTAGATTGGATTTTTCGGCAAAATACATCGAATTCTATGGGAAAAGACGATATCTATGGAAACAACCTTTCTCCTATAAATACCAGACCGATTTCCAGGGTAAGGCATAAGATGTCTAGGAAACCCTGGTGTATCTAGTGATTCGATATTATTCAGAATTTCTTGGCGAAAAACAATCGACGATTACAAAAGCTTTCTAATTTTTGTTAAGGGGGCGTTACATGAGCATTTTTTGAAAAACTGTCAAATGTCGGTTTTGTCAGATAGACGTAACTTTGAGGTTTATTGTTGTCGATGACAACTCTGAAATAATTTCTTCGCATTCAACAGTGTTTGAAAGTCTATATAAGTAGAACAAGTTTTGGAGTTATCACAAGTACTTTTTCACGATATGTAGAAGCATTGTATAACGATTCATAAAATGGTAGAAGATTTCGTATTTTGTGTGGTCAGTCAAAATCTGGGTTCCAAATATTCTTCTCCATTCAGTACCTAAGGTAAGTACAAATAAATCGCCCCAAAATAATAACATGAATGTAGCGTTGTAGCTAATTTTCTTCGTTGCAGCTTGAGCGAAAGTCTTATATCGAGGAGAAAACATCTGTAGCTCTTTTCAATGAGATATTGACAACAAAGTTTTGTTCAAATAAGGAAAATATCGATGTGATAAGTTTTTTGAACCGTTGCATAACTGATGTGTGTATCCCCAATTTCAAGACAGTCTATCACTTTCAATACACTAGCATGAACTTTGTCGTACATTCTGAGGTGAATGGGCAAAGTAAATTTTCTCGGAATCAAAGTCTAGTCTTACAAACTGATATAAACACACTAAAAACTTGTAGAGGTAGCAGATGACAGTGACAGTATTGACAGTTTGTTAAAGGTAGGTTTCCACGTTACATGCACGTTTTCTGAAACGCATTTGATTGGCTGTCAGGGCTGTCAAAATCTCAGTAGGCAAATAATAAACAGTGGTAGAATATTCGGTTGCACATTCCTCTCTACTGAAAATTAAGCTTCATATAGTATATATCCATATGATTGATCCATTGCTCGCACAAGTTTCGACTTCTGAGGGTTGACGTTCGTTAGCTGGTTAACGAAAACGAACAATTTTAGAACAACAACAATTTTTAGAACAACAATATGACTGATCGCCATCTACAATAGCGATCTGAAGCTTTTGCGATCTCAGAAATCAAGCAATCGGTTTTCGCCAAGTTTATCCCAAAATTATTCAGGTATAAGTAGATACACCAAGGTTTCCTAGGCATCTTAGTAAGGCAGTTCGTCTTGGACCTTCAACCAGGCAAGAACTCTTCCTTTGGACTTGAATTCTTTCCCGGTACCAGGCTCTTTCAGGATGGAGTCGCCGACAAGATCGGATGAAACACCGTTAGAATTGGAACAAGGAAGCACAGGAGGATCCAGACTAGGGGAGTGTCCTACTGTAGGAACAGCGTTTGTGACAGAGTGGATACCAGTTGTGGAAGAAGAACCACAAAACAATTCAAGGGGAGATACAAACGAGTTACAGGCAGAAATCCGAGGAAATAAGAGGAGAATGGAAGAAATTGCCAACGCCTTATTATCAATCCAGGAGGAGAATCAGAAAATATTCAGTCACATATTATCGGAAAAGGGATCAGGGACATCCGAAAAACTAAGGAGTGACCCTAGTTTGACTAATGGAAATGGAACCTTGATGATTACACAGGCACCTGTAATTCCCAAATTCGGGGCTAATGGGAGTAAATACCCGGTAGAGTTTTCAGAGGAAATGGAGAGATACTTCGACCGTATGAACCTGACTGGCGTACAAAAGTTGAACGCTCTGAAAGACGCCTTGGAGGGACCTGCTTACTCTTGGTTGGGACTCTTTAATGGTCAGTGGGATAGCTTCGACGAATTCCGCGAGGCTTTCTTGAAAAATTATTGGTCAGAAGAGGAATAGGATAAATTAAGAGAGGCCATTAATTATACCTCATGGAATAAACAAATGGGAACCATGTACAATCATTTTGTACATTATGCTAGCCTTGCTCGATTATTGACAGAACCTATGAAAGAAGAACGATTGGTGGCACGATTGATGACTCATTTTCCACCACCAGTACAAGGATTGTGGGCGTTGGTGGCGAATAAAACCATTGCTGCTGCAGCAGAATTTTTGATCAAACAGGAAGAGATTCGTTTTCGAGAGGTGAAAGTTCCAACAAAAAGAGAGGGTTTAAGAATGAACCTGATAAGGAGACAATCCCACCCTTATAGAAGAAATTCACAGAGTAAAACCAGATGGGTGAAGGCTTCGGAAAACCAAAAACAGTCGAATTAAATGGATCGCCGGGTTCGACTGTGGCAAATCTATGGCGACCAACACCTATAAATTTGGCCAAGAAACAAGAAAATAGGGGTTATGTCATCATGAAGCGTATGGGATGGAGACCAGGTGAAGGATTGGGAATAAGAAGTCAAGGTATAACGGAACCTGTCAGAGCCATTGGGAAATCTGGACGAAACAGGAGTGGATTATGTTATATTGCGGGAAAAACTCCAGAGAAGAATCAACTTCCCGAATTCAGGACCCGAATAGGAGGAAAAGAAGTTGCCGCCCTCATAGATACGGGAAGTGAAATCACTTGTATCTCAGAGCAACTGCACCAAGAACTACGAACTCTGGTCAACTTCAGAACACTTCCTATGAAGGCACTACAGATTAGTGGAGCTTTTCATCAAAAAAGTAGGAGGGTAAACACACAAATTTGGTTAGCTGTAGAGATAGCTACAGAAATTTTCCACCTATGTTGCATTGTGGTTCAGGATCTCATAAGACCTTTCATATTAGGAATTGACTGGTTTCATAGTTATGATTGTAATATAAGTTTTCAGAACAGAACTCTCCAGATCAAAAAGGACCAGAAAATCATCGAAGTACCTTTTGTAACCATTGAAGATAATGATGGAGGAGGCTGTTTTGAACCAGAAGATGTAGAAATCTTCAATACAGAGGTTAGAGTAGAACCGAATTTCAACAGAAATGAAGCAATTAAGGAAAAGGTGAAGCAGTCATTATTAAATGCACCTGAAAGGGAAAAGTTAGAGAAGTTATTGCTATTGTATGCTGAACTATTCAATAACCGTCCAGGACTAACGCAGTTATATAAACATAAGATTATCATGAGAGAACATTCCCCATTTGTGAAGAAATCCTATCCGGTTCCATTTTCTATGAGACCCCAAGTGGAAGAGAAATTGAAGGAAATGGAGGAATTGGGAGTTATTACCAGAGCCCCTTCTCAGTATTCAAGTCCAATGACAGTGGTAAGGAAGAAGGATGGAACTGTTCGAATTTGTCTCGATGCGAGAGAACTGAATAGTAGAATGGTCTCCGATGTGGAAAACCCTCCAGCAGTAGAGGAGTTATTAAAGAGGTTTCATAATTGTAGTTGTCTCACTTCGTTGGATTTGAATTCCAGTTATTGGCAGATACCCATGGATCCGGCAAGTTGGAAATATACCGCCTTTTTGTATAATGGGAGAAGTTTTGTCTATAAGGTCCTACCATTTGGTTTGAAAACGAGCGTCGCCAGTTTTTCCCGAGCGATGGATATTATATTAGGACCAGAGGTGAGAGAATTCACTTATAATTATATAGACGACCTACTGATAGCCTCATCATCCTACGAACAACACTTACAGCACGTGGAAATGGTCCTCAATCGTCTAAAAGTCGCAGGAATGACTATAAATTTAGCAAAGTCCAAATTCTTACAACAAGAAGTAAAATTTTTAGGTCACTTACTGACACCCGAAGGAATCCGTCCAGACATGGAAAAGATTGAAGCAATCCAAAAATTTCCGAAGCCCACGAAGGTCAAACAACTCCGAGCGTTTTTAGGGTTGTGTAACTACTATCGTCGTTTTTGTAGCCATTACAGTGACTACACGGAAGGTTTACGACATCTTCTGAAGAAAAATGTTAGTTGGAAGTGGGGCTTGACCGAAGACCAGATATTTGTTGCTGTCAAAGAACAATTTTTAAAAGAAGTGTTATTGATTCACCCCGACCCCAAGAAAACCTATATTCTGGAAGCGGACAGTTCCCTCTACGCTCTAGGAGCCGTTATATATCAAGTTCAAGCTGACGGAAGCAAAGGGGTCGTGATGTTCATCAGCCGAAGTCTACATGGTCCAGAACGACATTACAATACTACCGAAAAGGAACTATTAAGTATCGTACATGCGCTGAAAAAGGCAAGACTGTTTCTGCTAGGGTCCAAACTTATTATTAGGACTGATCATCATGCTTTAACATTTATGAACCGTTGTCAATTTTTAAGCGAACGTTTGACGAGATGGTTAATATTTATTCAACAATTTTGTTCCATTTTCACTTGTATATATTTTTTGTATTCTTCATTACTTTTACATTATATTCTGTGGTGTTATTTGAAAGTAAACAATATTTCTATTAATTATAATTTTCATAACGCGTGAATTTACATACTGTGTTTGCCTTTTCTCTCTCGCGTATTCGCAAATATATCGCGCACTCCTCGTATGAGTGATTCCATTCAAAACGGCCTGGAGTTTACCCACACAGGAGTCAGTCGCTGAAACGATCAAGGTAAGCACAGTTCGCTCATTTTTGATGGTATTCATATTTCTCTCTCTCTCTCTTGCGCTCGCCCATCTTCCCAACTCACGGAAAACAGTTATCAATTTCAATTGAATATAAAAATACAGTCCACTATTATTCAATATCGAACATTTTTTGGTCCTTCTAACCGAGATGCTTTCGTGAATGAAAGTTGATGATTGTTTTTTGGGGTTGGAAGTGGATTTATTACTTTCAGATAACACAAAAAAGGTGTTTTTTCTCATAAAATACACTCATATGGAATTCATTTTGCTCTTAAATTGATATGAATAGTTTATATTCGTTTTATCATATTTAATATTCAGTCTCATTTGCGATAATTCATAAATAATTGTTGAATTGTGGTGCCTGATTGGCAAAATAACAAAAAACTTATAACTTCTTCAAACTCGTACGGCTTTTTCTCGTTGCAAGTACTTTCAGTTTGTGTGGAATATATTCAAATTTGATTGATTTTCACGTTCTCATTCGTAAATAGTATCATTATTTCGCTCATTCAATTTAATCCATCCATCAGTTCAACATTCCAACGTTTTTTGCTCCACTTTTTTGTGTGTGTAAAGGGTTTCGCTGTCTCTTTATTGTTTTTCGAATAGGGGGAACGTTCAATAATTATTGTTTCTCGTGATAATATTAACGATGACGCAGCAGAACAAAATCAAATATCATAAGGCAATGCAAGAGCTCTGCATTGACCGTATGAGTGAATTATCCGTTCTGGCTAATTCAGCAAAATCATCTTCAGATATTCATGATATCTTCAAAGCTAGATATTCGCATATCGATAAAATTCATGAAGAGTTTGAATCTCACAATGCTTTGTTGATTCCACTTCAGATTTCGTCTGATATTTACGACAATAATGAATTCAAAGAGCTGTCAAAGTCATTTTATCAAAATTATTACTCCACTAAATCTATTTATGATAGCATTTTTGGTGATACTAAGTCAACTATCAATAATTCTAGTTTCGAATCTAATATCAAATTACCGAAAATTGAGTTACCTAAATTTGGAGGTGATTTCAAACAATGGAAAACCTTCATTGGGATGTTCAACTGTGTGGTACATGAAAATAAATCTTTGAAAAACATTGAAAAGTTCAATTACCTGATTTCATCACTTTCTAGATCGCCATTGGCTCTCGTCAAGAAAAATAAATTGACTGACTCTAATTATTTGATTGCTTATGACTCGTTAATCAAAAGGTATGAAAAAAAACGTGATTTGGCCAGTGCTCATATTAATGAAATCGAAAATTGTCAGAAAATTGATGATCATAATGTTACCTCTCTCAATCTTCGAACATTAATAGAAACATTTACTGAAAATATAGCGGCTTTGAAAAACTTAGGTTTTCCTACTGATCACTGGTGTTTTTTACTTTTTCATATGCTTTTGAGACGTCTCGATTTCAACACTGTCTCTCGATTCGAAGCAGAGAACGGTTCAGATAAAATTCCTACTTTTGATGCTCTTGTTGAGTTTGTTTCAAAACAATGTGATAGTTTAGAAAGAGCTGCTGAGCATAGCCGTCTGAACCAGTCGAAATCAATCAGTAAATCTCGTGTCTTACCTCCAGTGTCCACTCCAAAGTCTACTCCTCGACGACTTTCTTTCCATACTCAAACTAGGAATGTGTGTGCTTTGTGTAAAGATGAACATCTCATCTATAAATGTCCTCGCTTCTTGCGCATGTCGACTCGTGAACGATTCAACACTGTGAAATCTCATAAGTGGTGTGTCAATTGTTTGGGTTCCATGCATACATTCAAAGAATGTACTTCACTTTCACATTGCTCAAAATGTGGGCAATCTCATCATACCTTATTACATTTCAGTGACTCCCCTTCTAATACTCGAACGAATGATAACTTGCATTCTCAACAACCTCTGTCATTCAATGTTCATCCCCCTGATAGCTTCAATATCAGTAATCATCTATCAAATAATATACCTCCTCTCACACCATCCTCCGCACGTCTGACATCAGACAGTCAATTTGCTCCTTCTTCCACAAATACTTGCTGCTCTTTAACACCTTCGAACTCAACCATTCTTTTATCAACAGCTCTTATTGAAATCCGTGATGCTTTCGGTTCATTTCAAAAGGCTCGTGCGTTGCTTGATAGTGGCTCACAGATTAGCATTCTTAGCCAAAAATGTCTGAATCGCCTTGGTTTAAGATCTTCCCCCCTCTCTTTATCGATTCATGGTATCAGTCAAATGAATTCTTCAGTTTCTGAAGGTATTCGTCTACAGATTCGACCACACAATGCTTCAAAACCAATTCTCGATGTGAATGCAGTTGTACTGCCTAACGTTTGTAATTTTATGCCCAGTTGTTCAATTGATATAAGTTCTTGGGAACATATTCCCAAATTAAACCTTGCTGATCCTTCTTTTTACACGTCCGGCGAAATCGATCTTCTACTTGGTGCAGATATATTCTCACTTATTTTAGAAGATGGCCGTTTCTCTGGAAACCAACTTGAGCCAGCAGCATTTAATACCGCCTTCGGCTGGATTCTCATGGGTTCGGTGAATACAACCTCTCAGTCCGTTGCGAATACTCTGAATTGTTTTTGTGACCCACCTTTAGATTCTGCATTTCAACGTTTTTGGAAGGTTGAGGAAGTACCTGTGCCTAAATGTTCCAATCCAGAAGACAATCTTTGCGAAGAGATCTTCTCATCTACTGTTTCACGTAATTCTTCCGGTAGATTCATTGTTAATCTTCCGTTTCGATCCACTCCTCCCACTTTCTCAGATTCAAGAGAAGTTGCTCTCAGAAGGTTGTTATCGCTGGAACGTAGATTGAAAAATAATCCCTCAATTTATGAACAATATGGCGAATTCATGAATGATTATTTGAGGCAAGGTCATATGTCACTTCTAGAAAATCCCTCATTAGTTCCTCATTCATACTATATCCCTCATCATTGTGTTATACGCCCTGAGAGTTTAAGTACGAAGTTGAGAGTTGTCTTTGATGCCTCGGCAAAATGTTCAGATGGAAAATCATTAAACGACACTCTTTTATCCGGACCTAAGCTTCAACAAGATGTCGTTTCAATTCTTCTCAATTTTAGAACTCACCCAATTGCCCTGGTGGGAGATTATCGTCAGATGTACCGTCAGATATTGATTTCAAATGAACATCTTGACTATCAACGTATTCTGTGGAGATTTTCCTCCCAAGAACCTATAAAAGAATATATACTTCGAACTGTTACTTATGGTGTATCCTCCGCTCCATTTCTTGCAATAAGATGTATTGCTCAGTTGGCCGAAGATAATATTGATTATTTTCCTTTAGCTGCTAAAGCTCTGAAAACTTCATGTTATGTAGATGATATTGTAACAAGTTGCCCCTCTCTGGATCATGCTAAAACTCTGAAATCTCAACTCATCTCGTTATCACAGAAAGGAGGATTTGAATTACATAAATGGAATAGTAATCACGTTTCCCTCATTTCGGAGGAATCGTCAATCTTGAAAACTCTTGATTTTGACAATGTTGTCAGTGTAAAAGTTTTGGGCCTCCAGTGGAACTCAAATTTAGATATTTTTTCGTTCAATATTTCACCTAGAAACTTTCCTTGCAGTAAAAGAAATATTCTCTCCGAATTGGCTCGCATCTATGACCCTCTTGGGTTTCTTACTCCCCTTACATTCTTTGCAAAACGTATTATCCAATCTCTATGGACCCTTGGCTTAGGTTGGGATGAAAAACCTCCCCCTGATATTATTTCTACTTGGAATAGATTTAACTCTGAACTACCATATCTCTCGGAAGTACAAATTCCTCGATACTCTTTTCAGCCTGGTATGAAAAATTGCACTCTCCATGGATTTTCAGACGCAAGCGAGAGAGGTTATTCTGCAGTCATATACTGTCGATATATTGTAGAATCTACTTCTTTCGTGAAGTTGTTGTGTGGAAAATCACGAGTTGCACCTTTGAAAACTATATCGATACCACGTCTCGAACTTTGTGGTGCTACCCTTCTCTCCGACCTCCTGTCTTTTGTTCTAGATATTATGAAGCAAGAAGTCACTATCGAATCAGTATTCGCCTGGTCTGATTCTCTCACTGCCCTCTCTTGGATATGCTCTTCTCCACATAAATGGAAAACATTTGTGAGCAACCGTGTTAGTCACATTCAGTCCAAACTACCCTCTGATATTTGGCACTATGTGCCCTCGAAGAAGAATCCTGCGGATTCTGCATCCAGAGGTTTGTTTCCCCTGGAACTCGTCCAGGATTCTCAATGGTGGGCGGGACCTTCTTGGCTTTTGGAGCCACCCTCTTCTTGGCCTATTCGCGATGCTACCCTGAAAAATACTGCTGAGTGTTTTCGAGAAGAGAAAAAATGTGCCCTTCTTATTCAAAAGGATATCAATATACTAGACACTCTATTGGAAAATTATTCTTCTTTATCCAAAATTCAGAGAATTATTTCGTATTCTACACGCTTCATAAAAAATTGTCGTTTGAAGCACCCTGAAAGAAATTTGTTCTATCTCACTCAAAAAGAACTTGACACATCTCTTCTCATTCTCGTAAAACATGTTCAGTCTCAAGAGTTTTCGGCTATAAATTCTTGTCTGCTAAATGGCAAATCCCTATGCAAATCTCTTCGCAAATTATCTCTTTTTATTGATAAAGATGGGTTTTTGAGGGTCGGAGGTCGACTCACCTACTCAGCATTGACTTATGATAAACGTCATCCCCTCCTCCTTCCAGGTCATCATAGATTAACTGAACTCATCATCGAGTATACTCATAAAAAATATCTCCATCCTGGTCATCAAAATTTGCATTTTTTGTTGCTCCAAAAGTTTTGGATTCTCTCTGCAAAACGCGTTATACGCAAAGTCCTTTCTCGCTGTCTAGACTGTTGGAAACAGCACCCAATTAGTTATCAACCACCAATGGGTAATCTTCCGCCATTGAGAATTTCACAAATCAAACCTTTTTCCTCCATTGGAGTAGATTTTGGAGGCCCCTTTACCATTTCTTTGGGAAAACATCGTGGGTCAAAAACGCATAAAGCCTACATCTGTCTTTTTGTTTGCTTTGCCACGAAGGCCGTGCATTTAGAGTTGGCAACTGATTTATCTACCGATAATTTCCTAGCTGTTCTTCGACGGCTCGTCTCTAGAAGGGGTAGGGTCTCAGTCATTCATAGCGATAACGCAACAAATTTTGTTGGTGCTTCTCGGTATATTTTCAAACATATGCAAGATGCAGCTGAGCAAGAAAATATCCAATGGAAATTTATTCCACCTTCCAGTCCTCATTTCGGAGGGTTATGGGAAGCTGGTATTAAATCTGTGAAAGCCCATATTTCTCGAGTCATAGGTGATCAAGTTCTCACATATGAAGAATTCAACACATTGTTAGTTCAGGTTGAGGCTATTTTGAATTCGAGACCTCTCT
>JAVJAQ010004345.1:0-25505 GCA_032362365.1 Zygogramma bicolorata | reverse complement strand
TTTTGAGTTTGTTTTATTGTTAATGATTGTTGGAAATGCTGGTAGATTCTTTGGATAGTTTCGGTGTCCGGTTTACCTATTTGATGTCGAGTATGGAAGTCTTTCATTTGTGCTTCTTTCATTTGTGCCAACAGTGAACGTCTAGATCTAGATGAAGGAACATTTTACGAAATGAATCGATGGAATTCAATGAGAACAAAGGAATTAGTGGCTGGAAATATCTCGAAATTAGTGTGAGTAGAAACGTAACTATCAGTATAGACTGATTGTAGTAGGAGAGCCCACGATGCTGAATCGGGATTTACTCGAGCGTCGAAGAGACCTATTGGGTTGCGAAGCTTAGATGATGAAAAGAAAAAAATGTTATATAATGTATACCTTTCCATCGGTGGAGGGAGCGGCTATAGACTTTCAAAAATATTAAAAAAAAACTGTTGCATGGACATACTCGAGCGCGTCAGATATTGATATCATCTATGTTCTACATATTATTATTTGAAAAAATGTACGTACTGATTGTTCCCATGATGGGGGTGGTCGTACTTAAGGGTTGAAAATGAAAAATAAAAAACATTTTTCTCTATCGCGTCAGATTTTCTGAGGGGATGTTAAGTGAACCTAAAAAAAAAGCTCTTATATAATAATCTGTCGGTTCGGATGTGACGCAGACTCGCGGCCGTTTTTAAATTGTGAAAAAAAATTCGTCATTTTGAAATACACAAGCGCGTCAGATTAAGATATATATGGTTATATATTTTTTGCAATTCTTGAATTATTCCCTTCAGAATAAAAATAAAATAAGCCACCCTCGAGAATGTCGAGATGACGTTTTTTTTTACAACTTTGTAGCCCTCCTCCTTCTTAAGGTCACTTTCGAATTGTCAGATTAGTGGAATATACACGTTTCAGGGTGTAACTAACTCACTCTACCTTAATCTGACGCGCTCGAGAATTTCAGATGATCAATTTTTTTTACTCATCTGATCCTTCATCCTTGAAGGGCGGCCATATACATAGGGCTCATATATGGTGGAAGTACTTAACCGGGTACAAAGTATTCACCTGTATATTAATCTGCCGCGCTTTAGTAAATCCCGGAATCCCCGCTTGGGCTCCCCTAATTGGTTGGTTCTCAATAATATATGCGAATGATTCAGATGTACTCGGAAGAAATATTTTATGAAAGAATCCAAGGAAAATAAAAATACCAACGTTGTCAGAAAATAACTGAAATTGTTACACAATACAGCTAATGGGGATGGTGGAAGGCACAAGAGAACCGGACCAACTTATTGAAACGACAATGGAGGATTGATATATTCAGTTAGATATAAATGATAATGATAAATGATAATGATAATGATAACTTTATTCAAAAATAGGATACATCCTAATATACAACAAAGATAATAATGTTAAAACATCAATATACATATAAATACATTAATAAAAAATATCTGCCAATATTTGTTGATAAACACTTCATACAATAATTAAAAATACAGAAGATACACGTTGATTTTGGTATCACCTCAATGTTCTCTTAAATGATCTAATAAATTCCTTTTGAACAGAATGAGACTGGTAGAAGACTTTACACTTTCTGGTAGACTGTTATACTTGATAAATCCTTTAAAAATTAGTGTTTTAGTGTTAAACGTTTTTGTTTGATTATTTACATACAAATTATTTCCTATTCTAGTGTTATACTTGTGGATTTGATTATTAAAAATTACAAATTTATCAAAATATGAAGGTAGAAGGTTATGCAACATTTTGTAAATATATACCATCGTTAAATATGTAAGCCTGCTTTCTATAGATAACCATTCTAGAGTATTTAACATTAAAGATATTGGGGTACTCCTGTCACATCTCAAAATAATCCTCATTGCGCGATTCTGTAGTTTCTGAAGTGCTCTCATTTTGTTTAAATCAGTGATGTATAGAAGTGTGGGACAATATTCGAAATGTGGTTGTATAATTGTCTTATATACTGTTATTCGTGATTGCATAGTTAAGTGTTGGGACACTCTAGTAAAAAAATATAATTTCTTCAAAATTTTTTTCTGTATGTAATTAAAATGGTTATTCATTGATAAATGCTTGTCCAACATGAATCCTAAATATTTGAATTCCGTGATAACGTCAATTTTGTCATTTTCTATTTTAATTTCAATTTGAGTCAAATCTAATTCTCTGTACTTAAACGGTGTAGTAAGTATCATAGCCTTCGTTTTGTTAACATTCAGCTTTAATTTATTTGATTTTAAATACGTAGCAATACTATTCAAAACTTCATTCATTTTTTGAACAGCTTTAATTAGATCTTTATCACTAACCGATACTAGGCCGTCATCAGCAAAATAATGTTCATAATCACATTCATTACATTTGCTGATATCATTAATGTAGATCAGGAATAGCAATGGCCCCAAAATACTTCCCTGTGGAACACCATGGTCTACGCTTATTGCTGTTGAAACATACTCATTAATTTTGGTAACCTGCTTCCTTCCAGTAAGGTAATCACTGATCCAATCAAGTACTTTTCCTTTTATGCCATATTTTTTCAATTTTTTCAATAGAATTTCACGATTAATAGTTTCAAACGCACGTTTTAGATCCAGAAATACTGCTACGGTGTACATGCCTTTACTCATTTTATCTTTCCATTCAGTAACCGTAAGCTGAATTGCGGATTCGCATGAATGTCTGGATCTAAAACCAGATTGGTTTATGAAGAGTATGTTTTTTTTATTAAAATATTCCAACAGTTGATGATATACTACTGATTCTAACAATTTTTCAGCACAGGGTAAAGTGTTAATTGGACGGTATTCATCGGATTTTTTTGTGTTAATAACTTTTTCGATAGGCGTAACTGTACTGGTTTTCAAATCATCTGGAAAACTACCATTTTGCAACGAGGTATTGACAAAATGACACCATACATGTCCAATTACTTCAAAGCTACTCTTTATAATTTTGCTCGAAAGTACATCTACTTGTGATCCTTTGTTTGCTAAATTGGATACAATTACTTTCAATTCTTGGAGAGTAAGCATTTTGAAGTCACTGAAATCCTCTTCATCAACGTAGTCAATGTGACAGGTAAACCCAACATCTTCAATATCAGAAATAATGTCTATAATACTCTTTACAAAAAATAAATTAAAACAATTAGCCAGTTCTTGTTTTTCTCTAATAATAACTTTCTGATCATTCTGTTCAAATTGAATACCATGAGCAAAATAATTAGTGAACTGTTTTGGATTGATTAATTTTTTTAGAGTTTTCCACATTAAACGTGGGTTATGTTTGTTGCTGTCAATTTGATCAACATAAAATTGACCTTTCTTCACCTTAATAATATTTACGACAGCATTACGTTTATTTTTATAATTTTGCCAATTAACATCATTACCATTTCTTTTGAATAACTTGAAAGCAGAGTCTCTCTCTTTACTTAACCTTCTGATTTGACCATCATACCAGGGCAGATCTTCTTCGTAAAAAGTAATTGTTTTTAAAGGTGCAATTTCATTTAGGATGTTTTCACAATTTTCTTTAATATTATTATAAATTTGGTTTATATTTGTATTGCTGAGTAAAAAGTTACAATCTATCAAATTAAGATTAATGTTGTGTAAATCTCTTTCAGTCAAGTTCCTAACAGTTTTTGTTTGCTTGTTTCTGTAATTTACTCTTTCACTGTAAAAATATTTAACAGCTATTACAAGGTGGTCCGTGAGTTTAGGTTCATCCAAAACAGTTGCTACAGTGCTATCCCAATTAGTTAACACATAATCAATTAAGGTTTCACTGTTATTAGTAATTCTTGTAAAAGAAGTAACTTTTTGGGATATACCATATGCATTAAAAAGTTCTCCAATATTTTTTACATAAAATTCGTTAGATAAAAAATTCAAATTAAAATCGCCGACTAACACTGTGCGATGGTTTTTACAAAACATTTCTTCACAAATGTTCTCCAGATGATCCAAGAATGTAGCATGACTTGCACTTGGCGAGTGGTAAAGACTGCCTATTACCCACTTTATACCACCATATGTAATTGAGATAAACTTACACCAATAATTGTTTCTGTGAACAAATGTTCTATGGTGTACGAATTGGATTCCTCTTCGTATGTAAATAACAACACCTCCTGTGTGTCTAGAGTCTGAATCGCATCTAACAAGTGAATAATTACTAATTTCCAGTTCAAAGTCGTTGATATCAGGTGTTGTTCTGGATTCACTAAGCAGAATCACTGCAGGATTGTAACAGCAGATATCTGCTATTAGTTGAGTTTTATTTGCTAATAAACTTTCGATATTCAAATATATTATGTCTGAATTATATTCTAGTTGATTGGTGTTCTGGATTAGTTTTTTGACGAATTTTGTACATTCATTTTGCTGACAATTTTTGGAATACCATTTATATATTTTATACATTTTGAATCATCACCTGCAGTAATGAGAGAGTTCAGTTTCACTTTCAATTGTTTGTAGTAATTCCTCTGCTTGACTGTTTGATCAGAGTATACTCTAACTGATGGAACTTTATCATTGATTTTATTACGGTTCTTCAATACCTGTTTCACAGTTTCGTTTGAATCCAATTCTACTTTCAACGGACGGCTTTTTCCTCCCTCATACTTTCCCACTCTCATAACTTTGAAATTCGTAATGTTTCCATCTACATGTGAGAAGAGATTCTTAACTGTGTTCTTTTCTTCTTCAATTCTTTCATTTCTGTTGGTAATAGAGGATTCATTCACATTAAATATAATGACGTTATTTGCTCGTTTTCTTCTCTCTTCCATTTCATTTATAAATTCTTCCATTTCAATCCTCTCTCCATTATTTTTAATATTACTCAGTTCATCCTCCATGATTTTATTGTTTTGTTTTAGAGTATCAACTTCTTTCTTCAAATTTTTGACTTCATCCTTGATATCCTCCAGTTGTCTGAGCAGCAATGGAACTCTTTTGAATGCCTGACGACATTCAGGACAAAAGAAAATTAGGGATCTATTTTGTAACACAGCTGCCCGTACTTCAGAAGCTGCTAAATTTGTACAGTTATCAGATGCATGCATAACTACATGACAGCTATCACAACTTATAATTTTTTCTTTTTCATTTATTACATTTTTGCATTTTCCACATTTATCTGACATCTTTTATGTAGATAAAATTAGCACCAATAAGATTTTGTACGCCACTGGAACTCGATCCTTATCAGAGAAAGTTTTTGTAGAAAGATATGGAGTATCACAGGTTTTTTATATATGCATTTGCAATTGCAAATCCTCAATTTATCCTGCTGTATCAAGATATCAATTGCACCGATTCACACACTGATTTTGATTTTGTCACGGTAATACTTTTGCACGTATTCTGTAAAAAAGTCACTAATGTTCCTTGACCATTTCCACAGGAAAAACTTTTTCACTAAGAGGAACCAAAACAATCGTGTCTATCGTGTTAGTCGATTTAGAATATTTTATGGGAGATTGGGTATTTTGGTAAGGACTAGTACTGAAAACCTGTTCAAATTTGGACTGCTATAACTCTCGAACCCAAGAAATTAAATAATTTAAAATCTTGGGATCAAATTATGGTCCCTTGTTAGAGCTGGTTATTATTTTTCCATTGAAATTAATGATTATTTAATTGTACCCACTGACTTTGCAATTGATAGACTGGCACTCATGGATAATTTGGGACAAAATAGAATAGATTAGCTTCCACAACTTCTTTCAAAATGTACCCTCTTTCACTAATATAATCCCTGAGTATTGACTGAAAAAGTCAGGTGACAGCCACTCAATCAGATGTGTGATCAATGGTTGTACCATTCACTGTTTTTTTTTGTAGATGAAGGAATCAACGACGAGAGCTTCGATCTTCTTGACGAAGATACCATTAACACATTGCGTGCCAAGCCCTAATCGGAAGACTTGGCTATGGAGGAAAAAAATGTAGGTTTTGCGCTTGTGGCTACGTCTTTCAAATATGAAAGACGCTTTTTTCGATGATTTCTTTTTGTTGCAGGTCCTCAGTTTGAAAACTAAACATACCTACTTAGTTAGAGACAATGTCCAAACGTTGTCGAACAGTGGTGTGTTTAGAATTCTGTTTTGGGGGGGGGGGGCGAAGCATAAATCAAAAATTTTGCCAAGAATTGTGTTCGTGGTTCACCTCACAAAATAAAAAGAACGAAGCGAAACAATTGGAAATATTTGACAATTGTCAATTACCAAGATTGCCTACAAGAGATATTTGGATTTGTAGAGGAATTTGCGTATCAGTTTTGAGAACGGAAACGGATTTAGTTACCGAATTCCGAAACGTTAACGATAAGTATTTTCACATATATATATATATATATATATATATATATATATATATATATATATATATATATATATATATATATATATATATATATATATATATATATATATAAATATATATATATATATATATAATATATATATATATATATATATATATATATATATAAATATATATATATATATATATATATATATAATATATATATATATATATATATATATATATATATATATATATATATATATATATTAGTTCTTATTATTTTTTTGATAGGCAAAATTTGAGTTATACTAGAAGTTGCTAATTGGACTTGTTCTATCCAGAAATAACTGTTTTTCAATAGACGCAGCAACTTTTCGAGGTAGATTGAAAATCTGCCCTTCTACACTTATATAGATTCAAATATTGATTCTTATTTTTTCAGATTGTGGTAGGTTACAATACCCAGAAAACTACGGAACAAATATCGATCCAGCACAAAATAATGACGTTTAAACAGTAAATATCAACTTCTTTATGAATGTTGAGTAAAGTTAAACCATTCAAACATTCTTCTGCCATGGTTGACCTCAAATGGGTTTTCAGACGCCTGATAGTTGAAAAGCTTTTTTCCGCTGTTGCCGTTGATACTGGTAGAGTCGCAAATATCTGCAAAAAATCTTTATTGTGGGAAACAAACTCGTCCCGAAACAAAGTGCTTCTACACGATTCGTGGTTCATCGGCAGCCACGTGACATTATCACCGATTACCGATTACAAACGAACATGTTGAGATGAAAATACGACCAATAATATGCTTTGTCACTGGTCATCCGCCGCAAATGACTAGCTGTCCCAACCAACGGGTTTCTCATCAAATTATACAGTGCTAGTCAAAAGTCCCCTCCCCCCCTCGTATCTTTTGAACGGTTATACTTATAATAATGAAATTTGGAGGGTGGAAATAAACGGATGTAGGCTTCTCAACTTGTCATAACAGGTGACGCAATAGTAAAAAATGACGTCACAAGGCCACTGTGACCAATAATTTTAAATGGGACCCTATGGCAAGTGACAGCTCTTCTGAAAGGTATTGAAAATACCTATTCAGTCATACCAATTTTGTTTGGGTTTCGGCTGATTTTGATTGATAAATTGAATAAATACTAAAATTATAAGGTAAATGCACCAATAGTCGACAGTGTTCCAGTTGTCGACATACTGAATTTGAAATTGTGAAAATAGTGAACCTGTGGCTTAAATCGAAGTTCCCGCCATTCCTAATTTCGGTTAGAATCGTTAAAAACCGAACTATACGCTGCATTCGCAGCAATCGTATACTGGACGCGAGTATTCGTCATTTATGTTCGGTCGTGACCAGTGAATACGTGATTTTGGCGGTTTTTTAGCGACAAATACAAGCGGTGAGTATGTTTTGAAATAATATTTGTGATATGTTTTCGCTGATAATAATTTTATTCCACTGAAATAAGTTGATTCATAGTCTAATGTATCTTGTAAGTATAGTTGATTCATAGTTTTTCATAAAAAAAGAGACTCATTGTGGGTGTCGACTTCTGGCTTCTCTGTGTAATTATGTTCCGAAAGTCGACATAACTGTCGACTTTAGGAACTAAGATATGTATTTCATTGTCCAACTGCATGAGTTATAGTTTTTCAGGGTATTCAAATGCTCCGAAAACTGATGTTCTACGATGTTTAGTTCCAATGCCCGACAGAGGGTGTCGAGTACTGGAACAATGAGTGTCGAAAACCGGAACATTGAGTGTAAAGGAGCGCAATCGAAAGTTTTAATCACAGTAATCACACTACATGCAGAATCTTGAAATTTATTTCTTATTTTCAGGATATGGCGGCAAAAAAACTGAGAAACTACCCCGAAGCTAATATGTTAGCAGCTCGGTTAGCAGCATTAGAAGACGTAAGGAGGGGAATACCATACAAAACTGCAGCTCGCCAGCATAATGTTCCTAGAGTTACGCTGATGGACAAACATAAAGGAAAAGTTCCCGTTAGTTCCAAAATGGGGCCATCAAGTGTTTTCTCGCCAGAACAAGAGGCTGGCTTGATCGAATGGGTAAAATGTATGGCCAAAGCAGGTTTTCCGGTGAGCAAAGAGACATTCCTTAATAGTGCCGGAAAACTAGCTAAGGAATTAAACCTCAAATTCGGAAAAAATTCAACTCCAGGAAGAAAATGGATCAATCTCTTTTTGACAAGGCATTCTGAACTAAGCCTTCGTGTCAGTCAAAACCTCACCACTATGAGAAGAAATGTGACTCAAGAAAATATTAATGGTTGGTTCGCGGAAGTACAAGATTATATGAAGACTTTTTCCTTGGACAATATTCTGTTGGATCCATCTCGTGTGTTCAACTCCGATGAAACGGCGTTTTTTCTGAACCCCAAACCGGGAAAGGTATTGGTGGAGAAGGGAAGTAAGACGGTATACACTGTAGCAGGAAATGACGAAAAACTGAACCTGACTGTACTTTTAACAGCAAATGCTAAAGGAGATATAGCACCTCCTATGGTTGTGTTCAGATATAGCAGAATTCCCCAGATGATAGCAGAGTCAGTTCCTCCCCAATGGGCCATAGGGAAGAGCGAGAATGGGTGGATGACCCATGAACTGTTTTATGAGTACATGGCAAATATTTTTTTACCGTGGCTGAAGGACCATGAAATTCAACTTCCCGTAATTTTTTTCATGGATGAACACACATCACATATATCTCTACCACTAAGCCAGTTTTGCAAAGAGCAAGGTATAGAACTTGTGGCTCTCTATCCGAATGCAACGCACATTTTGCAACCGATGGATGTTGCAGTTTTCCATTGTTTGAAAACGGTGTGGCGCCAAAAAGTGCAGGAATGGAGAATGGAAAATAATGGAAGTCAGCTGCGGAAGCACGATTTTGCACCATTATTGGAACAGACTCTGAAGAGCATATCACCCACAACAATAGAAAATGGTTTCAGAAAGTGTGGGCTGGTACCTTTTGACCCGAATGCAATTAAAGTCAACAGAGAAAATGAGGATCAAAGACCAAAGGATGAAAGTAGCAGGGATTGTCAAAAGTTTTGCACTACACTGGAATCCTATATAGGAAATGAGAAATTGAGACAATTTTCTGAAAGTGGTGGTGAGTGGAGTGGAAATCCAGAAGACCTGTCTTTATTTAATCTCTGGAATAAAGTAAGAAAAGAAGCCAAAAATGAAGTGAAAGCTATTGTTGAGGTTATAGAAGAACACGATAAACCAATCTCGTCTCAGGAAAATCTAGCTATGACACAGCTAACTCCCCCTGCTTCATCGATGAATGATCGAGAAGTGAATGATGAAGCCCCAGAGCAAACAGAACAAAGTGAATTGGAAAACAGTGAACCAAACACGTCTCATGGAAATACCACTATAGATCAAGTAGAGCTTGTTCCGGACAATAAACCGTCAGGAGAACCTATACCTTCCACGTCTTCATTGAATTTGAAGGACCACATGAGTCCTCTAAAGAAAATGTCATCAGATAAAATACCGGACTTTACGCTTCCATCCCCCTTCAAGAGAGCCCTGTTATGGCCCGAACCAAAAAACAGCCCCAAAGCAAAACGTAGGAAAGAAAAGTTGCCAGCTGTAGTAACTTCTCCACAAATGATAGAATATTACAAGAAAAAAGAACAAGAGAAGGCTGAAGCGCAAAGACAGAAGGAAGAAAGGAAACAGTTGAGAGAAATGAAAAGGAAAACATTGGAAGATAAAAAACAGGAGCGATTAAGGAAGAAGAAAAAAGTAATTGAAGAAGACATATCCTCTGAAACAGATTCAGATGGCAGAGTTTCACTGCTCGATTCAGATAGATCCGAATGGGATGAGATTAGTGATGAAGAAGACGAGGAAGTAATGGAAGTGAAAACATTAACAGAAGTGAAGGAAGGTGATTTTATAATGGTTGAGTATAAAGGAGGAAAGAGAATGGCTACCAACTTCATATATCTATGTGTCATTCAAAAAATTATTTCTGAAGAAGAGATTGAAATAATGGGTCTACGAAGTACTGAATCCACAAAAAAACAGTTCGTTGTTCAGGAGAATGATCTGTCAATCATCAATTTAAAAC
Source organism: Zygogramma bicolorata (assembly GCA_032362365.1). Taxonomy (NCBI): domain Eukaryota; kingdom Metazoa; phylum Arthropoda; class Insecta; order Coleoptera; family Chrysomelidae; genus Zygogramma; species Zygogramma bicolorata. The sequence continues at coordinate 15,013 of JAVJAQ010004345.1, read as the reverse complement.
AAATAATTGGAAAGGTTAGACAGCCCGAAGTTGTGGTTACTGGTGAAAGATTGAGTTATCAGTTCCCACAATCTCTTCAAGTGAAAGAGATGTGATTTGCCCCTCAAATTATTTCATTATTTTTGTCAGATTTTCAAGTTGAAAGACATTGTTACATTTTTTAATTTCCAAACAATTTTCTGATTTTGTTTCTGTTCTATAATTCCCAAATAAAACGATTTTAATATTCAATGCATTTTTATTTTTGGTTCTTTTTAAGAATGTCGACTATTGGATCAAATATGTGACGACCAATGGAACAACCGAATTTTGGAATGTCGACGTTTGGGTCAATCTTTAGACGCGAAAAAGTTTTTTTTTCTCAATAGTATAACACATTTTTGTATTTTTGGACCATCATATGATTACCATTGATTCTCATCTTATTACAACCACTTTTAGATTTATCAATATCTACATTTTGGCGCAGCAAAAGAAATTGCAATTTTTCCTCTCCCTTAAAGTGTCGACTACTGGTGCTGTTACCTTAGTTTCGCATTTAATTAATAAAGATTTTAAAGTATGCCTCTGGTTAATTGCCAAAAAGGTTGACGTTTTTTAATTCTCTACTTGTCAAAAGTGTTTATACCTTGAAAATTTACTTCAGCTATTGTTTAACGAGACGTTTAAGTGTTTACATAGGCAAAATGGTACGTACTGTAGCCGACAAAGTAGCAGCTATCTTAATAATTGGTGAATGTAGAAACAATTTCCATGCAGCGGAACGACTGTATTGGAGTGACACAAATCCTCACATCTTTCGTGAAAAACATACTCAATTTCCAGAAAAAGTAAATGTTTGGGCAGGTATTTTGGGAAACCATATAGTTGGGCCTCTTTTTCTCAATGCTAACTTAACCGGTGAATTGTATCTGGAGATGTTACAAAATGATATTGAGTCGTTAATTCTTGAAATTCTAGAAGATAATCCAGATGAATTCGACAACTTGGAAATAACGTTTCAACAAAATGGTGCTCCTGCAGACTATTACGGTGCAGTAAGACGTTACCTAGATGAAGAATATCGTGGTAGATGGATTGGACGACGAGGTTCGATAGAATGGCCAGCTCGGTCACCGGACCTTACACATTTTGAACACTTATTATAAGAACTGGTTCTTAAATCTTTATTAATTAAATGCGAAACTATAATTTTAGTATTTATTCAATTTATCAATCAAAATCAGCCGAAACCCAAACAAAATTGGTATAACTGAATAGGTATTTTCAATACCTTTCAAACGAGCTGTCACTTGCCATAGGGTCCCATTTAAAATTATTGGTCACAGTGGCCTTGTGACGTCATTTATGACTATTGCGTCACCTGTTATGACAAGTTGAGAAGCCTACATCCGTTTATTTTCACCCTCCAAATTTCATTATTATAAGTATAACCGTTCAAAAGATACGAGGGGGGGAGTGGACTTTTGACTAGCACTGTATATTCATACATACATATACAAACGTGTAGGAAGAAAAAATGATCATATATTAATTTATTATCAGTAGATTTCATTAAGCATCAATTCAGAGTGGATGGATTTTCGAGCGACACGAGCTGTTTGGGGGGGGGGGCTCTAGCCCACCCTTTGAACACGCCACTGTTGTCGAACCTTGACTCAGAAGGAGTTGGAAGAAATAGCAGCTGAAATAAATATTCATAATGATAGTGACTTTGATTCTTTAAGAGATCCGGATTTTCTTCTGGACACCGCATCTCCACAATTCAGATTCGATCCATCTGATGAAGAGATGGATTTTCGAGCGACACGAGCTGTTTGGGGGGGGGGGGCTCTAGCCCACCCTTTGAACACGCCACTGTTGTCGAACCTTGACTCAGAAGGAGTTGGAAGAAATAGCAGCTGAAATAAATATTCATAATGATAGTGACTTTGATTCTTTAAGAGATCCGGATTTTCTTCTGGACACCGCATCTCCACAATTCAGATTCGATCCATCTGATGAAGAGAATGATGAGGAATCATCGGACATTGAAGATGCCCTACAAGATTTGGCCATGGAAGAGGCTCAGGATAAAGATAATGACCAATTTGAAGAAGATAACGGGCTGCCATCATCTTCCTGTGATTGGAGCGAATATGTGGGACGCCATAAGTTTACTGGTCTCAGTGGACCGCAACAAAAACTATCTCCTGAAATAACTCCGCTTGAAACATTCCTTCTGCTCGTAGATGATGAAGTCATAAACTTTATTGTTACTGAAACTAACAGATTTGCAGCACAAACTATAGCATCGAAGGTAGTGAAGAAATATTCCCGCATGAAAAAATGGGCATCTACCAATCCAGAAGAAATCAAAAAGTTTTTAGGATTGACAATGTGGATGGGATTGGTTCGAATGGGTGCACTACCAGATTATTGGGCGACTAAGGGAATTTATCGTCAAGATATTCCTAAAAATACAGATATCAGTTGCTACTAACTCTAACTCTAACGACAACGAAACAATTGAAAACGGTGACCGTTTAGGAAAAATTCGACCTCTAGCTGATATTCTACAGAATAAATTTCAGTCGCTATTTCAACCTGATGAAGATATCGTTATAGATGAAACTTTGGTACCATGGAGAGGCCGCCTGATATTCAGGCAGTATATTCCGAAGAAGGTTCATAAGTATGGAATCAAGCTGTTCAAACTTTGTTGATGGTTACACATGGGCACTTGAAGTCTATGCTGGGAAATCAGCGAGTGGGTAACGTGAAATTGGATTAGCACCAAACGTTTGTTTGAGATTATGCCAGAAACTGCTCTATTGGGAATTCAACATAAGGAGTACTCCCTCTGGTGTCAAATTTTGAAACTATTTATAAGTACATTGAAATCGTTTTTTACGTTTAAATTCCTATGATTCTGTGCATTCTGGTCGTTGTTTTTGTATATTTTTGTGATTATTATTATATGATACGTAATAAAAATCTTGTACATGTATATGGTGGATATTCAGGATATTCTGTTTCTGTTGACTGTTACTAGTTTTTAGATGTAAAATGAGTGCTTCAAGTTCAAACCATTATTGTTGTGTACCTCATTGTGACTCTTGGGCAAAACGGCAAAGTAGTACTGGAATAAGTTTTCATCTTTTTCCGCGGGAAAATGAAAGAAACGTTATAGTGCAGACTAGTCTAGGATTGAGATAGTCTATAGACAGACGGCGGGCCTGGATATATCTCCAGAAAATAGGAAAACCGGTGTCTAACTTCATGAAAGTTTGTTCTCGTCATTTTACCAAGGAAGACTATTTGCCATTCACGTAATCCATGTATTCTAGCATACTCAACCATATTCCAGGCATTATTTCTTACAAAGAAATAATCTGAAACATATATTATCAATTAAGGCATTTTTCATTACTTTTGACTCACATCAAATCCAATATGAAAAAGAAGTAGGTTATTAGCTAGTGATCCAAGAGAATGACAAATTTAGTGTTCCTGGAAATGAAAGAAAACAATTGTGATTATTGTGAATCATTCCAGCCCACAAAATAAATGTTTTTTGCAAGGTGAATAATACATACAAGATTCCTTCAAAATGAGTATTAACAAATGATGCTGTTGTACGACCTGGAGAAATCACTTCACTTGAGTCTTGAAATGAAAAATAGTGCACGAAAAAACTGAAAACTAAAACAAAATGAAAATATCCAAAGATAAACCGTAAAAACCCAAAGACAACAATGATAACAATGTACTCGAGAGTGGTTCGAATTTTTGCCACTTTGGCGCTGGCATCTAATCTTGAATTGCCAATCAAAGAAGGACACTATACGTTGATAATTTCTATACAAGTTATGAGTTGGCCAAAACAATGCTCGAGAAGTTAACACATGTTGTTGGAACCGTAAGAGCTAACAAAAAAAAAATATGCCAAAAGAAGTTCTTCAGGCAAAACTAAAAAGAACGGAGATAGTATCTCGCGAAGATGAAAACGGAATTGTTATTTTGAAATGGAGAGACACGCGAGATGTGAGGTAGCTCTCTACAAAGCATGCTCCAATTATGGTACCAACCAATAGAATTGCTGAAAACGATCTGCCTATAGCTGGTACCTCCAGAACCCCTGACGTTCAACCTTCTACTAGTGGAAGAGATTGCCCTTCACCAACCGAGAGACAGGAATCTGAGGACTCCCAAGATAGCGACAATAGACCATTGGTTACACCTAGCAAAAGGAAATGTCTAAGAGCAAAGGAAAAGCGAATGGCAATTTTAGCTTACAACAAAGGCAAATCTGGTATTGATTTGTCTGACCAGATGGCCTCTTACGCCACTAGTCTCCGAAAGGGTGTAAAATGGTATAGGAAGTTAGGAATGGAATTGCTTCTGGGAGTAGCAGTTGTAAATGCATGGGTCCTATACAAACGGGCCACTAAGAAGAAAATTCAAATCCGTGCATTCAGGGATATTTTGGCAGCAGACCTACTTGGTCATGAGCAACAGTCAGAAGTGCCAAGGGTACCTACATCTACAACTACATATCACCATCTAGTTGTGAGAATTGGTGAAAACGAAAAAAGAATCCTACAATGCTCAAGAATATATCCAGTAAAATAATTTTTTCAATGTAGAGTTTGGAAAACATTTTGAATAAATCAACAGAAGGAAGATTAATTCTAATGGGTAAAAATAAATTAGGTAATGACCAAAGACAAAAAATGTCAAAAATCGTCATTAATGAATTGTTGAGTTCCAACAAAAATGTTCTAGAGTAAGTGAGAAATTCAAAATTTTAGTATGTATTTGAAATTTGTTTTGAACTATTCTAGGATTTCAAGAGTAAACTTCTTGAAAGCAGATGAAGAAATAATAAATTTGTTTCCTAGAGAGAAAATTGAAACCTACTATGTCCCGTTCAGCTCTGGGAAATTCGGCTTGAGACAACCAGCTAGGGGAAAACTATGGTCTAGATATTTGAACGTAAAAGCAGCTGTGAGGGTTGCTAACCAACAAAAATTAGCCGTTGATTCTAAAGGAAGCGATCATGATGAAATGGAAATTACTACTGAAGTGAAAAACCAAATTACATTTCTGAACTCTGCAGTAGAGCCTTTTCCTAAAATTCACAATGCATGGGTAAATACTCATTCCCAGAGGAAATTAATATATGTTTGAGCTAGCACTGAAAAAATATTTGAAGAATTCCCTTGCTCGAAACAGCAAATGGGGATAGATCTGGTAGGTTTAAATCAATTCTTGTTTCATACATACATACTTAATTTACCAACAAATTTCAGAAATGGATTTTTTTTCATAGTTGAGAAAATTGCTATTGTTTATGGTAACCTATAATCATCACCCTTATGAAAATACCAACCAAGCAAAGTAGGTTGGCATCTTCAGAAGGTGATTCACCTTATTCTCTTCATGAGATGACTATTTCTTTGATTTTGCATCAGACTTAGGTGATTTCATCTTGGTGTTCAAACAGATTTCCATTGTTGAACTCCATCGAAATCTAAAAAAATCATGAAACTATATAGTGTTGATGAATGTAATATGAAAAGGTCAATCAAATTGAAAGTTGAAAATGGTAGTATTGAAAAAAAAAATGAAATGAATGAGGACAGAATGAATTTGAATGAGAAAAAAATTACAAAGATATCTCAACTAATGAAAATACAAAAAAAAAAAAAATAATTGTCTTCATTGTCTGATGATGATTTCAGATATAAGTAATCGAAAAGTGAGTCCTCTTCATGTGATCATCTGAAGACTAATGGCAGAAATCAAAGGAATGAGTTTGAGGTTAATATTTGACCTAATTATATATATTTTACTTGAGGTGTTGTTTTCTGAAAGAGGTCAGACGGGTTCAGTATTTTCGAGAGTTGAATTTAGACCTTTTTTTATCATATTTTGATAATGAACGTTTCAACAAACTACATTTTTTACCTGATATAGTGAGAAAAAAAAATATTATTATGGAATTTTATACAAGTGTTGGAGAGACAGGCTTTTGACTTTATATGCCGATAAGTAAGTTGATAATGAATTTAATATTCTTAATAAGAACCCAGATTAGATCTTTTTTGAAATAAAGTATTGATTTTGTGTCAACAACACATTTGCTTGTCTCCTAAACTCCAGATACAAAGTTATAAATTTGATAGTACAGTTGTTGTATTGTAACAGATGTCTGAGAGACCAACACAGTAAGTGAATTATCAGGTTTCATTTGTAGTTTTTTGCAATTTTGAGAACTGTAGTTTACGCCTTCTCCAATTGCATACATATTCAATACAAATCAGCAGTACAATTTTTAAGAAAGATATATGAGGATTAGAGAAAGAGAAGGTTCAATAGCACTTTTTAATCTCAGCCCTGTAGTAATTGTTTCATAATGAATATATAAAGACAAAATTGGACCAGTTCAAAGTTCCATTACAGCCGTTTGGTGTGGCCATTGGACCTCTAAATAATATTGAACACTTTTATATTTTTGTGTTACAACATAAATACACATGTGACTCTGCCATTAGATGCTTGGAATTATTATTCAAAGCAATCCATGCTTTGAATTTAGAATATACAGCAGAGTCTAAACACATCTGGTATTTCATTGCAGAAATGGTCCTCAAAATGCCAGTAACAGGAAAACAGAGTAGCACAGCCAGTGTCATTACGGACATCAAATTCCACTTGGCTAATGATGCGGAAAACACAAAGTAAAAGTCTTTACTTATAATCTAAAATTCTCATGTTTTTTGTTTCAGTTAAATCTGTTTCAATAAGTAAGAAAAGAAATGCCTACTTGTAGTGAGACTATAAGAATTTTTTCTGTCATCTCAGGACGTTGCATAATTATAATGAGAATTCATTTTATAAAAGCTGCGAAAAAATTGTTATCGCAACTTCCCTTCATCAAATTCATTCAAAAAACATTTGCAATTAGTGCATAGTACAGTAGAGTGTTCTTTGGAATGCGACAGGACCGAAAATTCTGATGCTCATTCATATAATCCTCAAGTTACAGATGTATATATACACCCCAATATTGAAAAATGTGAAAATCCAAAGAGGCACAAAAAGTTGTAGAAAACATTATCAGAGATTTGAAAGATTTTTCTGAATCACTTGAATCTGACCTTTATTCTTTCACTTGTAAACTGTATGCTGATAATACTTAATAGAAAACAAGTGCAAATTGTTACCAGAGGTGTTCAAGATTTGTTTAAAAAGTCATTGACTGTTATAGATGAAATTATTTGATGAATATAATATTCTGGAATCTGACAAATCCTACATTCATGCCCATTTCTCAGAATTGAAGGAATCATTCACTAACTTGGATACTGAATATAAAAGACTTAAATATCTTGTCAAATCTAATTTATATATCGAACCAATTTGTTTGTGATTGATATTTTGTTCATTTTACAGTTTAAAATAAATGAGTACTTGAAACCTAGAAATGGAAGTGAAGTTCATTATTCAGTTAGTTCTTGTTATGATTATTTGTATTACCGAACGCACCCCAAAACAACAAGTTGGCAACAGTGTCGACTGCCACATAAGGTGACACATGACAGTCGGTAAGAGAATGACAATGTACTCGTCAAGTTTGTTTAAATAAAAGTAATTTCAAATCAGTCAAGCCTTTCATGTATAATAAATACATAACATAATTTTGGCGACGATGGTCTAGTCGTTCCTGCGTGCTCGAGTCAAAGTCGTAAGTCGTTGTAAAGTCCAAGTCTGATCTGGGACATAACCTTTTGTCTCACTACGTGAAAGAATCAAGTCAAAATGGCGTTAATCGGGACAATAGAAATGTTCAACCCCCGTGAGTCTGATGTGATGTCCTACATCGAACGCCTTGAGCAACTGTTTATTTGCAATGAAGTCGAGGAGGAAAAAAAAGTGTCACTTTTTTTAACCTTAATTGGAGGCGAAGCATATCGTATTTTGAAAAACGTCCTAGCTCCAGATGCATTAAGCTCAAAGTCGTATGCGGACCTAAAAAAGGCACTTACTGATCACTACTGCCCGAAACGTTTGGTCATAGCGGAAAGGTACAATTTTTACATTGCAAATCAGGAAAGTTCTGAAGATGTGAAGGCCTATTCTGAAAAGCTGAAGAGTCTAGCTGAGCACTGCCAATTTGGTGCTTTTTTGAATGAAGCGCTTCGTGACAAGTTCGTCTGTGGATTGCGATCTGAGACTATAAAAAGAAGACTGTTAACAGAAGATAACTTAACGTATGAAAAAGCTTATCAGACAGCAGTCGCCACGGAGTTAGCAGAAGGTAGAGCTAAGGTAATGATTTCAGAAGGAGGCACCATTCACAAGATACAAAAGTCGAAACTAGGTTCAAGTCAGAGTTTCTCAAAAACGATGTCAGATCAAAGTAGGAAGATCTCAGTTCAAGGTAAGCCGTTCAATAAGTTGCCGAGGTGCAAACGTTGTCTTCGAACACACTATGATGGCAAAAAATGTCCTGCTATCAGTTGGAAGTGTTTTGCTTGCAATGAAATTGGTCATACAGCCAAGTCAACCTATTGCAAAAACAGAGTTCACAACATTGAAGGTGAAGCCATCAGTGAAGAGCAGGCGTCTGATGATGATCCATTAGAATTAGGTCTTTTGGAAATTTTAGAAATTAGAGATTCAGGGTCAGAAAATAAGGGTTTGAAAGTCATCCTACTTATAGAAGGTAAAAATATTGTTATGGAAGTAGACTCTGGTGCATGTAAGTCAGTCATGCATGTAGAAGATTATCATAAAATGTTTAGTCATTGTAATCTAGAATCAGTCAGTTTCAAGTTAAGAGCTGTAACAGGTGAAGAAGTTTTTATTGTTGGTCAAATGTCAGTCAATGTAAAGTATCAGTCTAAAAATTATGTCCTACCTCTTATAATCTTGCAGAGTAAAACTAAATTCGTACCATTGGTTGAGTGTTCTTAACCCAGAATGGAAACATGTTATATTTGATACTGTCAAATTGAAATCTAATAAAAATGATGTAAATGTTTTGGAACAGTCATATCAGGTTGAAAGTCCGTCAAAAGTCAAAGAAAGTTCAAGTCTGGTCGAAGGCGAAATAAAAAAATTAGTCTTGGAAGTCAAAAGTAAGTTCTCACTAGTTTTCAAAGAAGAAATAAATAGTTTCATTAAAGATTTCAAAGTGGAAATCAATCTTAAGGACAAAAGTCAACCTATTTTTCACAGAGCATATGAAATGCCATATAGTCTGAAACCATTGGTAGAAGATGAACTTTCAAAAATGGTAAAGATGGGAATTTTGAGTAAAGTAAGTCATAGTCAGTGGGCCAGTCCCATTATTGTAGTTCCTAAAAAAAATTCAGGCAGCATTAGAATCTGTGTGGATTTCAAAAAAACTCTAAACAAAGTTATCGATACTGATCATTGTGTCTTGCCAATGCCTGAAGATATTTTTTCATGTTTAAGTGGTTGCTGTTATTTCACAGTCTTGGATCTTAAAGGCGCTTATCAGCAGATCCAAATAGGTGAACAATCGAAAGATCTTTTTACTATTAATACTCATCTAGGCTTGTTTAGGTACAATCGTTTGACATATGGTATTAGCTCTGCGCCAGGGATTTTTCAATCAGTCATGGAAACAATTCTTTCAGGTGTACCAAATGCAAAATGTTATTTGGATGACATCTTGGTGTATGGAGCTACCCTACATGAATGCCATCTTAATGTCATTAACACCCTAGCTCGTCTACAAGAATTTAATGTAAAATTAAATGAGGATAAATGCAAATTTTATAGAGAACAAGTGGAGTTCCTTGGGCATATTATCGATGGTCAGGGTGTTCATCCCACCAATAAAAAAATTGAATGCATAGAAAACGCTCCTTCCCCACAAAACATTACCCAACTCAAATCATACTTAGCCCTCTTAAATTATTATGGTAAATTTATTGATATGATATCTGTAAAATTGAATCCACTCTACGATTTGTGTAAATCAAATGCTCCGTTTGAGTGGTCTGAAGAATGTGAAAGAGTATTTCAACTCAGCAAGAAGTGGCTGACTTCAGACAAGATTCTCACTCATTATAACCCGAAATTGCCAATAATTATAGCATGTGACTCAAGTGGATACGGTGTTGGTGCTGTAATGAGTCATGTTATAGATGGTGTAGAAAAACCAATAATGTTTGCTTCTAGTACGTTAACTCGTACAGAACAAAATTATTCAAATATTGAGAGGGAGGCATTAGCACTAATTTTTGGTTTAAAAAAATTCCACAAATATATTTATGGTCGGAAATTTACCCTGCGTACAGATCATCTACCATTGCAGTTTATTTTTAATAAAAACAAAGGTATCCCTGCAACGGCTGCAGCTCGCATAACTCGTTGGGCTGTAACACTATCTGCATATGATTATGAGATAGAATATAAAAAAGGAAGTCTTTTAGCTAATGCTGATGGTCTTTCTAGACTACCAATACACTCTACAACCGAAATTGCCGATTCAATATATTCTTTCAGTTTAGTTGAAAATGTACCACTGAGTGCTGATGATATAGCAAAAGCATCTGAAAGAGATTTAATCGTAACCAAAGCTATAGATTTAACTATTCGCGGCTGGCCAAGCCATATTTCAGAAGACAAACTCAAACATTACTTTCAGAAAAGGTATGAACTATCTGTACAAAATAATTGTTTGTTAGTTGGTAGTAAAGTGGTAATCCCAAAATCCTTGCAGTCAGAAGTTCTCAAAATGTTTCACGAGCAGCATCTAGGTATTGTTCGGACAAAAATGTTATTGAGATCATATTGCTGGTGGCCTGGATTAAATGATGATGTTGAACAGTTCATTGGCTCTTGTGATATCTGTCAAGCATGTCAAAATTTCTCTAATAAAAGTTCTCTCTTACCTTGGCCAAATGCACCTAACAATTTTTAATTGTCGTAGACAGCAAAACAAAATGGATTGATGTTCGTCTTATGGAAAATGGCACCATCGCCAAAGAAACAATTCTAAAATTGAAAGAAGTATTTTCTATCTTTGGACTGCCTGTTGAAATTGTTTCTGATAACGAACCCCCATTTAATTCATCAGAATTTAACTCGTTTTGTCAGGCAAATGGTATCAAACCAATTAAGTCACCGCCCTACCATCCGCAAGCAAACGGCTCCGCTGAGAGAGGAGTTCAAACAGTGAAAAAAGGTTTGGAAAAGTCATTATTTTCTGATAAGGGAAAAGAAATAAATAAAAACTTAATAAAAAAGTAGATTAGCCAATTTCTTATTTACTTATAGAAATACACCATCAACGGTAACGAGTCTATCACCTGCGGAACATCTATTCAAAATAAAACCTAGGACCAGATTTGATCTTTTGAAACCATGTCATTCAAGTACTCAAAATGCTCAAATTGATGATCAGCAATTAAGAAAAACTGTTTTGTACCATCTCAATGATCCAGTCTACATTAAAAACACTCAATCAAAATTATGGGTAAAAGGCAAAATTGTAAAAATTTTAAGCCATGCAACCTACTTAGTCCAAACCGATAGCGAAGTAAAATTTGTACATGCTAACGATATTCGTTATAGACCATATAGTGAAATGTCTAATGTAGGAATTCCAGTTCCTGAACGTGAAAATAAGTATGAACAGCCCAGTGAACCACCATGTCAAAATGTAGAAATAGAAAAAGTTGTTACTCCTAAAACTCCTGATCCTAATGAAATATCTGTAACTTCAGAAGCTGTGGAAACACCTAATAATCAAAATTCAGGTTTGTCTTCACCATTACAGAATGCATCCAGAGCTCCTGTCGTAACGCGTACTGGTAGAGTTGTAAAACCTCCAAGTAAGCTAAATCTTTAAAATTAATTAGGGAAAGAAATGTTATGATTATTTGTATTACCGAACGCACCCCAAAACAACAAGTTGGCAACAGTGTCGACTGCCACATGAGGTGACACATGACAGTCGGTAAGAGAATGACAATGTACTCGTCAAGTTTGTTTAAATAAAAGTAATTTCAAATCAGTCTAGCCTTTCATGTATAATAAATACATAACAAAAAGAAAATGGAAAAGAATCATTTTGTTGAGGAGGAAGATGATCTGCAGCCTCTTTATAATGTTTCTAGTTTGTCAAATTTTGAAAATGTTAACTTCGTAAAGCCAATATCTGTACCTGTTTTGCTAGATAAAGTTTCAACTTACATGGAGTTAGATACTGGTGCTGGAATTAGCTGTGTACCATTGAAATTTTACCAAGAAAAGTTAGGACATTTACGATTAGATAGCACAAATGTACGCTTAAAAACTTACTCAGGGGAAATTGTTGTTCCGGAGGGTAAAGTTTCACTTTTTGTTACTATCCAGAATGTCAAGAAACTTTGTGATTTAACAGTTGTTAAAAAGGCTACAAAAATTTTGTTAGGTCGGGATGTTATGAAAAAATTTAATTTGTCACTGAATGGTAACTCAGATATTGTGATAAATGACGTTGTGATACATGGTTCATCATTATTGGAAAAAGTAGAGGGCCAGTCAGCTCAACTTTCAGATCTGTTGTTGTAATACTCAAAACTGTTTGAAAATAAATTAGGAACTTATGTAGGGGAAAAAGTTAGGTTAGAAGTTCAGGAAAATATTCGACCAATTTTCCACAAGCCCCATCCTATACCATTTACTTTTCGGGACAAAGTTGAAGCAGAAGTCAAAAGATTAGAGTCTGATGGAGCTATAGAAAAAATTGATAACTCTAGTTGGGGAACTCCATTAGTGGTTGTGATGAAACCTAATGGTAAAGATATCAGAGTATGTGCAAATTACAAAATCACCGTCAATACATTTTTGAAAGATTTTAATCACCCACTCCCACGAATTGAGGATATTTTTTTTGCGCTACAGGGTGGTCAAAAGTTTACAAAGCTTGATTTTAAAAATGCGTATAATCAACTTGTTTTAGATGACCAAACAAGTGAATTACTGGCCTGGAGCACACCTTGGGGTATTTATAAAATTAAAAGACTTCCATATGGTACAAAGCCTGCATGTTCCATTTTTCAAAATATAGTTGAAAAGGTTTTACAGGGTTGTGTAGGGACAGTCAATTTTCTAGATGACGTGGTTGTCACAGGTAAGGATGAATCAGAGCATTTGCAGAATTTAGAAGAAGTCTTGAGGAGGTTAGACAGGGCCGGATTCAAGTTGAATGCTAAAAAGTGTGAATTTTTCAAAGAGAATATTTTTTATTTAGGTCATAAAATTTCAAAATTTGGGTTGGAAAAGGACCAAGAAAAAGTCAGAGCTATTGTTAGCTCACCTAAACCTAAAAATATAACTGAAGTTCGAGCTTGGTGTGGAATGATTAATTATTACTCACGATTCTGTAAGAATCTTCAAGAGAAGCTCAAACCTTTGTATGATTTAGTGGGTAAAGGTAAAGAATTCAAATGGACGCAAAAATGTGAGGATGCTTTTAATTTTGCAAAGCAGGAATTAGCTTCAAATCGGATTTTGGTTCATTATGATCCAAGTAAGCCAATTCGTTTACAGTGTGATGCGAGTGAGTATGGATTGGGCGCTGTGTTATTGCACGAAATGTCTGATGGTTCAGAAAGGCCAATTTGTTACGTTTCTCGTGTTTTAACAAAAGCTGAGAAAAACTATTCAATGATTATGAAGGAGGCATTAGCTGTTTACTGGTCAGTTAATAAATTATATCAATATTTAGCTGGACAAAAATTTGAAATCTTAAGCGATCATAAGCCTTTACAAGCCTTGTTCGGGGAATATAAAAGCTTACCAAAAATGGCATCTGGCCGTGTTCAGAGATGGTCATTATTTCTAGCTAGTTTTGATTATACTTTCCGTTTTATTAAAGGGACTGATAATGTGAAAGCAGATGCTTTGTCGCGTTTGCCATTGCCTGATTCTGAGTGTGAGAACAGCGAGCCTGAAGAAGACTACTTGAATATGGTGGAAAGTTTATTGCTAATTGATTCCATAAAAATCCGATCAGAAACGAGAAAAGATGCGCTGTTGGGTGTAGTTTTTAATTATATTAGGTACGGTTTTCCTAATAAAGTTGAAAATGACCTTTTAAAACCTTTTTTTGTAAGGAAAAATGAATTATCAGTAGACCAAGGCATTATAATGTGGGGCTACAGAGCAGTAATTCCTGTCAGTCTTCGAGCGCAACTACTTAATGAACTGCATAGTAATCATGAGGGAATGTCAAAAATGAAAGCTAATGCTCGTTCATATTTTTGGTGGCCTTCTTTGGACTCTGATATTGAACAAAAAGTTAATAATTGTAAGATCTGTTGTCAAGTTCGTCCAGATCCACCTAAAGCGAGACTTATTAAGAATCCTGGGTCAAATTATTTTTATGAGAAAATCCATTCTGATTTCTTGGGACCTATTCGAGGTAAACATTTTTTAGTTATTGTTGATACTTACTCGAAATGGCCTGAAGTTTTTATAATGGATAATACAGACTCTGAGTCAACTATTTCCCGATTTAGAGAATGTTTTTCACGATATGGAGTACCAAAAATTGTTGAAACAGATAATGGACCGCAATATACATCAGAAAATTTTTGTAATTTCCTATCGCGAAACGGTGTGAGATTTGTTTCCTCACCGCCTGCTCATCCAGCAACTAATGGGTTCGCGGAAAATTCGGTTAAATCTGTAAAAAATGGATTAAAAAAAGCATTATTAGATCCTAAAAATCAGAATTGTTCATTAGAAACCTTATTGTATCGTTACCTTTTCTCATACAGAAATTCTATCCACGCAACCACGGGAATGACACCAACAAGTATGATTTTAAAAAATAAAATTCGTACAAGATTGGATTTACTATTACCTAAAGGTATTCAAAGCTCAAGAAGGACAGAGAAGCAAATTGAAAACTATAAAGCAACACGTGAAGAACGTTTTGTTGAGGGGGATAGAGTTTGGTGTAGAGACTATAGAAATCCTAATAGAAAAGTTTGGGTAG